>OZ008351.1:13486025-14006754 GCA_963931975.1 Cataclysta lemnata
GAGGCATTCCGAGCTTCAAAAACTACCCCTATTCAATCTAACCAATGAATTCCGAAAATGCAACATTGCAACACAAAGCGACCAGTGAACCAGTACTCAAATAATGAACGCAGAATTAATATTTTACTCATACACTTTTGACGCAACCGTCAGAGGAGGGTTGAGTCACTTTTATTGATTTCAAGCGATTGCGAACTGCATCCTTAAAGCATCACAGTTGATTTTTGCCTATTTCACTCAAAAGCAATTATGTATATGATTAAAGCGTTATAGCATAAACAGGATTTATGTAGGTATGTGTGTATAATTGTACCATATAAATGTACCAAGTAAACCGTTGAAATTTTGTCGAAATTTTATCACCATCCCCATCTCTCCCGTGGGTGTGGTACAAGGCGACTAAGAGTAAAGACAGCGATGAGTAATGGGCAGCAGAATTACTCTTATTATTAGGTATTCTAACAATATACTGCGATTTTATGCGTCCAATAGATAACAATAGGCTCGCCACATATTACATGAGACCTAACTTAATTGGGGAAAAGTTTTTTTTTTTTTTTACACAACCATGACTCGGAAACAAACATTTGTGGTCATCACAAAGTTTGCCCCTACCAGGATTCGAACCCGGGACCTCTTGGCCAATACCCAGCAATCTGAGCATTCGACCAAGGCGGCCGTCAAAAAGAGGGTGTTTAATTCACCTCTGCCTACCCCTTCGGGGATATAGGCGTGATTTATGTATGTATGTATGTATATACACTATACATAAAGAGCGATGTTAAACGGTCTTGCATCGTTAAAACTTCGATGATCCACGTCCGGAAAAATAAATTGCTCTTCAACTTTTTATGGCGCTTTCAAGGTATTTTTGAGGGGAAAGTAATATTTCGTGTAACGTGTGTGCCTTGATATTATCTCTTCGGCTTTTAGGCGGGACCTTGCTCATTCATGTTGTTAACAATTCCTTCTCGCCCTAATTGAGCTCGCTGTGATATAATTTTTCGGCTATCAACGGGCTTCTCATTATTAATTTGGAGGGAAATTACTATTTATGTATCTAGGGTCGAGTACGTTTGGTTCGGGCGTAGTAATTTTATATTTGGAATCTGAAACGTGATTTTAAATGTATTTGAAATATCGTGGGATGTTTGCGGTGGAAATAGGCGCAAGAGGTTTACCAGCTAAACATACATACATAAGTACTTCTTCTTCTCCCCACCCTGTTCCCAGTATATCTGGGGTGGGCGCAGTATGTTTTCTCTTCCATTCTTAACGGTCAGACGTCACCAAGCCACCCACTCCCTTTTGATTCATATTATCGATCTCACCGAAAAGGTGCATTCTAGAAATGTATGTATAGATGAATGAAGAGACGGAACGGACCATGTCAAGAGACCAATAAAAGGAGAGAGTGATTGGAATGAATACATTCCAATCCATATCAAGGTAATTCATTCTTATATTTGCACGAGCACTACACATTTGAAATAAAACAACTTTAACGGAATAGTCTCGCGTATATTTAGGTGTTTGGCATTGTTATTTTAACCCGACATTTCGATCACTTAACATCTCTAGGTTTTGGCATAAGTTTTACAGCCGCCCAGACTGGCACCTAACACCAGCCCTCTTTGGGTATACACACATACATAAATACATGATATAAAAATAAACAACTATCACTCGTCTTCACTGGAGCCATTTTGTCGGCAGTCATGCAGTCGTAACAATTACATAATTTAGATACCTTAAAGACTGCAGAATATATATCCGATCACATTAACTTTAGAGGTGATGCCTTGTTGTGTTTGGGCTAATGCTTTCTAAATAAAACACGTGTCCAAGCCGCCAGTTAGCGAAACGTCCCTCCTAGTTTGTTTAGGTCGAACTAAACCGCAAATCAGGAACACCACAATCCAATCGGCTACAACCCGTAGTCAATCGAACAGCTATTGTTCTGAAAAGTGTTATCCAACCTTTTTAGGTCTTACAACGCACAGCCGCGTGGTGACGGCAGAGTAGAATACAATTGTCACCACCCCAAATCTTTCCCGTAGGTGTCGTACAAGGCGACTAATGATAAATCTGAATATGATTAGGAATGGGCAGCAGCGTTCCTCTTATACCACCTAGGCTAGCAATATACTGCGACTGTTGTGCCCGATAAATGGCAATAGGTTCGCCACCTATTACATGGGACTTGACATATTTGGCGAGGCGTGGGTGCTGGTTCACCTCTGCCTACCCCGTGGGTGGGTGTGGGCGTGATTTATGTATGTATGTACAACGCACAGACAACTTTCATTAGAGTTCACTAATCTAACCTGTTCACGACGAAGAAAAGAAGTAAACAATTTTGGTGTAAATTACATACATACATCCATAAATCACGCCTATATCCCCAAAGGGGTAGGCAGAGGAGAGTTAACAACCACTTTTCGCCAAATAAGTTAGGTCCAATGTAATAAATGGCAAGCCTATTGTCATTTATCGGGCACATAAATCGCAGTATAATGCTAGGTGGTATGAGAAGAATGCTGCCCATTACTGATCGCTGTCCCTAAGTCGCCTTGTACAGCACCCACGGAAGAGATGGGGGTGGTAACAATTGTATTTGCTCTGCCATCACCACACGGCGTGCACATGGTGTAAATTAAGTTATAATAAAGTAAGTAAGCAATTTTACAAATTGGTTCTATACATTCATACATACATAAATCACGCCTATATCCCCGAAGGGGTAGGCAGAGGTGAACCAGCACCCACGTCCCGCCAACCATGCTAGGTCCCATGTAATAGGTGGCGAGCCTATTGCCATTTATCGGGCACAAAAGTCGCAGTACATTGCTATTGCTACGTGGTATAAAAGGAACGCTGCTACCCATTCCTCATCACTGATTTATCCTTAGTTGCCTTGTACGACACCCACGGGAGAGATTTGGGGTGGTGATAATTGTATTCTACCCTGCCGTCACCACACGGCATAGAGAAGAAGAATGAACATTATATCGACATTGAGCGAATGGGAATGGACCCGGCACCCGCACGGTGAATTCATGGAACTCTAAGAGTTTTCGTCTTATTAATTTATAATTGAAAAATACAAAATTTAGTTCTTACCTAAAAAACCGAGCGTAAATCAGCTAAAAAAAAATTGTGAACTCCTTTTCTTCAAAATCTATCACCATAATAATAATGTAAACAACATGAATGTGTGATAAGATAGCCAGCCCTCTGTGGTTGAGGGTTCTAGGTGAAGCTCGATTCCATCTTCTTACCATCAGGTGAGATGAAGGGCAAGAGCTTCCTAGTCAAGCATAAAAAAAAACAAATCTCCGAAAACTCACATAACAATGTTAAGTTAGGAAACAAAAATATGGAAACCAACAGGCGAAGACACCAGAGTAAGTTGTGAGCATCAGGAGGTCTACTCTAAAACTCCGAACGATTAACTCACATCTACCCGTCTTTCTCACACCACTGCGTGTTATAAGAGCGACAAAGACGCAAAGCCTCGATCGAACGAAATAAACTTCCAGAGTAACGCCTCAGGATCGTGAGGAGTAAATCTCGTGTGAAATATGAACGGTCAGACAAATAGGACTTTGACGTATTCCCCCCTCCCCAAGTCCTCGGGCAAGATTGCGATTTGTCAATCTGCCTCCGTATTGACATCGCTGAGACTATCCCTATAAGTGATCGGTTAAGGGTGAGCCCTTCACTTCGATATTTGAAAAATTCGTCAAATAATAAAATATCGGCCATGAATTGGAGGGAATTAATCTACCGTGCCGTGTGGGGCACGGTAGAATTCCCTTATGGCAGAGGAGAGTACAATTGTCACCAGCCCAAATCTCTCCCACGGGTGACACAAGGCGACTAAAGGTTAAACAGTGACTAATGGTTAAATAGCAATGTACTGCGGCGACTTTCGTGCCCGATAAATATCAAAGGGCTCGCAATTTATTACATGGGAACTAATCATCGGTCTCTCGACATAGTCCTCTCCGTCTCTTTTCTATATCTATATCTCATTCATCACAAGCACCTTTCCAGGTGTACATACATACATACATAAATCACGCCTATATCCCCGAAGGGGTAGGCAGAGATGAACTAGCACCCACGTTTTGCCAATTATGTCAGGTCCCATGTAAATAGGTGGCGAGCCTATTGCCATTTATCGGGCACAAAAGTCGCAGTACATTGTCAGGACGGTAGTATAAAAGGAACGCTGCTGCCCATTCTTCATCACTGATTTATCCTTAGTCGCCTTGTACGACACCCACGGGAGAGATTTGGGATGGTGACAATTGTATTCTACTCTGCCGTCACCACACGGCTTTCCAGGTGTGATGGACGATATTAATCAAAAGGGAGTAGATGGCTTGATGACGTCTGACCGACATGAACCGAAGAGGAAACATACTGCGCCGATAAACTGGGAACAGGGCAGGAAGAAGATAGATTAAGTTTGGTCTCTTGTGACCTTCAAGTAGTTCAAGCAATTCTTATAGAATAACTGGGAAATCTTTTGCTCACTAATTCTATAAATAGAAATGCTTAGATTTGTTTTTCCGATTTGTTCTAGTGGTAGAAAAGCTGGGATTGTTTTATTCCTATTTGTAGGTACTATTAATAGAACAAATGTGATTTGTTTTCTAGCAGTTCTATTAATAGAACAAACAACAAAACAGTTTTTATTATGCTAGACAGGAGAGCTATTCACTATTTTGGTAACATGGTGGACTTGTAAAAAGTCCTACCTTCAACCAAACCGAGTATAGATTTTTACTCCCCTGGATATCGAACCCGGGACCTTAATTCCGGTGGGCGAACCACGGAAGCGGTTAAAGCTATTGATAGAACAAATATGTTTTTTTTCCTAGATGTTCTATTAGTAGGACAAACATTTGAGCAGTTGATAAGAGCCCACCACATAGGAAGGGTACTTGTAATGAAACGCTACTAGAGAGGTTTAAACAGTATACGCACTTCAGGCTTTGCTCCCCTGTGTTGTCCTATAGCGATAAATGTTTATACTGCAACGAATTAATTTGCAACGTACACTAGAGCAATTATTTTAGATACCCCTGTACTAAAACTGAGACCTAGCTCAAAGAGATGCCTGCAATTTCTTGCTGTAGAGTCACCTAGTATATTCTAGAGTGTGGACACTCGCCTCAGCAAAGATGTCGACAAGCTTTCAGTATCTTCCTTTGCAAGTTCTACCTTAGCAACGATGGCATTAAGTCCAATTTGTATCAACGCACGTCCACTTACAATTAAAGTGCCATCTCTTATCATGTTCAAGGTATTTGTTGGTGCGGTGCTACGAGGGCTTCCGTTTTGGCGCCAAAAAGCTTTTGCTGCTCGCTTGTGATCGAATTTCCTAAGAAAACTTTGTACGTACAAATTCAAGCCAGTCCAGAGCGAAATTTCATAATCATTTGATGCTGTATTTGGTGACACACATGCATAAATAACATTAGAAAACATTGCTAATTTTACACAGTCGAAGGCCTAAGCATTGCGCCTTATGCTCATCGAACTAATTTCAGTAATAAGTATGGTAGCCTATTGATATCAAATACCCACATACATCACCTGATCCCATAACATTCGAATCAGATGAGGGTGAAATTTGAAAAAAATACAAACCGTGAGGGGTGAAATGGGGTTTGAATTTTATATAGCCTCCATGCTAGCGGCCGTTAGTATGAATTAAAGATGACGTTTTTGGTATTTCCCTTTAATATTAGAGAGGCTCAGTGCCGGATTAGTAAAATAAGTCGGTGCACAAACGAAACGAAATGTATTTGCCAAAGCATCGATGCAACCAACCCGCAGTCTCTATCTTACAGGGAAGCAGGAGTGATTTATGTGTATGCATAATATGCAAGTACGTGGCGAGGCATTGCCAAATAAACTTGGAGCTCTTGAATAGAAAATTCTTGTAGTTTAGATATATTTACATACGTAATAATAAATTTCGCCTTTCTTCTACAGGGGTAGGCAGAGAAAACTTCGGTCCACTTGCTACGGATAAGTTACATACTTCTTTCGCTTCATCAAATTATTATCTTTATTGTCTTCATGCCCGCTCGTCGGTTTCCCACTCTTGACTTGGCTCTTTTTCAATATACTTTTGATTTGATTATGTAAGATCTGCGGAAGCCTATCCCTTTCCTTTTGACCGTTTTCTCCATTCACTTCTGATATAGTATTATACCCTTTTCTCACTCTTCTTTCACTCATCCTGACTACGTGACTAAATTCTCAATTCTTGTCATTAGGTCTTCTTTCAAATCACACCTTTCCTTTATGAATAAACCACTATTTTTATTTTACTGTATTTTTGGATGTCATCTAGTATTAATTACACAAATGCTTAAACTGCTTACTTTGGTCTAGATGATAAGTGTGAACTGATGAGATATTTATTTATGTATGTATGTGTATGCCCCTTAACAAAAGTCTTAGAAAAAAAAACGAACGAACGTAACACTCCCAATTTATCCACGTTTTATTACATCATGGCTTACCTTATCTGAATACATAAAGTAGATTATTATATATTAGCTTTGGCAAGTCCACGAATAATTTGAATAAGCAAAAAGTTACTGAGAACCAACCATTTTATGCGGACCTACGTTTTGTACGACAAGCTTCACGTAGGAGGTGTTTTGAAGGTTTTGCTGTAAGATTTACGATTACAATATCTTACAATATTTGTAGATTATTTTGGAAAAAACTTGCTGCTTCTTTCCGTGTTGTTGAAATAATGACAGAGAATGATATTAAATTTCTTGAGATAAATTATAATAATATTGCCACAGATAAGCATTGTATTGCGTAGACTTTGTTTTGTTTCTGTTTATTGAGATCAACTGATATTAAATGACAATTTGCTTAGTGTGAACTTAATTTATTTTTTCTTGTTCCTACCCTGTTCCCAGTTTATCTAGGGTCGACGCAGTATGTTTCGTCTTCCATTTATATATCGGTCAGACGTCATTCACTTCCTTTTGATTCATAATCATCCATGTCACCGAAAGGTGCTAATGATGAATGAATGTATAGAAAAGAGACTGAAAGGACCATGTGGAGAGACCGATAAATGGAAAGAGTGATTGGGACGACAACATTCCAATCCATACTGCTCAAGGTTTTACAGCCGGTCGCCTGCCAGATATCAACCCTCCGAACTTTAATTTGTGTAGTATAATTATAATCAATTCTAACATACATACTGCCGCACTCAGAGACGTCAAATAACTTTAATGAGTACTTAATGTCAAAAAATCTCATTTAAATCTAGACCATAGACCCGGCAAAAATAGCGACTAGTTTTGAATTGTCATATTTTGACATTACGTACTTATTAACGTTATTTGACGTCTCTGAGTGCGGCAGTTAGACCGCGAATTATATTTAATAATCATTCTATTTAAGGGGAAGACGGAACCAATTTCTTTATTACAACATAAATTGTATCGAGGTATCCTTGGCAACCTCAACGGTACATTTATATTAATTCTTGAGAACCGAAATTTGCTCTCAGGAATTAATATCAAATCAAGGTATATCTTGACGCGGAACCGATTCCCGAATCAGGACATAAGTAACAGGAATTTTTGTGACAAAAAAAAATTGAATTGAAATTTGGAAACAAAGACAAAGAGTCTTTGTTTCCAAATTTCACTAATCATCATCATCCCTTTAATCTTCCCACGGCTGGGGCACGGGCCTTCCCTATGGATGGAAGAGTATAGGGAGATTTGGCCATAACCCACCACGCTGGCCCAGTGCGGGTTGGTGGGTATTAACGACTGCAGATGCAGCCGGGATCAACGGCTTAACGTGCCTTCCGAAGCACGGAGGAACTGGAAATAAAATTTTTTGGTTACCCATCCAATGAACTTTGCTTAGTTTACGCAATCGCAGGCCAAGCGCGCTATGCCACTGCGCTAGCGAGCTCCTCAAATTTCATTCGCAAAGATTTAGGTAATAAGGACACTCGTTACGAGAAACTTCTTAAAATAGTTTTTGGACTAAACAACTCACAAAAAGTAGAAATAGACCCATCGCCTAATGGGCAAATACAGAAGTATAGATCATGATTTAAAGGGAATTCTTAATATATGGGCGCTTTTGTTTTTTGTTTTCTTTCAAAGGTAACATTGGATCGTTCGGTTTACCCTCATGTACATTAATGATAATAAAACTGTAGCTCTGACTGCTACTGATACTTGAGCATTGTGAATAAGAATGTTGTTATACCGATCTACCTCTATGGTCATTGTTTTTGTACATGGTCCTTTCTCTTATTATATACAACATACATAATTTGTCACGCCTTTCTCCTCTCCCTTTCTCTCTCCTTTCTTTCAGCCGTATGGTGACGGCAGAGCAGACTACAATTACCCCCATTTCTCCCTTTGGGTGTCGTACAAGCCGACTAAGGGTAAAAAAATAGCAATGAGTAATGGGCAGCAGCATTCTTCTTATACCACCTAGCAATATACTGTGATTTTATGTGCCCGATAGATGGCAATGCTCGCCAGGCTCGCCACCTATTACATGGGACCTAACACAATTGGCAAAACGTGGGTGCTAGTTCACCTCTGCCTGCCCCTTCGGGGGTATAGGCGTGATTTATGTATGTATGTACTATTCGATTTTAATCTTAACATTATATAAATGTTAGAAAAATTAGTACAAAGATTTTGATGGTTAGAAAAAGAATTTCGAAAAATTATGATCTTGAGGCGGGAATCGAACCCGCGTCCGCTGCTATCCGGGCAGGTGCCTGACCGCTCGGCCACCCAAGACACTAATTAACTTGCCGAAATTCTTCTAACCTTTACACTTCACGTTGTAAGCCAACGGGTACCCTCGCAATGTAGAAATAAATTTCAAACATCCCAAAGCAGATATTTTTACAAATACCGTGCGTTCGGTTAAGCTTGGGTTTGCTTTATAAACTATTCGATTTTAATTTTAACATTATATAAATGTTAGAAAAATGAGAACAAAGATTTTGGTGGTTAGAAAAAGAATTTCGATAAATTATGATCTTGAGGGTTCGATTTCCGCCTCAAGATCATAATTTTTCGAAATTCTTTTTCTAACCACCAAAATCTTTGTATGTATGTATTTCTCCCAGAGGGGTAGACAGAGATCACTTCATTCCACTTGTTACGATCTTTACATACTTATTTCGCTTCATCCAATCTCATTAGCCTCTTCATGCATGCCCGACGGTTTCGGGTACTTGACCTGGCCCTTCCCATTTCTCCATTCACTTTCGCCATACATACTTTTTGTCATTATATAACTTTTCTCATATCAGATTTAGCACCTTTCCGATGAGATGATATGAATCCATCCACTCAATGGCTTGATGACATTAAACCGATATGAATTGAAGGCACTACACAACATACTCGTCGACCCCATACAACCTAGGAACGGTATAAGAAGATAATGACCAAATAGTCATTTTGATTTTTATTTGAACATTGAAAAATTTGTATAAAGAATGTGGTTAGACAAAGTTCGAAACAGTCTTGATGCGGGAGACGAACCCGCGTCCTCTGAGATCCGGGCCGATGCCTGTACCATTTGGCCAACCAAGACGTTAATTAACTTGTCGAAATTTTCCTAACCTTTACTGTTCACGCTGTAAGCCAACGGATACCCTCGCAATCAAGAAAAAAAATTCTAACATTTCAAAGCATATATTTGAGAAGGATAGTCTATACTAATATTATAAAGCTGAAGAGTTTGTTTGTTTGGTTAAACGCGCTTATCTCAAAAACTACTGGTTCAAATTGAAAAATTAGCAAGACGACATTAACGCGAACGAAGCCGCGGGCGACCACTAGTGATTATTAAAATGAAAGCGATGAAAGGCTTCCAAGTTAACCCCTTCTATTTACAAGCGCAGCTCAGGGGGCCTACCGCCTAACTCGATTGCTAAAGCAAAAGCTATAGTTTATGACGTCATGCTGTCATTTCGCACCAAATGTAGCTAAACTATTAGCGATAGCTTTGAACGAATGATCACCAATTGTTTGTGTACGAATTTGGCACAAAATCCGTGTCGCCTAAAAATTCAGGATGGCTGCTATAGCCGTAAGCAGTGCATTGCAATATAGCTACACAGCAATCGAGTTAGGCGGTAGGCCCCCTGTTCAGTTCGTTATGACACCATCAAACGAATCGAGAGCGCCACATGTATAAAAGAGCATCGCAGATGAGCACGACCACGCGAAACAATATCAGTTGATTCGCAAATATTTAGCGTCGGAAAGCCAATGTTTGCCGCGTTTGATGTCCTAAGCAAATAGGAGCGGGGTTTGGCTTACGTCGGCTGAGCTGCCGGCGCTGCGGCTTGGCACTTGATTGTTTGTTTGTGCCCCCGACGCAATGGTCCCCTTGTTTGCAGTCGGATTGCATAAAGGTTCAGGTTCGATTCCCGCGTCGGGACTAGAATTTTTCCAACTTTTTTAACCACAATTTGTTTCACATACATTAGCGTGACGAGCACGATTGCACAGTGGCTTAAGCGGGTATTTCAATAGACGGACTTGCCCGTGGGCATGCCTGCCAGACATGTCCGCCGGACCTTGCTTCTATAGGCCAGACTGACTGTGACGGTCCTTCACTAGGTAAACATCACACAGACCGTCTAGGGAATTCCCCGCTTTAGTGCGCTATGTCTGCGTTTGAAGATAGAAGAATATAGGAAGAATGGGCCATAACCCACCACGCTGGCCACTTCGGATTGGTGTCTAAATTTGACAATAGTTAACTTTTATTTTAGTATAAATGTTTTGACATCTTTGATGTCTACTTTTAAAGTGTAAAGTGTGTAAACTATACGGTCCACTTCACAAAACGCAATATAATATTCTATGGCTATCACTATATTATGTGTCGCCAACTTATAAAATCTCATGCTATTATCTTTTTAAAACTAATTTATATCTTCCAGTAGACTAATTAAAACTTCCAATTTAAAACAGCACAATTCTCCTCTCCTTATTTACATAAACTATGGACGAAAAGCAAAAACAGCAAAAACCAATTCACATGAGCACTCTATCACACACAATCCCAAGGCCCTTCAAGCTTCAGAAGTTGAAACTTATAACAAATTGATGTGTTTTGCCATCTGCTTAACCCGTGGTTCGATAGTAGACCTTACTCCCTTATTGTTAAGACCCAATATAGCAAACATAAATGCACCTATAAAATTGTTTAACTAATTTCAACGAGACTCCACAATGCTGTTGGCACAGGCCGCTGCCAATCTAAAATGTACTTAAACCCGATAGACTTTAGGGTCAACGGTTCTATTTGTTGACGGCAAAGCAACTGGCATTCGACTGGATCAGTTCTGAAACCCAATCTACATGTAAATTGGTCCAAGTAAGATTAACTTGGAATAGAGTTAGTGAATACACTACTGAAAGTTTGTTTTTAAAAATCGAACTGGACATTGATCATGTAAATCAGGATATTGGGAATAGAATGAATGATTTCAGTTCCTTTTAAACTTTTGAACTAACCAGACATACATAAATCACAGCTTATTACAACAGGCCCCTAATATTTTAAATAAATGCAAAATTGACAAAAAGGGTTCACCAAAACGTAAAACAGGCGAATAAAATATAACCGTCAGTTTTTGACAGTTCTTCCATACGATAAAATGTTATAAACTAACAGAACTCCAGCCTTAGTAAAGTGATTTTGAAACATCTTTCACCAGTTGAAAGTTAATATAATTAACTAAAATAGGCTGTATTTTTTTATTAGAGATCCTTACAAAAATACATAAATGTAACCCAAATTATGAAAATTTGGCCTTCAACAATCATTATTTGACGTGCTACATTTGGTTATTTCTAATGAATAAGACTAACTTTACTTAGAGACATCAACGCGAGCAAAGCCGCGGGTAAAAGCCAGTAAAATTTACAACATGTAACAGAAATACTACCCATGTTAATTTAGTAATATAAAAACTGTGTTGATATTTAAAAAAAATGCAAAATAGTATCATTAATTTTAGATTTTTCTATACATTTTGCTTTACTGACCAAACAATTTTTATAATGGAAAGAAAATCAACTAAACAGTATGATTTTTTAACTGAGTATTTATATGACTATGTTAGCATGGGTAGTATTCAGGTGTGCATTATTTCTGTTACATCTTGTATACATAATAATTGTATTGCAATTAAAGCCTTTGCTTTTCGACGAATTACGTCCACACTGAATCCTTCTATCCTCACATAACGACCGTTCCCTTATCGACGTTGCCTGTCAGTATCCACGAATATCTCTCTCCAGTTCGGCCACACAACAATAGGGGGTCACATTTTGTCATTGCTCAAAACCAATCACTTTGCAATGTGACAAAGCCTATATTATACCAACTACTACATCTATGAATGAATACAGTGGTGTTTATTGATTAGTGATTATGGATTATGTAAGCCTCTTTTAATCGCTTTCGTCTACCTGTCACGTCATTCATTGAGAATAATCGTAAAGTGTGAGAGTGACAGGTAGACGAAAGCGATTGAAAGAGGCTTAATAATAATAAGCTGGGTTCAGAATACAATTGTCACCACCCTCCCCCCTCCTGTGGGTGTTGTACACAAGGCCACTTAGGGTAAAGACAGCGATGAGTAATTGGTATTCCTCTTATACGACCTAGCAATATATTGTGACGTTGGCTTACAACGGGAAGTGTAAAGGTTATAGACATTTTGTCAAGTTAACTAACGTCTTTGTTGGCCGAGTGGTATAGGCCCGTTTATAACCGCCCGTATATATCTATCCCGGATTCCAGAGGACGCGGCTTCCATTTCCGCATCTAGACTATAATTTTTCGAGTTTCGTTCTTTAGTTCCTTAGTTTTAAAACGGTTTCAATTAACATGATTCAATAATTAAATAAAAATAATAAAAAAAATCTAATCATTTATGTGCCCCATAGATGGCAATAGGCTCGCCAGCTATTACTTAATTGGCGGAAAGTAGGTGTTAACTCACCTCTGCCTAACTCTTAGGGGATATAGGCGTGATTTATGTTTGTATGTATCTAAGGATGAATACGGTGGGTTTTATTGATTAGTGCTCCAAATAATTAATAATGTTGTTCTGACGATTCTCTATTCACATTCGACAATTGGACGGCCGATAACTAGTGCAGTGCAGTGTCGGTAATGTCAATGGCTGAAAGGACGAAATGTCCGATCGCATCGGCTCTGTAGGAACACGGATGATTGATACAGTACAGTTATTGTTGTGGATCAGTGATCTGTGTCCCAAGCATGCAAATTTAAAGGAGTGATTGTGACGAAATCATGGACGCAGAAGCACTTTCTAAAAGTACATTTTAAATGTCATCATGTCATTAAAGAATCTTTAGAAATTTCATTATATTAATACTACCCAAAGAGGGTTGGTGTCAGGCAGGCGTCCGTCCGATCCGTGATGATGATGAGAGAATCAAATATAAAAACATATGTCATTCTCATCTACTAACAATGAGGAACGAAAGATTTCCCGTGCTCACCTCAAAACCAGGAAGCGGAACCCAAATTGCTTCCATAACTTCGCAGGCATTGATTTACACACCATCTTTCCTCACCATTTAATCCACTTTCCCTCCAAACTGCCACTTAGGTTTGAGTCGCAGAAACGTCCTGCTGTCAGCAAATTGTCTTAAACCAATAAAGTAGGGGCCTGTCCCCTCGTGTTTGCTGAGTGTGCAGTTTTCGAATATTAAAATAGCAGGACAGGAGTCACAAATCTTATATGTAGTTTGCAAACAGGGGTATTTCTTATTAGATAAATATTATTTTCTTTGACAGTACTGTAGTTGTACCTACTGCTAGCTAAATCAAAATATACAAAATTATGTGAATTCTACTTTGAGTTGGTTGGTTTTACAAGAGCATTTTATTAGATTTTTTTTCTGCTAGGCAAGGAAAATCACAAGGCTATCATCTTATCAAAATTGTCGAAACACAAAAATGATGTTAACATTAGTATTGTAGCAACAGTTTTGATAAGATAAGCAACGGTTAGCTTTAGGCGGACTTGAAAAAGTCCTACCACCAACCAAACCGAGTACAAATTTACCAGGCAATCGAACCCGGGACCTCTGGATCTTAATTCTGGTGGGCGAACCACTAAACCACGGAGACGGATATGTTATGCCTATCCCATGGACACATTCTAAAGGGATTATCCTTTAGAAGTTCAAGGGATTCCTTGGAAACGAGCATACGGCACAATAAGAGGTATTCAAAGAAACCGTCTCGTAACAAACTAAATAAACCCAATTCAACCAAAGCAATGTAATAATTCCTTGTAAATGTGACACCCCTCTGTGAGTAATCACATTTTGAGGTTCGGTGCGTCGGAAATGTATGTTATAAATTGAATTTCATGGAAAAAATCTCCATAAGCGAGTACTGGGGGAGTGTTAGGGTAATGTAATAAATGTTTGTAAAAGTACGGCAGCGTTAAGTGTCAATGTCAACACAAGGACTGAACAAAATTAGAAAAAGGTTGATTCAAGACAAAATATATTACTATTATAAAAAATATAATTATGCGAATAGCAAAACTATAGCCTTAAGTAGCTGCAGTCACAGGATCACCAGTAAATATCGAAATGTCGGGATGGAGAAGATGAGTGCTGGCATGTTCTGAAGAGGCCCCGTTAATCTCCACTTGGGTCACAAGTCCCAAGTGCTGCCCCTAACTTCCCTCTTTGCCATGCTATGGAACCTGTGATAACTTCAGAATTTGTATCTTTATTGACATACTATTACTTTACGTTGTAAGTTATTGACATCTTTCAATTTCCAATTATTCATTAATTTAAATTACTGTTATGTAAAGGGAGGAAAAAACCTGACTAAGTTTCTTGCCCGTTCTTCTCAGGACAGGGCCTCCTGGTGGTTTGCGAACGGATGGCGTAAATTTCTTGTCTTGACGATTCATGAGTGTATTGTAATCATACCAGATATAAATAAACAAATTTTGATTTGATTTGATTTGTGAATTCATGAAATGCTAAGAGTTTTCAACACTTTGAAAGAAGAAACTATTCTTGATTCAACTGACTACTGTACCAAGCAGTCTGACATATTATTCGCTTTTGACCGGACTCCCTATATCTAGAAGCGTTTCTGGACTTACTACCCTTTTTACGTATAAAAAGCGGTCTTCCATATCCGACGCAACCATTAAATAACCTTGGCAAAATTGAATTGCTTGGGAACGGGTAAACAGTCGTCGATCATCGACGCCGATGAAAGGAACAGTATTGGACACTAAAAATTTATTATGAAATGTTATTTTGTGTGGCTTCGACGAGGAGCTGAAGCGATCCGATGGTAAAAGCAGAAGGTAAAGAGAGTAAAGGGTAAAGGCAGAGTACAGTTCTACTTTTCTTGACGTATTTGACATTTATTTTGCCATTTTATATGATTGCTTACTTAGCGCTTCAACATATTTGATGGATTAAGACCGGATCCTTAGTAGCTACAGACTCCCAGCCCTTTTAAGACCCACTCCAAGCAGTAGGGACTTTAAAGAGCTGGTGATGATGACATTTCTTCTCCCTGCTCTTATCCTACTCTAAGTAGGGTCGGCACAACATATCTCCCTGTTCCACTCTCCTCTATCAGACGTGAAGTCAGTATGAACTTCCCTCTTCCTCTTTATCAACTTTCAATCAATCCATCCATCGCTTCTCCGGACTTCCTCTCATTCTAGGTCCTTCCACATCGACACTTAACATACCTACCTCTAGTTATGTAACATCCATCCCTCCTCATAACATGCCCGCACCACGTTAACCGTTGCTTCTCAACTGTTTCATCATCGGCGCTACTTCCAATCTGATGATGCTGATGACGTGATTATTTAGAATTCCTAAGAATATTTACTTCGCTTTAAGATGTATACAAATATTGCTTAAACGTTTTGCCTCACTGACAACTTCTCATATCAATGTCTTGATTAAATAATAATTTGGTAACAGCATTCATGAAAATATCAATTTCGCCAATCATAATCTCATGAATTGGACCACAGCCAAATTGAGAAAAACAAATGTGAAAAACAGCGATTTGGGCATCAATTATTATTATTTCTACCATTCACCAGTTTCTAAGTACAGTTAACGGAAAAAATGGGGCGGCACCATTACGATTTTCGATAAACACTTTTGCGGGGAAGTGTACAGTGATTTATCTACTACTTATGTCTTCGAGAATAATAGTGTTTTCGAGATAAAGAAATTTATCTTTTCGTCCGATAATTGGAGTATTGATGCTTTCCGTGACGTTTCGACTTTGGCTTTGTTTGTCGTTGGGCTGTTGTTTGCTCTCCCATTCCTTAGACTTTTGTTTTTCACACAATAGTAATGTTCTATTTTATGAGACTCACGAAACCCTATTAGTGTGGTATGAAATTTATACTTATATAAGTCACGCATATTTAGTAGGCAGAGGTAAATTAACACCCACGTTAGGTCCCAAGTAATAGGGGGCGAGGCTATTGCCATTAACAGACTAATTGCTGCCAAAACCCTTAGTCGCCTTGTACAACACCGTGTTTTTAAATATTTGTACCTAGTTTTAAAGTAACTAAACTATATTTACACAAACGAAGTATCTGTGTAAGTAATAGGTATATAAACCGAGATTAAATTTGAAATGTTAATGTGTATTATTTCATCTAATCCTGAATTGTCATTAGACGTTTTATATTTTTTATAAGCAAAAAGCGCAAAACTTCCAATTATGCTCTATAATGAAGCACGGTGAAATTATAACATAGATATGCATTACGCAATGCAGGTAACCAACTTGATGCCTCAAGTAACTGCCGAACACTGGACAATAACAATAAAGTTTGCGCGAAATCCGATTGAATGTCCCAAATTCACATTTGTTCGCAAACAACTATTATCGAGGAGTTTATTCAATTTATCAGTAACCATTTATTTACCTGGATCCAATTTGTCCGAATATTAATACTTTGGGAACTGGAAATTATTTCAATTCACAACAGTTAAATATTGGAAACAATACTAAGGATGGCGAAGTTTGGTAAAACAAGCGAACGGATTCAATAGAAAATCGAAGTTTCATCAAATTGGATTCGTGACAATGTATCGAGATGAAGAGAAATTATTGTTGTTCCAAAGTGACGATGATTGGTTATAAATATTTAAATTGGAACTAAATATTAAGCTTTCGGAGAAGTAAATAGCAATTCAAGGCCGGTTGATCAAACTTTATAACTAGCTCAAAGTATAGTTGAAGCGGGTATAGAAACTACTCGTGATATTAAATTAATAGAACTTTATTTAGCATCTGGCGAAGTTACAATTGATTCCACGGCAAATAACCAAAGTTGACTCAATGCGAGAAATTGATAAAATAAAATACGTCTGCCTTTTGTGTAAGGTTTAGCCTGTATTCACAAAGTAATTAATTAATGGTACTATTGGTCTGAGCCTGCAGACACCCAGACTAATACAAACAAAATTAAACTCGTCAAGAGCTATACATTACATCCAATCCTTTTTGGTACACTTAATTAGAAAATACGTCTCCTTATATCCTTCACCACAATAAAGATAATTAAAGTACCGCACTTTCTATTAGTTAGAAATCCCTCGTTAACTAAACAGATGACCCTCACAGCGTTCATTTACCCAAATAGTGTTAAGGATCGAAGGAAACAACGCAAGAAAGAGCTTCGCAATGTCGTCATCTGTCAACGAGCGTCCACTCTCTGGAACAAACTTAATATTAACCTTCGGGTAACAAAAACCATCCTTATTATATAGAGCTGAAGGTTCTTACTGGCAGCACCATTAATTCATTCAAGCGAAACTTCTACGTTTGCGGCCGGTGAAACAATTTTTGACCCTAATCCCTTGGGAATAGTGAAGGTAGGAGCGTATTTAGAGACCACTGTTGTCATTTGGAAGTCACGTCTGAAACGGCCCGATAAGAGCGGAAGACAAACTGACCCTTTCTTGGCAAAACTATAGATTCTGAAGTTAAGACGCTGGGGAGATCTGAGTGTAAATTAACACAAAAACACATTGTTTGTGAACTTTGTTGTTGTTTGCGGATAAATGTCTCAGAATTTGTCTTATGGATACACGAATAATACAGAATATAGGACAGCGGCCAGTTTGGTAAAAGGAATGAGGAAATGGGGTTCGAATACCTATTAAATGACCAAAGGAATATTTTCCTCCCCAGATTTTGTCCGGATTCGGTAATCGAAATTTACTGATTTGAGACTGGGCGGCCGATCGGATTGGAGATCCTTGTGGAATCTATGCCCAACATAGATTCCCCAAGGATCTGCAATCCGGTAATTAAATTTTAATGTACGATAATAAGTTTATATATTTCTAAAAATGTGATGTCATTAGAACATTGGTAACTTACTAACATGGCAGTTAAATAGATTGCTATAACACCGTTGCTAGATTTAGAAAAGTCAATTTAAAACACCACCCAGGGGAACTTTATTTTGCACTAGGCACCTCAAGTGATAAAATTATGAGCTTACAGAAATAATGTCCTTAAATTATTTTGTACACGAAATTCGGAACTTAATATACGTCCAGCTTCCTTCATCCCCTAAAATACTTCCAATAAGATTTCCTTTTCGTAGATTCATTAGCTGTTGACTCAGCTTTATGATGAGCTAAAATCAAATATATCAGAAAAAGTATCAATACTTTATCCACATAAGAAATATGGACATGAACTTAATAAATGTTTGTAATATTTAATCCTCGTCCTAGGGCGGGACCAGACATATTTTTTGTCTAAGAAAATATTTTCAAGCGCATCGCAGGCAAAAGTGGACCTTAGATGCTTCTGCAAGCAAAGTCCAGAATAGCGCAGTCTGCATTTTCAAATCTCAAGTCTACATCCTTTGTATCAGAATCTTCATTAGCGACTGACGGCTATTACGGAGCATAATTTAAGTTCTAAAGCAGAAGCCTCAGATTCGCGGCAGGAATAATAATTTACGAATATTCATGTTCATTTTGATGCGGCGCACTAACATGACTTAGTCCTTCTACAGAAGGCGATGTAGCAGATTTAAGGCGTGTGGAAACTTTTGTGCCTTTTTGAGATCTTCCTTAAATGTGTTTCTGGAATCTGAATTAAGACTTGACCTTTCTCAAAAAAATGTTTCTCTTCTGAGCCAAGAGAATTAAATCATCATACGGACATTATATCACGCATGTTTTTAACCCCAGGGGATAGGCTGAGGTTAACTAACACCTAGGTAGGTTTCGCCAATTAGGTAAAAGCTGTTGCCATCTATCGGGCACGTAATTCGCAGTGTATTACTGATAAGGTATAAGGGAACGCTGCTACCCATAACTCATCGCTGTCTGTACCCATAGCCGCTGAGTACGACACCGACGAGTTTATGACATCTTATGTTAAAATGTTGTTTCTTAATTTTATTTTCGTTTAAACCGGCTAAAGCCAGGGGTGACAAACTTATAAGCCGTAGCTATATCCCGAGGGTTTTAATATAACGTCCTGCTAATATTAAGTTTCCCTTGTAAAACGTCATAAATGCGCACTTTTCTCCTAAGCTTAGACCCATGTCAGAGGTGACGTTAAATCTCGCTTCGGAACACTAGTAGATTGGTGTAAGATCACGGGAGCAATTTCGGTGCGCGACCGCCTTTACCATGCAAAGTTAAAAATATGAAGCTGATGCCTATACCACTCAGCTAACCGAGGTGTCTCGGTTAGCCGAATGATATATAATAGGCATCTGCCCGTATTGCAGAGGACGCGGGTTAGATTCCCGCATCAACACTATACTTTTTCGAACTGTTTGTAATCAAAATTTTTAAAATTGTAAAATGAAATATTTGAATTATCCATCCATTTTGCTTTACTAACCGAACAATTTGTATGGGGAAAGAAAAATTTTTAACAATTGCGTTTTTTTTTTATTTATATGACTATGTTAGCGTGGGTATTATTAAGGGTGTGCTTTATTTCTGTTACATGTTGTTTAACCACGAGTTAGTACGTAATGTCTGAATCTCCTCTATGCGAAAATGCGATTCATTAGTTTGATTGAAACCCGAATGTGTTGAAAAGCAAAGGGTCCTGATTACGACTACCGTCTAAACTGGACAGAGTGGTCACTTGATTGACTTGGTTACTTACCTAATTATTAATAATTCAACTTTGGGAGCTAACAAAAACCGAGGCTTAAACTGTACTCTTCTTCTCACTGCCCTGTTCCCAGTTTATCTGGGCTCGGCGCAGTTTGTTTCCTCTTCCTTTCTTATCGGTCAGACCTTATCAAGCCATCCACTCTCTTTTGATTCATATTATTCATCACACAAGTAAAGATGCTAGTGATGAATGAATGTATATAAAAGAGACGGAAAGGACCATGAATTGGAATGACAACATTCCAATCCATACTGCTCAAGGTTTTGGTTTATGTTTTACAGCCGGCCGCCATCCTGACACCAACCCTCTTTGGGTATGCCTTTGTTGGTGGTTTGTCCTCCACCATTCGCCCTAAGGTGCCCTAAGGTGCACACCGGGCAATTTCCCTTAGTCAACTGTTACGACACCCATGGGATGAGTCGGGGCTGGCGCATTCTACGTTATTTGTTGGCTCCCATGCCAGCATAGAAGACTAATAGAAGGCTCATAGAAAATTTTTATTACTGTCAAAAGTGACTAATGGAGTTCACTAGAATTGCATTATAAGGGATATGTAATCGCCCGTCTTAAGAATCCACAACAGGGTTGACGACAAACGGTCTCGATTTCCGCGATAAGCTACGGCATCTGTTCGTAGCCTACCTAGAGACCTGGTTCTGTGAAGAAGAAAAATAGTTTTAGTCACATTTCTCGTGGCGTTTCTTATTGAAAAAGCTCCCGTGTGTTTCCACCGAACGGATTCTAAGGTCGGGGAGGTGACATGTGTCTGGCGCAAACGCAAGTTCGTAACGTGCTCAAGATGGTGTTCTTGGGACGTTGAAACTCCTATCACGTGCAATCCCCTATTTAAGTATGTTATCATTTGGTTTGATGAATAATTAAAATTGAAAATTACTTTCAGTTTGTCCACTAAGCAGCCTCTGGGAATGTTTGTGTTCCGAATAATGTGCGTTTGGTCACACTAAAGAAATCGTATAATACACAAATACGATACCACGTTTTATACTGTTGGCATCCCAAAACGCACTAGACACTCTCGGTAGTCAACGATTCACTATCGTCAAAATGTCACCCAGTTGAAAGCTTCCGCCAAAATTAAATATGTTATGGAGTTCCGAGACGATCAAGCAGCTTGGCATCAAGCACTAAGATTTAAGCTTGATCCAAGCATTTTGACCGTAACAGAATAGAAAATCAAGGTGCTTGACCGACTCGGAACCCCATTAGGTCCCATGTATCGGCCACGTATATTTTTAAATTAAACACAGCAATAAAACCTTGAATTTTTTCTTCAGAACACTATTCATTGCATCGTTGGCTCTAGTCACCATTAATTGCAAGCAATCTATTCAAATACATAGAAAATAAATCACGTTGGCATTTCTACTCACCGAACGATCACAATTTGGATTAATTGCTTTCAGTCCATACCGTTTCTGTACATCCTGTTTCATCCGAACTCGAGTCCCAAGGGTAAGTTCACACCTAAGTTTACTTACTAGTCTTGAAAAAGTTAAAGCTTTTATACTTCAAATTCAAGATAAAAGATATATGATTACTTCTTTTATTTTATAAAACCGAGCTATTTTTAGGGGGAGACGTCAAAAGTAAGACGGCAATAGAATTAATAGATCTTAGGATGCATGCTGTGGGTATGAGGTATTTACATAAAACGTAAAAATAATTTTCTAAATTTAAAAAATTAAATTTGAACTTTTCATACATTTTGCTGGACTGATCGAACAATTTGTATGGGGGAAGAAGAAAAATTAAACAGTTTCGATTTTTTAAATATATGTATTAAAATTTCGCCGTCATCTAGTCCATAACACAAGTGCTTGTGCTATTTACTTTGTGCTATATGATGGTTGTGAGTGTAAGAAATATTGATTTATTTATTTAATGACCCGTCTTAGCGACTATTGCTTACTTTACCCTACTTTAACAACAGCATACCCAAAGAGGGTTAGTGTCAGGCAGGCGGCCGGCTGTAAAACCTAAGCCAAAACTTTGAGCTGTATGGATTGGCATGTTGTCATTTCAATCACTCTCTCCGTTCATCGGTCTCTCGACATGGTCCGTTCCGTCTCTTTTCTATACATTCATTCATCACTAGCACCTTAACGGTGTGATGGATGATATGAATCAAAAGGGAGTGGATGGCTTGATGACGTCTGACCGATATGAATGGAAGAGGAAACATACTGCGCCGACCCCAGATAGACTGGGAACAGGGCAGGGAGAAGAAGACTCGAGCGCCCCAAGCCACTGCGCTATCGAACTCATCCCAGCAAATAGTCACCAGTCTTTTAATGTCCCCACTGCTGTTGCATAGGGCTTCCCTATGGATGGAAGAATATAGGGAGAATGGGCCCCACTCACAACCCACCACACCGGCCCAGTGCTGATTAGTAGGTATTAACGACTGCAGGTGAAGCCAGCACCAATGGCTTGACGTGCCTTCCGAAGGACGGAGGAAGTCGAGATAGTAAATTTTTGGTCCAATGACCAGCCTTGGCGACCATTGCTCACTTGACGCTACCACACACCGAGCGCCCCAAGCCACTGCGCCACCGAAACGCTCCCAACAAATACGGACTCGTCTAAATCCACCTTTAGGGCAATCCCACACGATATACCGAGACGGATGCCCGCGATTCGTCTTGCCGATTGCCCGAGATAGGAGTAAGTCATGCGGGACCGTCTCAGAACCCGTGTCGTATTGTGTTATTCATAGTGTGCGATAAAATTTATGAAACGCCATCCGTCATCGCTCACCGCCGAACAATTTGTCCGGGGAGTGGAATCGTTTAGGTGTTGCAATCGGCATTGACTACGGTGGTGGAGGGGATAAGACGAATATAGTATAGTGGAAACATACATTCTTAAATACATAAATCACCCGCTATTTATCTAAGGGTTTAAACAACAATGAGTAATAGGCAGCATCTTATACCAACTAGCAATATACGTGCCCGATACATGCCAATAGGCTCGCCACCTATTACATTCACCGATATCCCAGGGGATATCCCTGAAGAGGTAGGCAGAGGTGAATCAATCGAGAGGTGTATCCGAGGCGTGATTTATGTATGTATAATACAAGAGGAACGACGTTGCCCATTACTCACCTTTAGTCGCCTTGTACGACATCCACGAAAGAGATTAGGGGGCTGACTATTGTATTCTGCTCTGCCGTTACCACACTATCGATATCGGGAAAAAGGGCCATAACGATTTAACGTGCCTTCCGGAGGAATTTGAAATATTAGATTTTTGATCACCATCCAATTCATTGAGTCTCAGAGAACATAGTTTAGTTTACACAGTCTCGTACGGAGCGCATTAAACCAGTGCACTATCGAGGTACTCTTTTAGGTGGTAAGTAAATGTTCCTATTCACAACGATTACTATTTAAATACACTTCAAACAAAAGCCTCCCCGATTTTTCACGCAAATAGAGCTTCCGTCACCGAACACAACTTTGTCGTATATCAACGACAGATTGCCATTTCCCGCACCACACAAATAAATTATTTAACACGATCGGCGGCCACAAAGAGACGGGCGGGACCCGCATAATTTCCGTGTATTCTTTGCAAATTCACTGAGACATTTGCAATTCCGATCGGGACATTTTCTGGATGGACGAATTGGTGCCGCCCTGATTTGTCGCAGTTTGTCCGCTTATACCTGACTTGGCAAAAATTGGATTAGAACGGTGCCAGATCCTAGCTCGGGATGCGGAGAAAATCTCCTCGGGGAAAAGAAAATATTTTCCTCTAGCTCTAACTCCCACAAAATTCCGAGACAAAACACTGGCAAGTGGCGGAGAGAGATTTTGTCCACGTTCCGCGCTTCGCTTGCAGCGAATCCAGGAGGGAGACAGACAAGTGACTAATCTAGTCGAATGAATCGAATACGAGTGTCAACATTTTACAGCTTCTCTTACATTTGACACGTCGGCCGCCGAGTTGTTTTCTACATAATACATTTATACTCTGCAATCCGGGCAGATATAGGCATCTACCCGGATTGCAGAGGACGCGGGTTCGATTCTCGCATAAGGTCAAATATTTTTTCTGACTTTATTTTCTATGTATTACTACCTGGTAACTGAAGTCCCTCCGTGCTTCGAAAGGCACGATAAGCCGTGGGAACCTGCATGGGTAGTTGTTAATACCCATCAATCAGCACTGAGGGAGGTGGGAGGAGGAGAGGGATTATGGCCAATCATCTCTTTATTTTTTTCATTCACATGGAATTCCTGGTACCCTGGCCGTGTGATGATGGAAGAGCTGAATATAATCTCCCATCTCTCCCGTGACTGTCGTACATATTATTATATCCCTTGTAGCACCCCACTAGCCCTTTCATGGTAAAGTCACTAAGCACTCCTTTATACGTTCTCTTGATGTTGACATAAACTTTGCGAATTTCCATTTCACATAACTGCAGTGCATCTGGCGGCAAAGTCTTTTTTTAGCGAAAACTCTATGAAGCGAGCGAGTCCGGATCTATGAAAAAGTTTGGCTGGAGCTTATTCTTTTTAGGAAAATTGTACGACCGCGCCGCAATGGAATTCGTTCAACCGGCTTTCTTACGGCTACGTACAAGTAAACACGATACGACGTCACATAGTGCTACGACGCGACATAGTGCTACGACGCGACATAGTACTACGGCACGGCATGGTGCTACAAAGCGGCATCGTCTCACGATACTACATCGTAGCGTGGGAATCTACACGAGCAAGCGACACGATATCGCAATATGCCACGATAGACTGGGAACAGGGCAGGGAGAAGATTTCCTATTGAAAAGACCTCCGCTCTGGTCATGCGTCGTCTTGTTGGAATGTGGTAGCTTGGATTGGTTGGTTGGTATACTTATCAAACTTGTTGGTATGGAGTTAAATTATTAAATAATTAGGAAAATTAGAGAGAGAGATTATTCTTCTATTCGGAATATTTTTGACAGTGATATTTTTCATTGACAACATAAAATAGACAATAAAAAACCACAAACTAAACAAAAAGTCCTAATGAAATTAGACACCTATGTCAGTAGTTCGTACAGTTTCAAAGACGTCGTACCGTAACTCATAGCAAGTTTTCGAGTCGCTTGCTCCTCATAGATTCCCACCATGCAACGTCGCATCGTAAAACAACGCCGCGTTGCAGCACGATGCTCCGTCGTAGCGCGAAGCCCCATCGTAGCACGAGGCTACATCGTAGCACAATTCGACGTCGTATCGTTTTTATGTGTGCCCTTACGGAGATTTTCCGTTGCAAATACCTACTGGTCGACGAAGCAAACAAACATTGCACGTAAATGAGCTTAAGTCTACGGCTTCATCGCGAATTGGATCCATTGGAATGTACATTTTATTCTATCTGGTTTGAGAGAAGAGGGTCTTAGTGACTAGCATTGAGAAAGCGACGCTAGCACGGTTTGGTGATTTGGTCCAATAGAAAGGAGAAGTAGAGAGTTCCTGCTACTCACTCATAGGGGAAGGGGGTCCAAGGACTGTCTAAAACGGACACTTTTGTGTATAATTGTTTCCATACATACAAGGGGACGGATGTAAAATTCAATTCCCTAAATCATCTCTTCAAGGGGATATGTTTTCGACGTGCTTTTATTACACCAGAGTATTCAATTGAAGGCAGAATAGTCTAACCCTTCGAATCCTAACGGCAGCAAATGACAGAGCAAATGCAGAGCTCACGATACTATTTGGTCCCCCATCCCAACTTCAGTTTTAGTGAAAATTGCTTATCTTTCGCAAACGATTGCTGAAGAGCTCTGCAAGACCGTTTCCAATAATGATGAAGATTGCATAGCTTTCTCAAGTGATACCCCACAGAGCTTAACTCAAATGACTCGATGTCTTAACTGATGCCAAAATTAGTAGCGTTATTACCCACTAGTGGTCGCCGGCGGCTTCGCTCGCGTTAATTTCAGCCTTCCTCGATAAATGGACTATCCAACCCAAAAAGAATTTATCAATTTTAGACAGTAGTTCCTGAGATTAGCGCGTTTAACCATACAAACAAACAAACAATAAACTCTTCAGTTTTATAATATTAGTATATATATTGAATTATAATCCCGTAGTGACCTTCAGCCGGCGATAAGCAGAATTGACATTAATTTTATGCCAGCACCTACAATAGCCCGAAAAAGAACGCAGGGATGACATGAATTAATTATGACCGTAATTAGCTGACTAATTAATAACTTGAGATCATAATTACCAGTTGGTTTCTTTTATTTCGGTGGAAAATGTATTTGACGTGTGGGAGTTTTGGTATAAAGATGTCGGTAATTCTTTTGTGATAAGGCAAACTTGCTTTTTCACAAGTGAACTTGCTTTGTGAATTTCATACTTAGATAACCCATTTATTCATACATACATAACATATAAACACACATAAATCACGCCTATATCGTATCGTAGGCAGAGGTGAACACTCACTTTTCCCCAATATAGCCAGGTTCCGTGTAAGCTAGGTGGCGAGCCTATTGCCATTTATCGGGGCACAAAAATCGCATTATATTGCTAGTATATTGCCCATTTCTCATTGCTATCTTAACCCTTACGCGCCTTATACGACACCCACAAGAGACATGGGGGTCATGACAATTGTAATCGTCTCTGCACTGTCGCCACACGGCTCTAATTCATAAAAGCTAATTAGTCCTCGAACACAACTCTAACTTAAAATTACGTCTCTCTTCTCTGTTAAATTGTGCAAAAAATATTCTGCTTTGCCGTCACGACTTAGCATCTGTAAAATAATACTTGTATCTACAGCAGTGGCGGAGCGTCCATATAACCCGAATCCCAACAGCCGTACCAAACGAGCGAGCATAAAAAAATCATTACCATAATTCAAGTACAATACCATTTTATAAGCAAATAAAAAAAATCCATCAATATAATCTTATCATAACAGTATTAAACGCGCGCGAAACAATATGCAACACAGGTACATACAATTCGCTCCCGCTCTCTAGATTCCTTCAACTAACTCGCTAAACATCGAGTTATGGACGCCTGCTATACAGCGCCTGCACGCACACAGACAAGCGTAGTCTTGTCAGGCGCACGCAACGCGAAATGGTACCTAAAGTTTGGCTACAAGCCGGCATCAAGCCGGCATTTCGGCAGCCTACGCGCTTATGCATCGATACACTACGACACACGCACACATTAGTAATAAACTCCCACGAAAACAAGTTCCGTCAAAAGTAAATATTTTAGATCTTATTGCAATAGCCATAAAAGCGGAATTTCTTTTGTGAACTGCACTCAGTATCGCGGTCGTGCGCCGCTCCTGCAAGCCGCTCCGGACCGGGTTGAATCGTCTTTCTGGCTGTATAAAACAAAGCACAAGCACGCAAAAGTGGCAACGTAGTTCTCCGCTTCGTCACTAGATGGCGTTAAACAGTTGTAGCCGTGTCCTAGCAGGCGGTGTTAAAAGTTAATGCTTAAACCATAAGAGGCTTCATATAGTTGTGGCTTGCCTAACTTGTTCTTTCACGCCACGCCACTGATCTACAGTCAACATCGCCCTGCCCTTATCCCATCCTATTTGGGGTCGGCACAGTATGTCCTCTTTTTCAATTCTCTTCTGTCACTCGTTATCTCCTCATTCGCATCCATCACCTTCAAAATACACCTCACACAATCCATCCATCTTTTCAGTGGTCTTCCTCTACTTCGACATCCATCAACATTCATGTCCATAACTTTCTGTCCATAATGTTCTACAGCAATATCAACAGACAAACCAAACTTTGTCTCTGTAGTTTGTATTGATTTCACGACATTACTGTTTTGCTTCGTGCAACTTATTACAGGCATGTCGGCCCCTGGTTATACTTCCAATTCACGTCCATAATGTCTCAACCCAAAATGGACGAGTCCAGAAGGGTCGTTCTGTGTAAACTTTGCGTCACGGCTATGATTTAGCGTTTATTGTAGATGTTTCACTCCAATATTGAGTGATATTTTTGGTAGTTTGCAAAAATTTTGTTCTACAACATGTAACAGGAATATCTCACCCTCTGACTAACATAATATAAATAAGATAAGAAGACGGCCGCCTTGGTCGAATGCTCAGATTGTTGGGTATTGGCCAAGAGGTTCCGGGTTCGAATCCTGGCAGGGGCAAACTTTGTGATGACCACAAATGTTTGTTTTCGAGTCATGGTTGTGTATATGTTTATGTAGTATATTTTCAACATTTATATACATAATTATATTAAAAATATGTCCGTCATCTAGTATCCATAACACAAGTGCTTAGGCTACTTACTTTGGGCTAGATGATAGGTGTGAGTGTAAAAATATTTATTTATTTATTATTAAATACTGAAAAATTTTCAAAATTGAGACCAGTACGTATTGGTGGGTATTAACGACTGCATATGCAGTCGGGACCAACGGCTTTCCGTAGCTTTACCGAACTTTGATTAGTCTACGCAGTCACAACAGGTCGAGCGCTGTGAGACACTGCGCTTGATGGCTCCTAAGAATATGCATTACTTCTACTGATAAGGTGAAGTAATGCCTTGACATTACTTCCACTTAAAAAGGTATTAAATGGGTGTTGGTGCTGGTTAGTCAAAGAGGGCTAGTTCCAGGCAGGCGGCCGGCTGTAAAACCTAAGCCTAAATCTTGAGCGGTATGGATTGGAATGTTGACATTCCAATCAATCTCTCCGTACATCAGTCTCTCGACATGGTCTGTTTCATGACTTTTCTAAACATTCATTCATCACTAGCTCATTTACGATGTGATGGATGATGTACCCCGAATAGCACCCGAAAAACCGGAAACAAAGGCCCAATAAAATGGTCCTCCTGCACTCCGTAGAACCGGAAACTTTGCCGACACAATCCGAACTAACCAATCGAATTACCTACGCCCAACGCATTGATTAGCCGACAATCGAAACGCCCAATTTTGCTACGACGTGGCCAGTCAATTACTGCTTTATTTCTTATACTCGCTACTCCCAATGGATTGGAAGCCGGTAGCTTTTTCTGATTTACGTGCAGAGAAGTCGGTAAGAAGGCGCCTTTGTTCCTGTATCGATAATGAGGTGTGAATAGAGCGAGATCTATTGTTTGAAGGAAGACGTGTTTGAAGTGCGGAGATGTACAGACAATGCTTCAGCCCTCATCGAATCAAAAGTAGAAATAAAAGACTTATCAATGCTACTATAGATAAACCTAATGGTGCTTCTACACGGTGCATATGGCTAGCGCATGCTGAAGCACTGGCGCAGATTTTCAATTTTTTTTTTGCCTCTTTTACTTCGAACATAAAAATACTTTTAATCACTCCCCTCTCAGTCATCCTCTATACGTGCCTAAGCCACACTGCGTTTTTTTTTATTTACTTGAACCAAGTTCCATAAAAGACGCAGTGTGATTCCTAGGTTCCATAGCCAAATCTGTGGGATTTCGTAAGCCAAGTAATCCTTGCAAAGGCTATTTAAAAGACCAACACTGGTGATCCAAAATGTATCCGCGATCCTTTGTGCTCCAGAAGGCACGTAAGCCGAGATTCCCGGCTGGATAATGCAATGCATGCAAAGTCCGGTCTTAGCGACACTGCTTAGCTAAAGCGACGCTGAGCGCGTTACTTAATGAGTCAGTAAGCAAATCCGAACTGTTTTGGCCAAAATCTATTATCCATAGAAAAAGCCTGGTGATGATATCATTAATAATGGCTGGGCAGAGAGAGAAGTCGGGGTGGCGCAGGTGAGTGAAGGGTGAAGTGAAGTGAACATGTGTGAGGTGAAGTGAACGGGGCGTCTCCGTGAACTTACACTTGGGTCACAAGTGCCATGCACTGCCACTGGCCTCCCTCTCTGCCTCACTGTGGACCCAGCACCCGCACGGTAAATCAATGAAATTCCAAGAATTTTCGTTTCTAACACCATCATCACTATCCCCACTCGGGTCTTCTCTATAGATGAAAGTATACTTACTTTGGGATGGAAGTAGTATTTTGGGTTAGATGATAGATGTGAGTGAGTGCAAGAAATATTAAATTAATTCATAACCCAATGAAATAAACAACAACAAACCTCCATGGCAGAATTCACTAGAAGGAATAAATCTAATGCGTGTACTGTTTACTTGAAAAACTACTACAGGCCGCTGACTTGGAAATTGTTTATGTGCTTCCACCTCACATCCGACCCAAGGTTAGATCTTTAACGGGAGCACGCTATTTCTGCAGCGAAACTCGTGACGGAGTAGATTGAGTTTTATTGCTTCTGTATTAATGACCATTTCGGAACGAACACATTTCTCTAGAATTCTAAGTGAATCTGGTCAATGTTGCTTTCATTTCTTTTAAGACTTTTCGCGACTTAGAGCCCGTCGAGATCCATTTGAATTCTTGTCTTATATATATCGTATATATCGTTTACAACGCTGCGAGTTTGCAACACTATTTTACTAATGTTTCTTGTTAGCGAGCGATGTATAATGAAAGGCGTCTCGTCTCACACAGCCATGTGGTGACGGCAGAGCAGAATACAATTGTTCATCTCTCCTGTGGGTGTCGTACAAGGCGACTAAGGGTAAAGACAGCAATGAGTATTGGGCAGCAGCATTCCTCATATACCACCTAGCAATATACTGCGATTTTATGTATCCAATAGATGGCAATAGGAGACCTGGGACCTCACTTAATTGGCGAAAAGTGGATATAGGCGTGATTTATGTATGTATGTCTCACTCGCTTGTTCTTCTAGATAGGTATAATGGGAGGTTTTCAAATTCGGAATTATTGTACAAATAAACACACTGCTCAAGCCCGAATTCGCTCAATTCGGAATAGTTCATTGTTTCCATTGGCTCAAACAATTTCGCATCATATCACTGTCCAATAAACTTGGGGTAATGTAGCGTGAATACAATTAATTTGTATCCGTGTTTTCATTCGATCGTGGCAGCAGTGCAGAATACAATGTTCTAAGGCTCTCTTTCAAAGGTCAACTTCTCTCTCTTCCCAGCAATATTTGGTAAGATTCTGTGAGAGCCGCCTTATTATTTTTTTTTTTTTTTTCATTTATTAGGGAAAATTAACAGTTACACATTATATGTTACTATAACTACTATCACATAATTATATAGAATTTTGTAAATGTGTGACCAATACCATTCTCCACCTATTACTATACTTTAAATGAGTACATCTGTATATTAACTAATTATAACAGTAACTAAAAATTTATAATGGTTGCGATAAAATGTAGTCCAGAAGGCGGACAAACACACCACTTTTTGAGCAAAATCGATAAAACACACCTACTTATAATTACAAAATAGAATTAAAAAAAAAACATAATAAGAAAAAATAAGAAGGAATGAATTAGTTCACAAATGAGAGTCTTTTATTTATGAAGCAATTGATTCGCTTTCTACACTGTTGATACTACCAACTACTAAAACTTACTACATACACTTCTACTTAGTATTATCTGTATAATAAACCATATTATGTTCTATATGAATAACTATATACTCGTACATATAAATATACACACACACATAAAATATGTATACTGATTAGAATGAAACCATGCTATAAATTTAACATAAAAGATGTAATATAATTTTCCTTTTTATAAAGTTGTACAATTTTGTTAGAAGTTAGATGAAGAAGAGAATTAATTTTTGCCGAATTGGCGCGAACACAGATTATACACTTTTTTAATTTATTTCACATTTTTGGAAAGCAAAGGAATCAATCACGGAATGTTTTGGCTGGAACATCCTCCCCGGGCTCGAAGTTGGTAGATGCACAGGTAGTATACTTCGAGGATTTACGATGCATCTTCAGCAGGAAGCAGAGGTGACAATTTGTTGAGTGATCGTCGAACAATGCCATTAGTTGTTAAGATGTCCACGACTCTAATAACTCCGTCTGGGCCGGGATGAAGTTTATGGACCCGCCCAAGACGCCATTTCAGTGGAGGCAAGTTGGAATCGTTCAGGAGAACCATTTCACCAATCTTCAGCTGCCCTTGAGTGGTGCGCCATTTGCCCCGTTGTTGGAGTTCTTTTAAATATTCGTTGCGCCAACGATCCCAGAAGTGTTGTTTGAAGTGTTCAATTCGTTGGAAGCGGTCTAATCTTGTTAGATTTTGGTCTCTGTGGTCATGTGAAGGCATCGAAGTAAGCGGTCTTCCAATAATAAAGTAGCCTGGTGTCAATGGTTGAAGATCTTGAGGGTCAGAAGTGAGGGGAGTAAGAGGACGAGAATTTAAGATGGATTCTACGTGAGCAAAGAGGGTCGACAATTCTTCAAATGTAAGGTGGGTAGAACCTAATACGCGTTTGATGTGAAATTTCGCAGATTTTACCCCCGCCTCCCAAAGACCGCCAAAATTGGGCGCATACGGAGGAGAAAAGATGAAATTAATACTTTCGTTGGCTGCTTTTTCGGTTATACTATCGGAGTTACTTTCAAGAAATTTTGCTATTTCGTTGCTAGCACCAACAAAGTTTGTAGCATTATCACAAAATAATTGAATGGGACGTCCTCTGCGGCTGATAAAACGTTTTAAACAAAGTAAAAATATATCTGTCGATAAATCACTTGCCACTTCTAAATGCACGGCTTTAGTAGAAAAACAGACGAACAAACATAAATAACATTTAGAAATTTTACATCCCCGACCTTTTCGATCAGTTATATAAAAAGGACCCGCAAAATCAGTGCCACATACTTGGAATGGATAACTTGGTGTCACACGTTCAATTGGTAAGTTACCCATAATTGGACTTAAAGGCTTGGCTTTTAATCGTCTACAACGTACACAATTATTAATTGTACTTCTAGCTAAAATTCTGCCTCGTGTTGGCCAGAATCTATCTCTAATCGCATAGAGTAGCAATTGAGGTCCACCATGTAATAATTTATTGTGTTCATGTGAAAAAAGTAATTTTGTAAAATGATGTTTATGATGCAGGATAGCAGGATGCTTTTGGTGCCAGGTGAAAGAAGACTGTTGAAGACGGCCACCTACTCTCAACACATTATCATCGTCGAGAAAAGGAGTAAGAGACAGTATTGAAGATTTAGAAGGTAAGTTTCGTTTACTTTTTAAACTTTTTATTTCAGAAGGGAAAGATTCGAGCTGAGCTTGTTTGGTCAGTATATTAAGAGACTCTTCAAGTTCAGAGGGTGAAATTGTACCGGTAAGTTTTGCATGAGGATTTTTAATGTTATGTATAAATCTTAAGACGTAAACTAAAGTTCTTTGCAATTTATTAAGCGATGAAAAATTTTCAATACTAATCAATCCCTTGCTATTAGAGTTAAGTTCTTCTGTCTCGGGTAAAACGAGAGCAAGGGCCTTAACCTTCTCAAATTTAGGCCAATGAGATGAATCCTTCAGAAGGAATGCAGGACCCTGCCACCATAAGGTTTCAGTAGGAACCCTTTGAGGCTCAACTCCCCGGGATGCAAAATCAGCTGGATTTTGAGTACCAGGAACATGTTTCCAACTAGCAGTTGAACTAAGAGTGTGGATTTCCCCTATTCTATTGGCGATGTAGGTCTTATGACCTTTGGGATCTGATGATATCCAACTTAGAACCACAGATGAATCAGTCCAGAAGAACTGTTCATCTATATTTATTCGTAGAGCTTTAGATACCTTATCAGCAAGACGAGCTGCTAACAAAGCTCCGTTCAATTCTAACCTAGGAATACTAACGGGTTTCACACTTGCTACTTTAGTTTTAGCACTAAGAAGATGAACAGTACACCCACCGTTAGAATCTATGGTACGTAAGTAGGCACAAGCAGCATAAGCGCTCTTGGAAGCGTCAGAGAAGGTGTGAAGTTGAATTATGATGGGATCAATTGATAACGCGAAGCGAGGAATTTTCAAAGATGAAAGTGTTTTCAAACCTGTAACAAACTTGAGCCATTGTTTCGAAATATCCTGAGGCACTGGATCATCCCAGTCAGACTTTAAGAGCCATAACCTTTGAAGAATAATTTTTGGTATAATTGTACATATACTTAGTAGACCAAGCGGATCAAATATTCTAGCAGAATTTGAAAGTATTGTTCTTTTTGTTATGACACATTTTTCATTACATTCGAATTTGACAGGGAATTGCAATGTATCTGTTAGAGGATGCCATTTTAAGCCCAAAGTATTGGCTTCTGCACTGAGTTGCAAATTTTTAGGACCATCAACAGTCTGGCTGTCATCAAATATTGAAGGAGCATTTGTCCTAAACTTTCGAAGTGGGAACTTTGCAGAATTCAGTTGACTCGAAACAGCACTACAAATTTCTTTCAATTTTGGTATAGTTGGGGCGCCTGTAATTACGTCGTCCATATAAAAATCATGCTGTATGACTGTAGCAATTTCAGAATTCTGACATTCATTGGCTAGTTGCTTAAGACATCTGGTAGCTAAGAAGGGTGCAGAAGCAGTGCCATAAGTCACTGTATTAAGTTGAAGACATTTAAGAGGATCAGTAACATTGTCTCGCCAGAGGATAAGTTGAAGATGTCTCTGCGAAGGATGTACTTGGATGCAGCGATACATTTTTTCTACATCTGCAGAGAAAACAAAGCGATGTTGTCGAAATCTAAGAAGTATGGAGAACAAATCGTCTTGAATGGTTGGACCTATGTATTGAATGTCATTTAGAGACTTATTTGAACTTGTTTTCGCAGATGCGTCAAAAACAACACGCAGTTTAGTCGTCTCACTGTGTTCACGTAGAACCGCATGATGAGGTAAGAAATAACCAAATGATGGCCGTGGAATTTCAGTAAGATGTCCCAATTCTTGATACTCCCTAATAAAGTCAACATAGCGCTGCTTGAAAGAAGGATTTCTAGACATTTTTCTTTCATTGTTCAAAAATCTACCCTTAGCCATTTGGTATGATTCACCCAAACATTGAGGATCCTCCTTGAAAGGAATTTGAACACAGAATTGGCCATCTGGCAAACGAGATGCAGTTTCAACAAACAATTTCTCACAAGTCTCATCCTCAACAGAAGAAGCCTTTGAAGTGGAAGGGACTTCTTCAACCTCCCAAAATTTAGCCAGTGTATCCCTTATCTCCTGACTAAAATTACATAAAAGATGATTGTTATAATTGGGTTGACGTATGCACCCTATAGGGCCACAAACTAGCCACCCTAGATGCGATTCTTGAAGTATTGGTTTATTTTTGCCTAAACTTATCTTGTCATTTTCAATTATATCCCAAAAGATGTCAGCACCAAGAAGAAGATCAATTTCACTAGGTTTAAAGAAGTTAGGATCCGCCAAAGACAGAGAAGAAGGAATACCCAGATTAGAATTTACTTCCACATTAGGCAGATGATCAGTAATGCGTGGAACCACAAGACACATAACTTTCCTACGGAAATTTTTATGAATAGAATTTATCAATATATTGCAACATTCCTTAATTTTAAGTGTCATGTTATTTAAGCCTGCAATACTACTGGGGCAGTCAATTGCTGATGACTCACCAATCAATTCCTTGGCAGATTCAGTTACTAAAGAAGTTTGGCTTCCACTATCGAGTAAAGCCCTGAGAACTACTGTTTTATTGTTTTTGCAGGTAACCTCCACCAAGGCAGTAGAAAGAAGAACATGACTAGAAGCTACAGCTGACATAGTTACAGAAGGTAAGTTTTCACTACAAGATGCTTCAGAGGTAGGTAAAGTAGTAGCCACTGAGGTAGGTAAAGACGTTGAAGTATTATTTCTATTAATTGTATTATATGAACGATGTAACAAAGAATTATGCTTTCTTTTACAGATTCGACAGCCGCCTAAATTACATTGTTCAGCATGGTGCCCGGTGCGAAAACAGTTTGCACATAATTTCCACAGATACACCTTGCTATTTCGTTCGTCTACTGTCATAGTTTTGAATTTATCACACAAATATAGCCTATGATTTTCGTTACAGGCCTTGCATTGCAACACCGAAGAAGAAGAAGAATTATTAACTGATGCTACAAATGCTACAGGCTTAGAAGAGGAGTTTGGTTTACGCTTTTGCATATTATTATTAGTATCAGACCTACCGACTTGAATATTTTCTAAAACAGAAGCACAATTACGAAGGAAGATATAAAAATCTTCTAACTTAGGAGATCTGTCAAATGTGTTTCTCCGTTCCTCCCATTTCCTAGCTGTAGAGGCATCTAATTTTGCGGATACCATATATATAATGATTGTATCCCACTTATCCGTGGGTTCACCGAGGGAATCTAGGGCACGTAAATTTTTAGACACCATATCAATTATAAAGCGAATAGATTTTTCAGATTCCTTTACAATTGGTTCAATTGAAAACAGTGCATTAAGATGATGATTTATCAACAAACGCTTATTGTTATAGCGCTCACAGAGGAGGTCCCATGCAATTTGGTAACCTTCAGTTGACACAGAAATTGATTTTATAATGCTCGCAGCAGTACCTTCTAAACAAGATTTTAAATAATGAAATTTACTAATTTTATCAATGGAATCATTATTATGGATAAGCGAGCAGTATGTATCATGAAATTCCAACCAATTACTGCGGTCACCATTAAATGATTTCAAAGATATGACGGGCAATTTAATATTATTATGGTTTACAGTACCACTCTGAGCAATAGAGTAAGATGAATTAGCATCCACAAGTGGTTTATTTGAATCATTGTATAAATCTAAAATTTCTTGAGACTCAGAAATGGTAAGATAAAATTGAGATTCTGTATCTTCCCTTTGGAAAACCTGCTCTGCCGAATTGTCCTCCAATATGTCCATTTCGGATTGTACAGAATCAAAGGTTTTGAATAATGTTTGCAGTTTAGATAATCTTAATTGCAATTCATTTAATTGACATTTAGAAGGTTGATCAAATGATTTAAATGTTTTTAGATAATTTTTATACGAAGTGAGTTGCCCTTTAATTGATGCTCTTTGCTTAATGAGGCGTTTTAAATCTGTTTCTATACTCATATTGCACTATTATAGGTAATAGAAAGCAACAACAAAATATATAAATACCTTAAAGTTCCAGTAAACAGCCAAAGAAAGTAGGAGAATAAACAATTGAATATACTATTGCACTATTAATTGGTAGACGGGTTTACAATATTTATAAATTTATTATTTATTTATTTACTGCTCACAACAGAAAAGATTACGATTCACTTTGACCAATTCAATTCCTGATGTCCTCTGTTGTAGCAGGTAGATAGACAATTTTTCCCAGACCACAATAATTATTATCCAATTTTCAACTAGATTGCAGGTCCTGTCACGGTCGCCAATAACATGATTAGAATGAAACCATGCTATAAATTTAACATAAAAGATGTAATATAATTTTCCTTTTTATAAAGTTGTACAATTTTGTTAGAAGTTAGATGAAGAAGAGAATTAATTTTTGCCGAATTGGCGCGAACACAGATTATACACTTTTTTAATTTATTTCACATTTTTGGAAAGCAAAGGAATCAATCACGGAATGTTTTGGCTGGAACATATACAAATGTTATATATACAAATGTTAAGTAAAATAAATATTTTACCTAACATCTGTTATGTGCCAGTGTAAGCTCATCAAACACCCGCTTCTTAAATGAGTTCAATGACAGGGCAAATAAGTCAATTTTGTGAAAGTTATCATTGTACCGGGTCATTATCCTATAAAGAGGGGCACGCTGGCCAGCATTACTATTGACGATATCGAGGTAAAACAATTTGTGCGGATATAATGTACGGATACGCTGTGAACAGCTTGGGATGCGAAACCGAATTGCATTACCTAATGTAATACAGTCAAAGTGACTGTGTAGTATTTTATATAACATCGACATATCAAATATTGTTCGACGTATTTCTAAAGTAGGTAATGAATATTTAACCAGAAGCTTTTCATATGACGATTTAGGTTGCCGACATTTGTAATTAACCTGCCTAAGGAACTTACGTTGTACCCTTTCAAGTATGTTTTTATATTTATCATAAAATGGGTTCCAAATAACAGTGGCGTACTCAAGTTGAGAACGAATTAAACTTTTATATAAAAACAAGTATGTAGTATACTTTCTAAATTCCTTACAAGTACGCATTACAAAACCATACATTTGGTAGGCCTTGCAAACTATATTACTAACGTGGTCGTCTAAATGTAGTTCAGAATCTAAAAGGATGCCCAAGTCACGGATGATATTAACTTTATCCAAAGGTAAGCAGTTTATTGAATATATAAATGGGATCCTGTTACGTTTCTTAGTGAAAGTTATAGACTTGCATTTATCAATATTCAAAAATAACTTATTAATATTGCAATACTCAGCTAAACGATCCAAATCTTGCTGCAGTTTGTCACAGTCAGATGTCCGTCTTATTTGTCGGAAGATTTTTAGATCATCTGCATATAACAGAAAATTACTGCTCTTGAAACATTGTTCTATGTCATTTATAAAAAGTAAAAATAATAGAGGTCCTAATATGGATCCTTGGGGCACACCTGACGTTACCAGAATGCTCTCTGATTTAAAGCCATTAATTACTACCCTTTGTGTTCTGTTTATCACATAAGATCGAAACCAACGTAATAGGTCTCCTCGAATACCATTATATGCTATTTTTCTAAGTAGTAGACAGTGATCCACCTTGTCGAAAGCCTTGCTGAAATCCGTGTATACTGCGTCTACTTGGACTCGTTCATCCATACTTTCGAATAGGAAGTTCGTGTATATTAATAAGTTAGTATTTATCGATCGCTGTTTTACAAAGCCATGCTGCTGTGGTAGAATGATGTTATGTAGTTTCGGGTATATAGCATTGTGTACGAGTCTCTCCAAGACCTTCGACAAAGTGGACAATAGAGAAATAGGGCGATAGTTTCTGATGTCATTTTTAGGACCAGATTTATGTACAGGCGTCACGTTTGCGTTTTTCCAGACCGCAGGAACAACTCCTTCTAAAATACATTTATTAAAAAGAGCTGTGAGTGGAGTAGCAATGCTATTTGCTGTCAGTTTAATAAACAAAGGCGGTATTTTGTCAGGACCATAAGTTTTAGTAACGTCTAGTGATTTTAAGATATTAATGACATCCGACTCTGCAAATGATATATTGGAAATAGTGTCGCAATTAATGTTATCAGGAACGTCTGGTTGGGCAACAGTTATACTTGAATCATTCATGGATCTAGCTTCGAAAACTGATCCTAAAAAGTTACTAAAGGCATTGCATATTTTTTCCGGATCATCATAGTCAACTTGATTATATATCATATTGTTAGGAATTCCGCTTTTACAATTATGCTTTGTAACGTACGACCAAAATATTTTTATATCTTTGCGTAGACCTTCTTCGACCGCATTTATATAGAGACTAAAACATTCATTACACAGGGCTTTGAATCTGCGGCGGTACATTGAAAAAATCTCGTAATCTGAAGCATTGCCAAATTTCTTCCAACGTATCCATGATTTTTCTATGTTTTTAAAAATGTGAATTAATGGGCGGCTAAACCAGGCCGGGAATTCAGTCGACTTGATAGGCCGTAAGGGAATATTTTTGGCTATGACATCATAAATATTCTCATAGAAGACATGTACAGCCTCTTCAACATGCAATCCCTTGAACAAGTTATCCCAATTTATTTTATTAATTTCAGAATTTATTAAAGAGTAGCCTTAGACTCTCAACTTAATCCTAGTGCCGTAAAACAGTAAATATCAATATAGTATAATGACAAGCAATGAGTAATGGGCAGTAGCGTTCCTCTTATGCCACCTAACAATGTGCCCGATACGATAAATGGCAATAGGCTCACCAGCTATTACATGGGACCCAACCTAATTGGAGAAACGTGGGTGTTAGTTCACCTCTGCCTACCCCTTTGGGAACATAGAGGTAATTTGTGTACCTATGTATCTATGTAATAAAAATAAACAGCCATGAGCCGACAACAAGTTAATGTCTGTCTTCATCAATAACTTTTGCCCCTGCCGAGTTTTCCTACAGATTGCACGACAGTTGATGATAATGATGATGATGAACTCCGAATGATTTCGGTCATGACGACCACTTTGGGTTCTATCCGGCGTTTTGTCGCTCGTGCACTCGAACATGGCTCATGTAGCCTATCACGTGATAAGCAATAATGTGTCAACCCACAAAAACACATATTCCGAGATTTCGACATAGGTTGATAAAGCATAATTTATTCTACAATTTTCAAAAGTGGTCTAATTGACTTGAAACCTCTCTTTAACAAAGAGATAAAAACAATTATTAGTAATATAGCAAATCACATCATGTTTAGAATCATGGGGCCTCATTTTCTCAAATTGGTATTCATGTGGCTTGACACATCATTGCTTATCTACGTCCAGTGATCTAAGCCCCAAAGCCGCTACCATGACATGCTATGCACCAACAAGACATTACTCGCAACTACTCATCGAAACAACGATACCTAAAACCAACGCCATAACCCATAACCCGGGCCATAACCCACCACGCTGGCACAGTGCGGGTTGGTGGACTTTAACGACTGCAGATGCAGCCGGAACCAACAGTAACTCGAGATTATAAATTTATGGTCACCTATCCAATGACTGGCCTTAGCGGACATTGCTTGGGTAACGCAATCGCAGACCGAACGTGCTATACCACTGCGCTAGCGAGCTCCTTCCACTGCGAAAACACATAATATGGCAACATTGTTGGGCCACATTGTCACAAAAACTTATTTCCAACTAACCCAAGGCAAAATTAAACGGTATCATTATACACTCGATCCGCCAAAAGATTGGGTGGAATTCATGCACAATAATATTTAATGGTACGCAAATTCGGTGTGACAAGGTGCTAATTGGTGCGTCCAATGCACACGAATGCGCCCCCGTCGCACTGCCGTGCCAATTTAAAATACTCCTCTATTAGTATTCCAATTTAAAATAATTCTGCTCTGCCAATCCCTATAATTATTATCTTTTGAAAAGCACATTTTAGATTTTTGACAATTGATTTCCTGGATTCTATGGTTGGATATACATTTTTTATTATATACATTTTTACATAGCAAAGTAGTTTTAATTTTATAATTATGGTAAGAAAAAAAGATACATTTATCGTTAACTTGTAATGCCAAGATAGTTGTATTTTTTTTGGCAAACACTAATCCTGCCCTTTTATATCTATCTAGGGTCGGCGCAGCATGTTTCCTCTTCCATTCATATCGGTCAGATGTCATCAAGCCATCATCCACTCCCTTTTGATTCTATCATCCATCACACCGGAAACGTGCTAATGATGAATGAATGCATAGAAAAGAGATCGAACGGACCATGTCGAGAGACCGATGAACGGAGAGAGTAATTGGAATGACAACATTCCAATCAACTGGTTAAGGTTTTGGCTTTGGTTATACAGCCGGCCGCCTCCCTGATACCAACCCTCTTTGGGTATTCTGTTGTTGATGGTTTGCGCTCCACCATTCGGGTGCCCCAATGTGCTTATTGGTCTACACAGGGCAATGTCCCTTAGTCGACTTTTACGACACCCAAGGGATGAGTCGGAGCTGGCCGTTACTACGTTATTTTTTAGCTCCCAGACTAGCATGGAAGACAAACCCTGACATATATGAGAATGGGACACTTATAAGGCCAAATAATGTAAAACATTGAAAGTCGACTTACATCATTTCCGTTCGGGGCAGCAAGCACAGCAATAGTTCCAGATTGATCATGAGTGGATGTGGCGTGAAATTTTCGCATTCACCATCAGCACATTCGGCGCCGTGGAGCGGCATAATTTATTCAAAATTTTAATTTGACGCTTCGCGAGATGTGCCCGCGGGAGGCGGATAACAACCCGAAAATTCGGTGTTATTTAGTGAATATTGACGAGCGCTGAGGGGTTGGCAACTTTGGGAAAGCGTGGGAAACAATTGGGACTACACCTTTTTTAGGAACCGTGTGGTGACGGCATGACACAGTCCAATTGCGTCATGCCGTCACCACACGGCCAATCTCCCCGCGGATGTCGCGTAAGGTTCCATCCATTCCTTATAATTTAGTTCAACTCTCGACTGGCTCAGTGCTTTATATATGTGCTCTATATATGGCATTAAGCTCGCCATCTGTTGTCCTTATAGGACATTGTTGACAACTGTGCATAAATTCAGAAAAAAAAATTCCATGATTTTCGGGTAAATTTCGACATTCACAAGTTGAAAGCAACTCCGTGGTCTAGACGTTCGCCCACCAGAAGATCCAAAGGTCCCGGGTCCCATCCCAAGGCAAATTTGTACTAGGTTTGGTTAGTAGTGTTAGTATCATATCAAAATCTGTCGCCATAATATTAATGTTAACATTATTATTTTGTTCCGACAATAAAATATGTAATAAGATAGCCAGCCCCTGTGTGGTTAAGGGGTTCCAGTGTGAAGCTCGATTCCATCTTTGGTCGGTCGTATGTAAAGGTCCTGGGCTAACGGAAAAAAAGGTCAACAACATTCATTTTCAGAATCCAGGGGGCCTACCGCCTAACTCGATTGCTAAAGCAAAAGCTATAGTCTATACTAATAGTTTATAATAATATACCTAAATTATCAGCGATGGCGTTGAATGAATATTTACCGAATGAATTTGGAAGAAAATCCGTACCGCCTAAACATTCAAGATGGTTGCTAGTTAAATTGATAGCCGTAAGCAATGCACTGCTTTAAAGCTATCATCAGCAATCGAGTTAGGCGGTAGGCCCCCAGATCTTGCTACCCTTTCTCACGCTGGAACACCCACGTCAGATGAAAGAAACCAGTGACTGACCACGACACTATATTAAATACTCATTTCCTTCCTGTCATATTTGCCATGTAGAGGTACATACATAAATCACGCCTATATCCCCGAAGGGGTAGGCAGAGGTGAACTAGCACCCACGTTTCGCCAAATATGTCAAGGTGGTAAAAGAGGAACACTGCTGCCCATTCCTAATCGTATTTAGATTTATCCTTAGTCGCCTTGTACGTCACCCACGGGAAAGATTTGGGGTGGTGACAATTGTATTCTACTCTGCCGTCACCACGCGGCTTACGTGTAGAGGTACAATATTGATATATCTGTGGGTACAATATTTGCACAATAAATACTTTTAAAACAAAACAATATAATTAAGAGCGACATCCCTGCGAAGTGTTAATGTGGCGAAAGTAAGTGATTTCCTGTTTGTATTGGACTCTATAACAGAGTTTATACTCTAGCGGAAACCCAATTCCAATATGTGAAACGATCTAAATTTAAACGGGCTAAGTATGAAGGCTGGAAAAAATATAATTGTGTTCATGAATACTTCACGCCCATAATATCAACTTCTTGACCTGTTCCCAGTTTACCTTAGGTCGGCGCAGTACGTTTCCGTTTCTATTCATATTAGTTAGACGAAGGAGAAGAATGAAAGAAGCAGAAAGATGAATAAGGCCATCCACTTCCTTTAGATTCAAATCATCCATCACATAGGAAAGGTGCTTAAAGGTCACCCTTAGGCCCTTTGTCGCCTTGTACGACACCCGCGGGAGATATCGGGAGTGGTGACAATTGCATTCTAGTCTGTCATCACCACGAGGCTATAGAAATCCCGGGCATTGTAATGAAATGTTGATAATTATAAAACCACTGTTCCAATATTTTTGCAACATCTTTTTTGAATTCTGATGATTGTGTGATTTTCATACCTTTCCAAAGTAAAGTAAACTCGGCATTTTTAATTATTTACAAGGAGTTTTTACCATATTTTGATGATTTTATATTTATTGAACCAATATAATATTGACGTTAGCCGTGTGATGATGACAGAGCAGCAAAATAATCACTATTCTCTCTTCTTATTGTATCTTTAGAGATATACTTAAGTTTCATCTGACTGCTTTAAGGCTGTTGAATAAAGAGTTGACTTTCATTTTTGCAAATAGCAAATTGAACAAGAAATTATCCCCCATTTAAGGTGATTAATTAACTAACATAAAACTTTAGTTAAGCACCGTCTTATCTAGCTAAATACCTCAACTTTAATGACAGGCCCACTTACAAATTCAAATACCAGGCGATCAGAAGCTGTCAGGAGATTAATGAATCTTCGTAAATGTTCTAATAAAGTTCGCACTGTATCCGCACCCAAACTATGATAAGATCTAAGTGGCGTACGCTAGAGTTGAAACTGTGTGTGATCTAGCGAAATGGTTAACGGATGAATTAGATTTCTTGCAACACATCGCTCTCTACCTTGCTGTCAGTAATTAGGAAAAAATAAAATAATTTTACTTCAGTAAAATTATTTTATTTTTTGAAATTGTGGAATTTATTTCGTTCATTTCTCTTTTTTTTATTCTTGATGATTCAAATGAAGGCCAAAATTAACTTTTTCATCCCACCATCTCGGAAAAAGCGTTTTTGCTCTTCGATATCTGAGTGCAAAAGCCGTTTTTATCCTCTAGAGGTTAAAGTAAATTTGAATTTAGAACATCGTGTGCAATGAGTTTGTGAATTCAAAACATCTTTATACATATTTATTTCTACCTCCATGGTGCCGAAATTGTCATGCAACCTATTTTAATTTGTTAAAAACTCAGACTCGGAACCTTCTTGGTGTACTTTTTTTGTAATTTGCTTTGCGCGCGCCATTTTCTTTTCACGTCACAAATTTGTTAAAACCTAGGAGTTCCGTGACGGTCAATCAGCTTGGCGTCAATCTTGCTATAAGCATTTTGATCGTCTACAATCGTCAACGGAACAAAAACATACAGAAAATCAACGTGCTTGACTCAAGCTGATTGACCGTCTCGGAACTCCATTAGGGACGGTAATTTTTATTAGGGACTTACAGGTGTGTCTGGATGAATGTTGCGGGTGTGGCTGGATGGATGGGTGGCTGTTGGAGGTGTGTCTGGGTGAATGGGTGTTTTGAGGGTGTGTCTAGATGAATGGGTGTTTTGTTGGTGTGTCTGGGTGAATGGGTTTTTGTGGTTGTGTCTGAATGGATGGGTGAGTATTGTGGGTGTTTCTAGTGATTAGTTTTTTTTGGATGTGATTAGGTGTTTTGTGGGTGTTTCTGGGTGATTGAGTGTTTTTTGGGTGTGATTGGGTGTTTTGTAGGTGTTTCTGGGTGAATGGGTGTTTTGTGGGTGTTTCTGGGTTAATCGGTGTTTTGTGGGTGTTTCTGGGTGAATGGGTGTTTTGTGGGTGTTTCTGGGTTAATCGGTGTTTTGTGGGTGTTTCTGGGTGAATGGGTGTTTTGTGGGTGTTTCTGGGTGAATGGGTGTTTTGTGGGTGTTTCGGGGTGAATGTGTGTTTTGTGGGTGTTTCTGGGTGAATGGGTGTTTTGTGGGTGTTTCTGGGTGAATGAGTGTTTTGTGTGTGTTTCTGGGTGAATGGGTGTTTTTTGGGTGTTTCTAGGTTAATGGGTGTGTTGTGGGTGTTTCTGGGTGAATGGGTGTTTTGTGGGTTTTTCTGGGTGAATGGAAGTTTTGTGGGTTTTTCTGGGTGAATGGGTGTTTTGTGGGTGTTTCTTGGCGAATGGGTGTTTTTTGGGTGTGTCTAAGTGGATGGGTATGAATGTTGTGGGTGTTTCTGGGTGGGTGTTGAGAGTGTGTTTGGGTTAATGGGAGGGTGTTGTGGAAGTTTCTGGGTGAAAACAGAAACTGTTGTGATTGTATTTTTTTTTTGTATTTTGCAATTTCCTTGTTGGGGGGGATGAAAAGTTACGTGTTGCACTCGAGTGCAAAGATTTTTCACCTTGTGCTCTTTTGATTCCCTCGCTATCGCTCAGGATTCTAATTTTTGAATCACTCGCTACGCTCGTGATTCAATTTTAGAATCCTTCGCTAGCTCGGTCATCAAAATTGAGCACGCGGTTAAAAAACAACTTTGCACTCACGTACAACAAATAACTATTGTGTTACCGGTTGAAAAAGACTGTTAACGCAGTGTAACAGTCTTGAAACAATCTTCCTATATATTCTTCCATCCATAGGGAAGGCCCGTGCCCCAGCTGTAGAGACATTAAAGGGCTGGTGATGATGATGATGAAGATGACCGATGAAAGAAAATTTCATGCAGCAGCGCCGGCGTGCGGTGTGACAAGAATGGATAAAGTGAGGAATAACACATATAAAAATAGGTTTGAAAATTGACAGAGAATGTAAGAGATTAAAAAGTGATAAACTAGAATTTTGAGCGATGGAGAGAAAGTGGAGGACTGCATGAGAGTTACATTGATTGCGTGAGAAATTACATGAATGTGAACATGGTGAATGGAAACCAATGAATTGGGATAAGGACAAGAGCATAATGATAATGATGAATGATTTTAATGATCAAACGAAGCAGTTGCTTTAGTAAAAACATTCTCCATTGACTTTGGCTAAGTCAAAGGTCTCCATTCACGTTGTATTAAAAATATAGTCAGCGTATCCTCTAAGGAACGGGGAACATCGCAACACATGATCGGTCAAACTCTCAAAAGGCCAATTTGAGGGTATACTTAGGGACACGTCACGCGAGATAAGGGTCAGACCGTAATAAATGATTCGTCGATACTCTGGGTTCGGTCGACTGTGAAGTGAAAATTTTAATGTGTGTACTAAGGCTAATCGTCTATGAAGTGGTTACTTGAATTGGTAACGTGATCGGCTAGTCTAATATAGCTGTTGACTTTGCAATTAGGAACATGTCCGATGGTGTCGTAATTGTTAAAATTGGTACAGATTACTGCACGTCACACAACACTAAACTGTCAAATATAGCCATCGATTGTGTACCGTAACGTTTGTGATCTAGCGAAATAAAACTTAAAAGTTAAACACAGAATCGATTAAGAAAATGACTATATAATATAGGTAGTTCTAAATTGAAAAAAAGATCTTATTATATCCAAACTTTGTATTTGTGATGAAGTAATCTATCTCAAGCATCATAGATAAATCATACATACATACATAATTCACGCCTATATCTCCGAAGGGGTGGGCAGAGGTGAACAAGCACCCACGCTTCGCCAATTATGTTAGGTCCCATGTAATAGGTGGCGAGGCTATTGCCATTTATAGGGCACAAAAGTCGCAGTACTTTGCTGAGTGGTAGGTATAAGAGGAACGCTGCTGCCCATTCCTCATCACTGATTTATCCATAGATAAATCAGATATGAAAAATTGCTTATTATCTTTAGTAAATGGATAGTCCATTTACTAAAGATAATACAACAAGTATATTGATCAATTTTGAAAATTGTTTTATACACCGCTTTTTAGGCGTTGGGCTGATGTATTTAAGTCTAGTTTAGGTAGTCTGTGTCGACACTCTTTCACTATTTCCCCTTCCCGACAAGGAACAAGACTTTTTCGCGATTTCCATATTGGCTACAAAGAAAAGGTTGGTAATTGATTGATAAACATTTTCATCCATATATGAGCTTAAAACCACTAAAATTTCACAATTTATAGTGATATCGATATAATGATCTGCATTGGAACTCTCTGTACTTTGAACTTTTGTGTATCTGCTTTTTAACCGACGAAAAAACGGAGGAGGTTACTCAATTCGTACCCGTATGTTTTTTTATATTTGTGCCCGCGAAAGTCCGTCGTTTATTGGCCGATTTTGATCATTCTTTTACCTATATAGGCTGGAAATCCAAAGAGTTAAGACAATGTAATTCTGGTAACGGGATGCTGACATACGGTAAATGCATTTCAACATTTACTTTACGCGATATTCATCACAGCCCACAGACAGCTCAGTCCAATATCTAAAATGTATTACAATCAATAATTCAATTGTAACGGATATAAACTGCACATGCTGCGTTCTTGGAATATGACCAAATTGTTAAACACGTGATCTAATGGAGGCGTCTCGAATTAGCCCAGATAGCTGATGTCGAGTGAAATATCCATTTACGCACATTGCCAGCTTTATATCTATTCTATTTAAGGATGAAACTTGAATAGTAATATTTTTATAGAATCTTAATGAACCGTCAAAAATCATCCACATAATGATTGAGTAGGTCTTTAATCGAACCCAAATAGGCAGCACCGATGGCGTATAAGATTTTCTTAATGCCAAGATTCGAATCACAAATTCCAGACTGTTATGTATTATTTTTGTATAGATACATAAATAGCACCTTTTCAGCGGATTGTAGGGTTGTATTACTAAACACCAGAAAATAAATACTTGATTTAATTGAAGGACTTAGCTACATGTGTGTGTGTGTGTTTTTGTGATACAACAAAAACATAAACATAACATTTAATTTAAACATTTAGTGATTTTGGAAGAAAACAGATACCTTTCACAGTCATCATACACACATGGCCCTGGCAGTGGGGACATTCAAGGGGCTGGTGATTATAATGATGATGATTCATCGACTGGCCTTAACGAACATTGTTTAGTTTACGAAATCGCAGGCTAAAAGCGCCAGGCATTGCGTCCTTAAGATCCTTATACCAATAACATCTACAGTAAAAATAGAAGAGTATTACAAGTTACAAAATCGATCTTATTGCAACTAAATTAGACTACAATGTAGCCGGTTGGCAGCTCTTGTCGAATGTCCAAAATATATCCCCTGGCTTCCTTTAAGCCCGACTAAGCAGAAGAAATAAATCTCCCACTTGTAATTAGCATATTGAAGATCTCACCAGAGGAGCGTCTAGATGTAAAGCGAGATTTAAATTATAGGACAGGGAATATTGCTTGCTCGCCTGAACGTGATTTAAAAGACGAATTTTGCCTGCCACGAGGATCTGGGGAAATAATTATCCTTTAAAATACGCCCTCTTCATCAGATTCGGAATCCAAGTTAACTTGAAAATTATCAGCTCAATATACGATGCCATTTTCAATAAGCGCATGAAAGAGCTAGAATAAATTCAACGTAAATTGTAACTTATCTGTAATCCGTTAGGAACATAATTTTGAAATTAATCTTATACCTAATCTTCATCATCATCACCAACCCTTTAATGTCCCTACTGCTGGGGCACAGTCCTTCTCTATGGATATTGGGCGATTGGGCCATTACCCACCACGTTAGCCCAATGTGCGTTGGTGGGTATTAACGACTGCAGATGCAGCCGGGACCAACAGCTTAACGTGCCTTACGAAGTACGGAGGAACACGAGATAATACATTTTTGGTCATCCATCCAATGACTGGCCTTAGCAAAGATTGCTTTGTTTACGCAATCGCATTATTCCATTGCGCTAGCGAGCTCAATTTTATACCCAATCCTATAAATTGTCAATTTTGTAATAGTGAAATGCCGTGTGTGCTCTGCTGTCACAGAGCAGAATGTAATTGTCACTACCCCCAATCTCTCCCGTGGGTGTCGTCGTACAGGCGACTAAGGGCAGAAACAGTGATCAGGAATTGACATCAGTGTTCATGTATATCATCAAGTGGTATTACTGTTATATAAAAGCGCGATAGATGTCAATAGGCTTGCTCCCTATCCTCATGGAATAACATGAGTTCTTAGCCTGATTGACGAGAAGTAATACTCATCTGACTAGGTATCCCTTCGAGGATAAAAAGGTGTTATTTATGTATGTATGAATTTCTAATTATTTGGTTGTTATTTTAACAACTTAAAAAAATTCCCTTGAAACGTGAACTCAAATGCGCGAATACTTACATCACAACCACCTATCTCGGTTTCATCGATCTCCTGTCATAAGTACTCGAAAGAACAACAACTATTTTTATTTCGTCTGAAATATGGCGTACGTTGTGGATATTGATAAATCGTTGTCCTACATATTCTGCTCAAGTCCTTTCCCTCAACTTGTAAGTAGATTTGCGATAAATAAGGAAGTTACCACGTTTCGCTTATCACCAACTTTCAGTAATCGAAGATCTTCCTCGCGAAACGGTAGCTAATCTCACGACGTTAGACGTAATTCAATACACAGTAAATCCAGACAATCCACAAAAGAAAACAACAATAAATTGTCACGAAGCCAGGAAATTGAAACTGGCCAAAATTTCAACAAAAACATCTGCCCGGAGGTCTGAAACAAAATAAAACAAAAAAATTCAATAAAACGAAACAATGGGCCAAATGAGATTTGGGGTTTAGTCCCCCTCAATACAGAATTGACCCATTGTGGAGCGTAATAAAAGAACAGCGCCATTGTACAGTGTACAGTGCTCATGACAGAATTATGCTAATGTCAACATCGAAAATAAAAATAACTGTCGTTTTTGGGTTGGAGAATGTTTTATGTGCGAACTCAGAAGGACGAAATGTTTTGGAATTAGATTTGGTATATTTTTAGGCACGGAAAGAAAAGATAGCATTTTCTGGGATCATGCATTAATTATATCGCACCGTTCCAATTGAAGTGACCTATCTCAAGAATAAAGAGATTTTGTTAGATTTGATTTATACTTACATTGAAAGTCTGATGTATTATTTATTAGCAAGTAATATATGTTCAAATCGTCTCTGCCCCCAGAGTACGGAACGTGGACAAAATCTCCTTGGGGAAAGTGGTGGAGGGAGGATCGAGAAGAGCTGTTTGTTTTTAGTCTACCACTTCAAATATTATCATAATCACCCTTCTTTCACCACTGAGCACCCGGTCGAGTCGTACTGATTATTGACCCACAAAATAGTGATAGACTAAAAATATAAGCTCCGAACAAGGATTACCAATGAAATAAACAGCCACGAAAATAAGTTAAATTATTTTCCGTTCACCGAGTTCTGGAAAATAATTTGCCATTCATTTCCCAGTGGATGCGATCGTATCGTACGCGTTTCAGGGAAAACCGAACTTTGAATTATTTACTTATCCTGGATTCACTAAACAAGAAAATACTAATATGGAGAAATTGCTACAATTAGACTTGGTAGACGGGCTCTGATCAAATTAATAAGTGTCATCTTCAAGGACCGAAACCATTATATTCGCTACTGTTTGTTGCAAATTCCACTAATTAGTAGTGATTGATGTGATTTGTTCAATCTATAAAACTGAATTTACAATTTAATAATGAAATAAACTCGTTTTTGGATCTGCTTCCATACAAACACACACACACACACACATAAAAACAAATACACACGCACCCAGACACACATACACATTTTCTTTAAAGTGATCTACTTTAAAGTGATTGTTTCTAGCTGGGAACGCTGATCCCTCTAATGTTCGGAGGTGGGCGCTAATAGCTGCGACACAGTTGTAAAACTAATGTGGCTGTTATCGAACACACTGATATTGTACTTTGTTAAAGTTCTTAATAAATTTTATTATTTATTATTATTATTATAATCACGTCATTTATAAATATAATTATTGGAACATAACAGATAAATAAAGTATAATTTATTTAATTGAAACAGCGTTCGTGTTGTTATCCATCAAGGGATCCGAAAGAGAAGAGAAATCTTTTATCTCCCACCGAACTACCCAACTAAACCAACTGTACTAAGTTGGTCCTTGTGTACATTATGAGCACTGCCATAAACTTTGCAATCGCAATTCAAGACTTGCTTATCTTGTTCAGTCTTATTTCTGTAGTCGTTATGTCTAGAATTGATATGAAACCATCATTATTTATAAGTTTTTTTTATTTTTTATTTATCAACTTTTCGCTGTATGACCCTTTCTTGACTTCTCCATACTTTGTTTGTATTGCGCTATAACGTAGGCTCTTATGAAAACGCCCTCGACCCTTTGTGGCAGTGAAGAACAACCTTCACACACGTTGAGCTATATCAAAACCAAAAGGAATTCACCGGTTTCAAGCCCTGATAAATCGCCCAAAACTCTCGAACAAATTTGAAACAGGCATTGACCCTTGATTTAAAATTATTTATATTAAACTCCTTCAGACGAGAGACTAGTATTTTGCCATTGCCGACAAATTAATAAAGGGCTCGCAAAGTTTTGATTAGTTGACATCAACGGTTGTATTATAGGCTGTAATAGTTGGCAGAAGTTGCGAACTATTTAGAACTAATATTTTAATACCAATACTTCATCGGTGGAGTAGCAGCAAAAGTGAGATGAGTTAAATGGCAACATGTGACCTGAGTTTACCACTTAAACTTATGGGCTCCAGCATCTCAAGTGCTGTCCTATTGTATGGATTAAAGTGTTGGGTGATCGAAATATGAAAAAAATACATTGTCTGAAGTTCTGGGAAGGTCAAGATTAAAACTGAATTTGAAAGTAGCACCTATGCTAGAAAAGTTGAACAGCAACAGGTCCGGTCATTGGTGAGGAGTGAATAAACCAAACTGTAACGTATTCATCACATATTGTTAGAAGTAGAAGAGGATAGCTACTGCCTATCCACCAATATGCTTTTAATATTTGGTCTCCGAGACTATAAATTATCTGATTCAGTAAGAGACAATTTTTGTAGAAAATACAAGAAAATATTTCGGACAAAAAAAATCAATATTTTTTACTTAATGATTTTCGTATAAGTACTCTGGTACTGACTACTGGCACATCGATAGCGTAATGGTTATTTAGAAATAATAATATTTCAACAGTGACGCTCCCCGCTTCGCACGCTCGCATGCTCGCTTCAATCATAATCAATGTGCTCACAAAACGACAATTCCAATTGCCACTGTGTACAAAACATTACCACTTTCGCGATAAGAGTCGCGATGAAAAGACACGTAATGCACATCCGCTAAAAAGGCCATAAATTGCGCGAAGACGCGTCTGCCAGTCAAAACGGTTTGTTAACGGCTCATAGAACTCATTGTCCACTAAGGGGAGCAGACCACGGACCCCTCAACGTGGTCTCGATTCGATTGCGGCCCAATGAAATTTGTGTGGAGTATTGACGACGAATACAGATTTATAGGCGCAACATTAGGATTTTTGCGGTGGGACAGCGCCAGCTGTGGAGCAGTCACGGAAAAGTAAACAACACTTTTTCCTGATGACTCCACAAGTCCACACTAAAATATTTTCAATTCAAATTCCAATTGTTCATAATATTTATCTGTGGTTTGGTCAAATGGTCAGATCGCTTGGCTATCGGCTTGACTAACGGTCCCGAGTTCAAATCCTGGAAAATATGTATGGTGAGCACAGACATATTTTGTTCTCGAGTCATGGTTGGCGGTTTAGATGTCAATCTTCTACCGGTCACAAATATCGCAATATTACAGCATAGCTTACCAGGAACGCTGTTACCCTTTCCTCATAAATAGTGGCTGCTAAAAATATATATTCTGTCCTGTCGTAACTATGAAAAATTATATTTTTAATGTTAGGTACCTACACAATATATAATATAATACGTCAGGCAGCACATAACAAAATGTAAGATTTGCTCAATAGATAGGACTTATTTGACTTTCTGGTATAGTCTTGTTTACGGTACCTGTTATGACGATGCTGGGTATCGAGTTGCTTTTTTGTTACTTTAGAAAAATATGTCAGCAAAACTCTAAAAAATACGTCTTACCTGCGTGTTTTACTCACTGTAGAGGAAATATATAAATCACACAGATTCTCTGCAGAATAACTACCTAAACAGTAAATTTTGTAAAAATAGAAATCAACAAAATGCTGCTTCATTATCGAAACATGCAACGTTGAAACTATATACGCCGCTGAATTTGATTTGGCCGCTCCACCCGTTTCCGCGTTCCACACCCTTCGCACGCCACATTACCCCGGCGGGTACCATTCGATAATATTCCCGTTTTATTTTATTAAAGCCCTACCCCTCTTCCCGGTTTCCGAACGCTGCCGATTCGCGTTTGTTCGGGAATTTTGACACATAATTTGTTGATTTAATGAACTATACCGTAGTTGGTGGGAAATGCGGTGGAGTGAGCTCGTTACATCACTTGTACCGTCTTAACCGGAGGTTATACACTGTTCGGAATATATTCTGTCTTAACCGGAGTTTAAACATTGTTCGGAATATAATGAATCGAAGATCCAGTTTTCAATGAAAACAAAACCAGAGTTTCATTCGTTGTGGATTCGCTGGTGGATACACTAGGTGGACCGACGATCTGGTAAATAAAGGTCACGGGAAGCCGCTGGATGGGGGCAGCGCAGGACCGATCAGTTTCGAGATCCTAAGCCTATACCCAATAGTGGGCATCTCTTGGCTGAGATTATGAGGGTATAATGAAAAGAATCTGTCTTGCCTACAATTTCCATTCATCTTGGACACCCATTTCCAACAGTTACAGGCAGTATCAGGGGTTATCTCTTGAACGCCAAAAGACGTATCAAGAGAAGCCAAAAGCAAAGCCTCGACATGATAAGTCGAAGCTCCTGCAAACATTATAACACTAGTAGTCGCCCGCGGTTTTGCTCGCGTTAATGCCGATTATTATAAAATATAGCCTATAGACTTCCTCAATAAATGGAGTCTCATCACAAAAATAAATTTTCAATTTGAACCAGTAGTTCCTGAGTTTAGCGCGTTCAAAGAAAGAAACTCTTCAGCCTTATAATATTAGTATGGATTAGTCTATAACTAATACAAGACGCATCAAGTGTAAGCACCAATAATGATCCTTAGCAAATCCCTAAGGGAATTGGCCACACGCTCCCATTAAGGGCCAAGGGTGTAATGATAATTGCCGACACCAACGCCTTTATGGCCGTGGAAGGGATGCTCTTAACTCTGATTAGAAAATAGACCTTCCTATTAAGCCTTTTAGCTTCAATATTCCCCGTCGTTCAGTAAAAGAATACTTCTGTATTAGGAGCGTGATGGGTTCCGAATATTACTGGAATCACCCTTGACTGCTCGCGGTTCAACCTACAGACCAGAGAACCTACAGACCAGCAACTCACCAACTCACTGACAAACGATCAAACAAGTAATGTGTACTTAAATCTTAAGATATCTTTTTCGTTATTTCTTCTGCTAGAATTCTTCTAATAACCATCATCACCAGCGCTTTAATATCCCCACTGCTGGGGCACTGGCATTCCCTATGGATGGAAGAATATAGGGAGAATGGACCATAAACCACTACGCTGGCCCAGTACGGATCGTACGTACGACTGCAGATACAGCCGGGAGAGTGCCTTTCGAAGCACGGAGGCACTCGATATCATATATTTTTGGTTAGTAATCCAATGACCGGCCCCAGTGAACGTTGCTTAGTTTTCGCAATGGCAGGTCGAGTGAGCTAAGTAACTGCGCTATCGAGTTTAAATTCTTCTTAGTAAAGCTGGTGTAATCATATCCTGTAAGCCAGGCTAGAATAGAAGCAAGATCTGTCCTTCTATCACTTTGCTTAATTTGGCACGCAATTGCAGTCTGTGAAATACAAATCATAGTCCAAATTTCTGGGCCAATCAGACAGAGGAACCCGTGAATGGAAAGTGGTTGTTTGTATAAACATCTCTTTCGGGGAAAATCGCCCTAGTTTCCCTCTTTGCAGTGTAACGTAATTGTATACTGAATTAACCCTGTGAATAAATTATAATCTATTGTTTTAGAGGACTGAGCTACTGGAGCATGATTCCGGCACTGGATTATATGGTGCTTCTACACGCTGCACTGGAGCAAGTAAAGGCGTTACTTGCGCAGGCTGTGTGCTCAATTTGATCAGTGCATAATCAAAGGCAAGGGCTACTTGCGCGAGTTACTTGGTGAAGCTACGCGTGCATGCTGCCTACGCGAGTACTTTATGTATGGATCTTGTTCGTCGTTTCAGCTGTCAGCATTTTGTCTGCGTAATTAAGCCGCGTGATGGGGTTCGTACTACTTGCGCGTGCTACTTGAGCAGATACATCCTCGAGTCGCTGGACTCGCTGGAATCGTTTACACGATGCATATAACCCGCGCAAGTGCTTCAACATGCGCAAGCCACATGCACCGTGTAGAAGCACCATTATTATTAAAAAGTTCCCAGAAGCTAATACAAATTGATATAAAATGTTGTTTCGTTTTTGTTTCACCCGTTGAATATTATTAATCTGAAATCTAGGCTTTGAGATTACAAATTCAGATTTCAAGTAATCTATCTCAGTTGAAGATGATAAATGGTCAGATTATGCTCTTGTTGCTGCAGTAGTGATGTGCGGGTGTCGATGAAGGTTCGTCGACTCGATTAAATGGTTCTAGTGATGTGTGCATATCTTATAGATATTTTTTTTATTTTGTCCTAAGAATAAAGTTTAAAAGTATCATAAGAAGTTGTCAATGCTTGCTAGCTTAGCAATATCCGTAAAAGTGTCCTAAATAATCGGCAGGTTCTTCGCCTCGAAAACGTAGATCTCGTATACGTTTTATAGTCAATTGGTAATCACTTCTGTGTATCGAATGGGTAGGCAGAGTTACCAACGACCCACATTTCGCCAGATATTGGCGCCACATTCGGCCAATATAGTATCGTCGTAATAACTAACAGCTTAATTGGTTGTCTTTAAATATGTTATCGTATATGGGAAGGCAACATAAAACAGACATGCTGCCTAAATCGTATACTCTTGTATAATTATATTTTTTTCAAAACTAATATAATCGTGTAATATCCTGTCAACCTCATTAATTATTGTCTAGAGAGGTCGTATGAAAATTAAAATACCCATCTGTCTCCTTCGCCTATAATATGAAAATATACACAAGAGTACCCACTTTAGGGTTTTGGGGCCCCTTCCCCTAATTGTAAATATCTTTAGATAATTTTAAGTACCTACCATCGAACAGCAGTAGCAGGAGCTAAGCGAGCGAAGCGATCGCCGCGAGATAAATTATGTTATAGATCAAAACTTTTGGAAGACTTACAATGTTGCGAGATAGATTATTATAATCTAACGGCATTTTTTATGTTGACATAACACAATACTTATTACCATACCAAACCATCACCTAGAGCGAGATAAATAAACGAAACAAACTGTAACAACAAAACAGCACCTATTCCTCATACAATAAGGTGCCATTTTCTAACTCCAAATCCGACCATAAGCAGCTATTAATTAATAAAATTATTTGGGACGACATTAACCGTTTCAGTACTGCTGGGACCGGTGATCTTGTAAATTCAATTTGTTTTATTGGAGTATAATCGTATTATGGTCTATATCCCGTATTAGGAGGCGAGGGTTAACCCGTTAAAGTTCGTAGTGTCACTTACGCAAATGAAATAGAATAAATACTGGGGCAACAGTAAGGTGAGATGGACATATTCGAATATGCTCGGCTAACCCCAGGGGGGTCGTTAAAGTCTATTAAGCGTGATTGCCCGGTTTATACCATCAACAAGCTTTCTGGGGCACCCGAATGGTGGAGGACAAACCACCAACAGCAGCATACCCAAAGAGGGTTTGTGTCAGGCAGGCGGCCCTCTGTAAAACCTAAGCCAAAACTTTGAGCAGTATGGATTAGAATGTTGTCATTCCAATCACTCTCTCCGTTCATCGTTCTCACGACATGGTCCGTTCCGTCTCTTTTCTATACATACATTCATCAGGTGGTAGACCTTTACGGTGTGATGGATGATAATAATATGAATCAAAAGGGAGTGGATGGCTTGATGACGTCTGACCGATATGAATGGAAGAGGAAAGATACTGCGCCAACCCCAGATGGACTGGGAACAGGGCAGGGAGAAGGGAATGTACCACATACCCTAATTATCATCATCACCAGCCCTTTTAATGTTCTCACTGCTGGGTCACGGGCCTTTCCTATGGATGGAAGAGTACCCTGGTAATAAACAGAAAGAAAATTAAATGTGATTAAAGTAAAATTACATCATCCGTCAAAATTCGTACACACTGTTTATTTTACGAGTGTTTAGGTGCGATCATACATACATAAATCACGCCTATATCCCCGAAGGGGTAGGCAGAGGTGAACTGGCACCCACGTTTCGCAAATTATGTTAAGTCCCATGTAATAGGTGGCAAGCCTATTGCCATTTATCGGGCACAAAAAGTCGGCAGTACTTTGCTAGGTGGTATAAGAGTAGTAATGCTGCTGCCCATTACTTATCACTGACTTATCCTTAGTCGCCTTGTACGACACCCACAGGAGAGATTTCGGGTGGTGACAATTGTATTCTACTCTGCCGTCACCACACGGCTTACATACACTTATTATTGTGTTGTAGACAGAGCAACCTTGAGCAGTAGGGTTTGCAATTATAGTTTTCGTTCATCAATCTCTCGACATGGTCCTTTCCGTCTTTTTTCTATGCATTCATTCATCACTAGCACCTTTCCGGTGTGATGGATGATATGAATCAAAATGGATGAAGACGTCTGACCGATAGGAATGGAAGAGGGAACATACTGCGCCGACCCCAAATCGACTTGGATAAGGGCAGAAGAAAGAAAAAGACATACAATTATTAATGCAGGCAAAGATTATTATCCAATACGATCCAACCTTAAAATGTCCTTAGTTATAGTCCTCAATACATGCCCAGAGGAGCTCGCTAGCGCAGTGGTATAGCGCGCTCGGCCAGTGGTTGTGTAAACTAAGTAATGTTTGCAAAGGGCGATCATTGGACGGGTGACCAAAAATTTAGACAATGTTGAATTTTGGCTGTTAGTGAACTTTTGTGGGTAATGTAGTATGCGGTAGGTACCTATTTTAATATGAAAGTCGTCAGAGAATGACATCCTAATTTGTGACTATCAAAATAAAATCGAAAAGTTTTTTTTAAATAATTATTAGTTTTTATTATTTATGTTTTTTGTTTTGTTTTTTTTTAATTAAGAGTAATTAATAATTATCATTATCTTTTATTTTTTCCAGCTAGCCCAGTGTTTTTCAAGTTAAATAATGGGTGAATTTGTGGTGTTTGACGGCAGAGTAGAATACAATAATTGTCACCACCCCAAATCCCTCCCGTGGGTGTCGTACAATGTGACTAAGGATGAATCAATGATTAGGAATGGGCAGCAGCATTCCTCTTATACCTACCTACCACCTAGCAATAGCAATGTACTGCGACTTTCGTGCCCGATAAATGGCAATAGGCTCGCCACCTATTACATGGGACCTAACATAATTGGCGAAATGTGGGTGCTAGTTCACCCCTGCTTCGGGGATATAGGCTTGATTTATGTATGTATGTATGAATTTGCTAAGTGTTAAAAGCGCTACCTGTTGGACGTATAGATTACTAATATAAATATCACTTTCACTCTTTGCAGTCATGTTGGAGCATGCTTAAAAGACTCACGAGCTGTTATTAGTACGCAATAGATGGCGCTAGCACAATATTTGTTTGTGATGAAAATAAAATAAAAGATGACATTAACATTTTATTTTGTTCTGCAGGAAAAAATAACATGCCCCGGATATATAGAAAATTCTAAGCCCGATCCTTGAGGGACAAGTTATAAAAAATATACTGAAGAAGAAAAATAAGAACAAGAAGACTTTTTAGATAGAATAAGGCCGCGGGTTTAAGTTGGCTCATTATTTTCTTATTTTTCTTGATTTGTTACTTAATTTTATAAATACTCATAGCGAAAATATTGCAGTTTATTTTCTACACAATTAAAATTTTTATTAAAATAATGTATGGTTTTATTCGTACCTAATTGTTCCACTCACGAGCAATATTATACAGCTATACAACTTCATTATAAGGCGAACCTTACTGTATTACTAATTCCCCATACCTACCTACATAGTTTATAAATATATAAATAAGCAACTACATAACGTAGGCAGCAATGATCCCTAGCATTTTTTTAGGATGAGCATGCATCCCATGCGGTCAGTCGGCATTAACCGCTTTGTATGAGACCCACAGAAGAGATGGTGACACTTGCACTCTTTTATGCCATCACTAAGTAATTTTATCATCTCGTCTAACAAGCCAATAGTATGTTGAAAATCAATATGTATATCGATCAAATTTTATAAGTAGTTCTCCAATCCATTATCAACCTAACCTTGTTTCAAACATTGAACTACTATTACTACGTAGTTTCAAACGAAAAGCACAAAGCGTAATTTGAAAATAGTTGTATACAATAAGCCAATGGACACGAAGAGTAAGTAGTTTTTGTTGTTGAGAGTAAGTATTAGAGAAATTAGACAGCAAATAAAATATTCTTTTAAAAATTTATGTTATTTTATTATCATTATAATATTTACAAAGATTGACAATAATATTTAGAACCTTATTAGTACTACGCACTTTTGTTTAAGCACCGTTGACAATAATAATTACTTAAACTAAGAGAAGTACAAAAATATTTAGGCTTTCATAAAAGTTTATTACGCACTAAGAACTAACTAATAATTGGGCCTAAATTGTAAAAGTCATAATTTTATCACAATAGTATAAATTCAGCAGGTTTCCCTCATATTCGTTCCGAGGATAACATTCTGAAAATATAATATTCAAAGACATATAAAATATACATTACATACATAGGAATCAAAGACGAAAGTATTTTTTATTTAACACAATGTTCCAAAAACATAAAACAATAATACGTTTAAATTGCATCTGTCTGCAGTGGAATTTTGAATCACAGAACTTATACATAAAGCCTGGTGACTGATACAAAATTATTTATACTGTGATATGATAGCATAAATAGTGTACCTTCGGTGAGTATCATTCTTGTATAAAATAAAACACTACAAATATTTTTGTTGTGATGCCTTCGAGACCTTTTCCATTGTATTATCGATACTGCGGAGGTACCTATTCAAGTTATCCGATGTTGTCTGAAGAATGCTCAAGCCAAGCCTGTACTTAAATTCCACGAGCCGCTTTAAGAAAGAAAAGAAACCGCCATCTTGATTGAGGGGAGGGTATGTTATAACTTCAGGGTGCATAGTTGGTCGGGGCTTTGGCGAAGACGGGGGCTTCGCTTTAATTATGGGCGATGGAGAGGGGGGCATGGTGGACGTAGTCTCAGACTTCAGTTCCGTCGTGGTTTCTGTCATCATATTCTTAAACTGGGTGGTAATCTCCCCATTTGCACCTTTCTGTTCTGTTTCTATTGGGCTATTCGTAAAAATTTCATAAACCCTAAACGCTTTCGTTGTAGTTTCGAGATCATTTGACATATCTGTTTCCGTTGTTCTTTCATTGTCGTTACTTAATGGCAAAGTCGAAACGCTTTCAATTATCATTTCTTTAATAGCTACCTCTTTCACTGGGTCCATAGTTGTTGAAAATACAGTTAATACTTCTTTGTTTACAGGCGTTGAACTTAAATCGCCGTTCATCGGCACAGAGTCCATAGGAGCTAAATTTCTTGTGAACATACCTGGCATTTCGTCAATTTCATTGCTAAGAAATGAATCTTTATTTGCTTCTTTTAACATTTCTTCTATTGATCTTGTTATACCTCGCTTGCGCCTTATATTTCTTCTTCTTCTCAAATTTCGTGGGCCATGTTCAGGTACAACAGCTGGGGTCACAGAATCTGTCAGCTCTTTTGGAACATTGCCCACAACAAATTTATTGTCCGCCGTGTCAGTATTTTGCTCAGTCTCGGGCATTTCTTCATATTTGCTGTCTTGTGGTTCCTCTGAGTCATTGTTCGATCCCAAATACATGGATGTCGGCTGATATGTAATGGGATTGCTTGTAGTATCACTGAATATTTTTCCCTCAAAAGGATATACAGGTCTAAAGTCAGTTTCAGAAGGCTTCACTCCATACACAACAGAACTAGACGCATCATTTCCATAAGATGAAACTGCCGATACTCCAGTTTGTGGTGCTGCATATATTGGTTCGACTGCTGGTTCATACACGTATTGGCTCTCGGTAGTGTAAGCATTTCTTGTCTCGTATTGATGAGATCCATAATTTATCGGTTTCGAGTACACAGCAGCATGAGCTATACCGGTCTTCTGCTGGGGATAATGAGCGTTATAATTTGTGTCATAACCTGCAGCTCCCTGGCGATATCTGATATTATCTTCTTTCTTAGCGGGATATCTATTTATATGAGTATGAGCATGACCAGCATATGGATTGAGTTTTTGTTTGGAGTGCGCTGGCATACCAGCAAGAACCGTCCCGAGCATTTCTTCTTCTGCTTGACCATTACCTTCATTAGCATATTCTTCGGCATTATTCCTGTAAATATCATCTTTCTTGTCTACATCATAATTCCTTCGCACTGGTGTCGAAAACGGATAAAGGAAATAACTGGCTAACCCAACTAAGCTAGCTAAGCCAATAACACCAACGCCTACACCAACAGGCATCACTTCCCTTGACAGATAATTGTAAATTTGCGTAGTGATAGGGCCTCCTTGAGTGGCGGGTTTTTTACTTGTTTTGGTCTTAGTTTTATTTACACTAGTTTTAATATCTGCAACCGCGGTTTCGGTTTCAGGTTTCGGCTTAGACGTTTTCCTTTTCTTGGTCTTATTCTTCTTCTTAGTGGAAGATCGTTTTGGTTTCTTAGTTGTGGTAGCTGGAGTGCTGACTTCTAACTCGATTTCTTGTTCTTTCGGTTCCATTGGAAGAAGGGCAGAATCTTGAACTTCTTCTGGAGCTGGAGTAGTAGTCGTTTTTAGTTTATTTTTATTCTTTTTCTTCGTCGGCTTTGAAGTTACTTTCACTACTGCTGCTGGTGCTTTTGTGACGGGTTCTTTTTTGGTTGTTGCCTGTTCAGTAGTGGGCGCAGCTGTTGTGGTAGTTGTTGTAGTAGTGGTAGTTGTAGTTGTAGTACGAGGTGCGGGTGTGCTCTTATTTTTCTGAACATTGGACAACACAGTATCCTTTATTTTGTTGTAAACATTTTCATTGATAGCTGAACCACCCGCGACCAGGTCAGATTTGTTTGTACTTCCGATTATAGGCCGTTTGGCTAAGGCCGTTTTGTTATTCTGCGGTCTTTTGGTTTTATTTTTTGACTGATTCGGTTTAGCTTTCTTCGTGCTTTCCTCTACTTTGGTTGGTTCTGTTGATACAGTAATATTTGAAGGATTGCTTAATAGAATCCAAGTAGAAATTCCTTCATTGGACGTAGAAGATTCGCTGACCTTGTTTTCTGATTCGAGTTCTTCCATTGTCATAGGGACTGCAATACCAGCGTGAGCGTTTTCAACAGGTTCGTCACCATCTTCGTTTCGGGTTTTAATTTTGTGTTTGTGCGCTAACTGAGTCTTTACTTTTGGTGGTATTCTTGTGTCAGTTACTATCATTTCTTCCGAATTGTTGGCTGGTTTATCTAATAGTTGATTAGCTACTAGTTTGATTGAATCACGGATGGCAGGTCCTTTAGTTTTAACATCTCTTGAAGACTCAGGAGTAGAAGGAGCTTTTGTTGTTTGAGATTCTTGCTTTGCCTCACTGGCTTGAAGACTGGTACTTCTGAAATTAAAAGAATTACTTGTCAATAATATATTAATAAGATAAATACGTGCTCTTCAACTTTATTCATAATAAAAAAAGGTCTTCCTTTTTATAAAAATAAATCATGAAATAAAACAAGTAGGCTTTTTATTATATAGATTTTATTCTTTTGACTGTGTTAGTAAAATAAACATATAAATAATTAGTGACAATACTGAAATAAATTAATCTTGTTGTAGTTTATAAAAGCTTTGTATACAGAACAACTCTTCGTATTATTTTTATTCTTTTTTACTGTTTTCTACGTCTAGATTATGTGAAGGTCGTCGTCAGATTGCTGAATTAGCCATTCCATGGTTTGACCGAACAAGGCTTAACTTAGTTTGGCCCTAACTCTTCTTATATCAAAGTAGCAATCGTGCCTCAGTGATGTTTCAGTAACTTGTTTTACTTTAAGCCAGCTTCTGTTACTAAATTACTAAAACATAAAATAACAAATCTGATTTGAAGTATAGTAATATAGTTTTTGTTCAGGTCTAGAAACAACAACGGTGTCTCAAAGCAATACGACTGTACCACGACCGATACAGGATTATAACGTTAATATTATCAGAATCAGCTAAAGGACTCTATTAATGGGCAACAGAGATAATAGAGCGGCGTTCCACTAATATTCAAAAGACTGATAATCAATAACCAATATAATAATTTCGGTGTAAAGAAATTGGCTAATGTGCCTGCATTTTATAAAATGGCTAATGTGCCACCTGATAATACAATTGAGTCAATCGATTTTCTATACTATATTTTCTTACCTTTATTAAACATGTTCAATTTATGGAATACTTAAAGATAATTGAAATAAATAATGATTTAAATGTTATGCTAATATGTTTAATATTATTATTTTAAAAAGCAAGAAAACGAAGAGGTGTAATGCGAGCATGATAAGAATAGAAACACACATACATTATACATTGGGATCAGAGGAGGGACCAAAATATGTACTTAGTTACTTATTTACAAAAATATGTTACAATAAAATAATATTAGATATAATAAATAATAATTATATAACAGTATATTTCTTAAATAAGGCGATGTTGTCGATTTCAAATAAAAATTTCTTGCAAAGAAAATATTTTATTGCATGTCAATGGAGTTACTGAAAGATTCATCCACAACAAATGAAGTCCACCAAAAAACGTTGTACCCTACTGCAAATGAGTAAAGACTACATGAAAATTTCTTATATTCACAACCATCATCTAGCCCAAAGTAAGCAGCTTTAGGCTTAAGTCACCAAAACGTAAAACAAGCGATTATTATTTAACCGTAGGTTTCATAATAATAGTAAAAATATATATAAATATTATAAGTATGTAATCAAGATATTTTAACCCCAAATAATTTGGAAGAAAGCTAAGAAAAAGAAGATCCTGGATCTTTAATAGTTAAACTATATTATCACAATAATGAATTTCTAATTAAGGGAATAATAATTTAGATTTATCTATATATTATAAGGAGCAAAATATAGCTAATAATAATTTATGCAGTATACATTAAATTAGCACACAAAACCAATGAATACTACCACTATAAAATAATTTACTTGTCATTTTGTATCATCTTCAAAATATCAAAGGAGAGTGTCAGACAGGCGTTCGGCGGTAAAACCTAATCCAAAACCTTGATCAGGAAGGATTGGAATATAATTGTCATCTTATTAATTCTCTCCTTTCATCGATCTCTCAATATGATCCTTTACATCACTTTTCTATACATTCATTCTTCACAAAACTATTATTCATGACTATTAATATTGGTGTTGAATTTTTTCTGAGATTCATCATCATCATTTTAGCTGGGAGACGCCCACTGTTGGGAATAGGCCTCCTCTGAGGATCTCCAAACTGATGCCCGATATCCCGAATCCAGGGGCTTCCCGCGACCTTTACCAGATTGCCGGTCCACCTACCATAATGCTCCACCTTCAGGTACCAGGCCGTCAGCCCTTCTATGCTTTCTGATTTCGGTCTAATTATTATAAATCATAATTATATAAGTTATTATAATGCTATGATTATCTAGTAAGAGTTTACAGATTAAAAAAAGATTTTTATTATAAATAAATATTATTACTAAACAAATTACACGTACAAATAACTGAGTAAATCTGTATTTTTAATAAAAGACAGACAGTGAATCATTTACATAAATATGTTTGTGCAGTACATAAATATAAAAACGCGATGTATGCACTTCCGTATTTTCAACAATGAAGAATTAGAGGTAACCGACTATGAATTTATAATGTTTCGTAATGCTAATTTGTATCGGCAAAGCCAATTTTGGTTGTTCAATCCATGTTTGAGAAGGTATGCATGAATTCCTATAAAATCTTCCACACGATAACATTCTTTATTGTTCATTATAATTCGATTCGAATTGTTAGTAACACACAGTAGTAGCTAAGTTTTATATTAAAGCAGGACTATTTATTTCATCTCTGTAATCCCCTTTCATCGTCGGTGGCTCACAAACGTCATTCCAATACAACCAAATCTACAGTTTTATTTGTATAAAATTGCTTTCAGTTAGCTTTACCTAAATAGTGTATGTGTAAACCCTATTGCACTGTTTTAAACATAATAAATTACTTCGTTTAACTATATCCCTGCATCTTTATAACTAGTTTTAATTTTGATGGGCTAATATATCACCTTGAAGACAATTATTATTCTTGGCCTCTTTTAGTGGTCTTAGAAATAAATTAATTATTTTAAAAATAATATTATGTATGTCTTATTTTATTCTCGTCGACCATATTATTTCCCTCCTTTTTCTTTTATTTTTATGTTCTCTTCTTTTTGAATTATTATCATTAGTGTTTCTTAACAATTGTATTTTGGTGGACACCCATTCCATTAAGTTATAAAACATACTATTTTTGTTTGAACTTTCATTACTACTTCTAGACGTGGGATTCCAATTTCTAGTATTAGGAAATGAGTGCAAATGCCATGTCTTAATATCGTCATCCCAGTGCCATTGTGGTCTGTAAACGTGAACTATTTTCGGTGCTTGCCTTGCAGCAAAATCAAATGGTGAAAACAACGCGGCTATACCTGAGGTACCAGCTAATATAAATATTAAAGGACTCATAAGCACTGACATAAGAGTAAAGCTAAAAGGGTTGAGACTCGTTAACCAGTTCAAAGCACTAAATGCGGGGTTGAAAAAATGTATCCAAGATGATAAGCTCAATGCATCATCGTCTTCTTTGTTTGGGCCATTTGGTTTTTGCAATGAAGTTAAAGGTGAGCTTGGTGATCCCAATTCGGCAAGGTCAGACGTCTCGTCACTAGGAATTGAATTGTAATTAGTATAAGAAAGGCCTTCGATGGATGCACTCTCAGTTTGTTCCTCGTTTTCATCAGAATCAAACACATCTTCGCTGTTATTAGTTTCTTCAGTTGATTCTTCTTCAAAGGGCAGACCGAAGTTATTTGGAAAAATTTCTTCTTCGCCTTCATCTTCCTCTTCGGATTCAATAACTACGTTTTTGTTTATTACATTTGTGTTAACTGCAATGTTTAAATCTGGGCATGCTTCTTTTCCTTGTCCTTGAAAGGTATTATTTAATGTTAAATATATGGTAGGACATTCGTCAGGTGAGCCACTGTATTCTTCCGGTCTTATTATAATTCTGTCAGTGTAAGCATTTATGGGTTGGAAAGTGGTGACCTCAAATTCTTGCGTCGGATATGACGGATAATTGATGTGATGGAATTGACCATTATGTGGTTTTGTAACAGCGTTTTGCGTTATAGGTACTTGATTAATTGGATTAAAGTTTGGTTTGGACCAAGGCTTAGGATTGCCAATATTAGTTATGATTGGTGTTGGTGATGGTGTGTTAAATACATAGACGGGTCTAGTTGTAGGATATGCATACTCAGAAGTAACATGAAAATTATTTAAATTGGTTTTATCACTACCAAAATCGTCTGATTCTGGTTTTGGTTTTCTCCTTATCTTATTCTTAAGTTTATTGAGCATTTGTTTAAGTGATGACGGTCGTTTCATTTTTTTAATACTTTCCGATGACTGTTCGTTTTCTTCCCCTAAATAACTATATTTTTCTGTGTTCTCCAAATGAATCATAGTTACTCTATCCTCGTCATCTGAATTTGCGATCTCGTAAGACAAGTCTAAATCTTCATATTTTGTGTTATCGGTCCATTTTGTAATAACTTTTCTAATGTTTGATTTTTTATTATTTCCCGCGGAATGGTTTTGGTTTGTAGTTTGAGGAGATTTGTGAGAATGACTATTAAGATTTACATGATTACTTAATTTTTTCTTTATTAACCGATTTTGTCTATGTACTGATTCATTACTTACTGCCACTTCCCGAATGGTTTCGAAAACTATAAATGGAACAATAGTTGACAATGTGTTATTAAAATTATTACTTGGTTTTGTGTTTTTAGAGCTATTATTATTTACATTAGTATCTAAGCCTACAGATACATTATTAGAACTTAAACTAGTATTCTTATTTCTATACCTTAAGGGGTTTTCTGTTGGTTTGTCAGTAATTTCACTTTTAGGTTCACTGGTATCTGTTTGAGGTCGCGAATAAACATACGGGCACATAATAACTACTAACAATAGTAAAGTCCATTTAAAACACACGCTTTTTCGTTTCGCCATAGTGAACTCCTCGTTCTTTACCTGTAAAAAAAAGAAACAAACCATTAGCCACTATGGAAATAAAATCTACTATATAAAATACAATATAGCTTAAGTAAAATATGATTTACTGGCTAGTAGAATCCATTTGAATAGTAATGGATTGGAATTAGATTGATCCAATTCCAAAGTATTACTTAAAATTCTGTTATGGAATATGTAATTTGAGGACGTTTTATTTTTTTAACGACATTAAATTATCTTGACCTACTAAAGCATTAACCAAATAAATAAAGAATGCGAAAACCGGTAGGTCTTTTAAGAAAGATTCCGTTAAGGCATCATTAACCTTAAGCCAATGCACCGCTATAAAGACAGGCATAGTGTAAAAAGTCAAATAAAGCCGAGAAAGTAAGAAGTTTAAATCAAATTTTATATAGTTTGGAATGCATTAGGTATCAAAGTTGTTAATAGAAACAACAAAATAATAAGTATTCTGTGTGTGGCGCTTGTATTAAAAATATCTTTTTAAGAAAGAGATTTCATTTATTGGTAAGTTGCCAGCAAGGAAAACATAATTGGATATTAAAAAAACGGAATCTTAATAGCCAGTGAGTGTTACAAAGGAAATTATCAATATTGTTATGTCAATACAACAAAGAATAAGAAGTGAATAAAAAATTCACTTCTTATTCTTTGTTGTCGTTCTCGCTTCTGTATGCCACTTTGGAGATAGAGTCGTGATTTATGTATCTTTGTAAGTATCAATGTGTACAAAAGGATGATGATATAAAGTGTGAAAGACGAGGTTGACAAACTGTAGAACTGTTTACATAGCAATATACATATTTTGAAGACAAAATATCAGAGTAACACAGCTTAGTAACCTCTAGAGTCCTAAATCCTTGTGAGTGTTTTTAGGTGACATAGATATTTGAAGGAGCAGTTTCTTTAAGAAATACTAAAGAAGTAGTAGCAGAAACAGTAGCAAAAAAAGGAAGGTATTTTTGTAACTAAAACACCTTCAAAGACTGATTCATTGGAAAATAACTTCTTCTAGAACTATGATATGTATGGACAGAGGGAATACTTATACAGTGCATACTTATACATTATAAGATTGCCGGTCTAGCACGCAATGTTTTTATGGAAGAGCAAGATGGAGGAGGTGAACGAACTCGCGGCCGTGACCGTCACCCGACTGGTTTGTATTTGTCCGCACCACTGACCCACATTTTAGGAATTTCGGTTTTCACGTTCCGTTACATTGACATATTATTTGATATTAATCCAACTAAATATTTGTCTTTTGTGGACTTAAAGGATATTTAGATTCAGTTATAAATTTTCTGGTTCAAGAATTCAAGTCACCTGGTAGGTATCTGTTAAATATGCCACGACTCGCGCAACTTTCTATTTTGTGCAAAATAATGAATCATTTGAGTTTTATGAGCCCAAACCACAGAGCTACGTTGTTGTTGAAAAATGCTTAAGCAAATATGTTGGGCTTCTTTGTATGGCTATATGCAACGCCATAATTGACAATTAACATTTTCCTCTTCTTTAAAATCTTATAAAAGTCGGTGCCTTTGGATACTTGTAAATTAAGATTGTATTAAGCAAATTAATTGGTATTGGTAAATTTGGTGCTTTCAAAGTACGATTTATATCAGAAATATTATTATGCTTTATTACATTACGTTTTATTTCTTTACCACTGTATCTATTTACACAATGTTTCTAAATTGTGTTAGTCTTTCAATATCATCGCATTATAACATCTCTACTACTGGAGTGGCCTTCTATGGCTTGAAGAATTGGAAGAACAGCAACTACAACGAAGGTAACACTACTGATAAAAACAAAGTATACCTAAAGCTTTCTAAACTTTAGAAGGAAAATTAGCTCTTGCGATTTTATGACCACCTGCAGTTTCTATGTTACCTGTATAATATTGAATGGCAGGTACCAATGCATTTCTCCCTACACCTACTTCGGAAACTTGCAGAGAAGTAGAAATGAGAACGCATTCCGATGCGCACACGTCCAGTTATGTCATTAACATAATAGTCCGGCAATCGTCTCCATGTTCATAATGAGCCTCAGCCAGCGGTGAATTATCCAAATGAGGCATTGAATCAGGTTTAAAGTTTAATTCATCATTATTAATTATGTTGTGAAAATACAGAAGACGGAAATAAACGTTTTCTTTATGAATACACACACGTACACACCATGCAATGACACAAACAAACATTCTATTTACAATATTATCTTTAAACCAGTAACTTAAGTTTACGTAATTGGGTGACAGAAAGGCAAAACTAGAGATTGAAGTTACTTGACATCTTTTTATTTATTATTCTGACTGTTCGAGCATTTCAATCCACGAAGATCACTACAATAAGTCAACCTTGGTGCATCTTTTAAGTTATTTTATTTAGTAGGTAAATCAAAGTTGTGCAAACATTTATCATCATCATCATCCTCTTGCAATTTCATTGTGTGGTTTGGCGCAGTATATGTTTTAGCTATTATCTCCTCATTCAGCTAATTTAGATTGATCTTATCAATATTCTTCCGATTTAACCAAACCACCTAAGAGGTGAACCGTATTTTACTATTCGCCTCTTACTATCCAACTCAGGCTCAATACCATCCAACTCAGGCACAGTTAATAAAAGGATTTTTTATTATGACGATGATGATTAATGATTGTGCATTAATGGTCACGACTGGAGTAAAATAACACGTTCAGATGATCAATTAAAACTGTAACTATTTTAACGCACTTTGCGTCAGATTATAATGTTGAATGTTACGGTCAACTGTAAAACTTGTGTCTAGGAAGCAGTGGTACTGGAATATAAACATTCGCCATTAGAAAATTGCTATGAAACCCATAGGAAGTGTAATGGGACAAGAAACGCATGATGAGAGCTTGTAGCGTAAGAAGTCAAGCGAGTTTTTGTCAAGTAAACGTATAGTGATTAAGTTATTAGCTTACAAAATATTTACCTAGGAAAAGCAAGGTATGTTGTTACTTGAACAATTTTAGTGTGGACAAATAGTTTTCTAGAAAACGAAATACGTTTTAGAATTTAAATGACTTCTAACATAATTCAATTAGTATTTGAAATCCTTTTTTTAAGTATTACTTAAAACACCATTTTTTTTATATAAATTTTAACTACTTGCTGTAAATATGTTTCGTTCTAAGTTCCAATTTTTTATACTTCCAAAATCTTTAACTTTAGAAGTAATATGTAATATCCCTGTTGTTTAAGCTTCCGCGAATATGTACATAATGCTTGTAAGGATCAAAAACTGTATACAATATTACTGGCTCATATAAGCTAATCAAACAATTCTTTTAAAATACGATAACCATTATAGAATGAAAGTATTTTCGTTATTATCATTATTTATCTTGACGTTGGACCTTACTTCGCAGAAGTATAAGCTGATGACGAGTAATGATGACATAAATTGGCCAGGAAACCCCGCAACGCGTAGAAAGCAACCAGTGTAACCACATATTCAACAATGAAAGTAAATATATCATGTAATTTTGTTCTTAAATAGGCTAGCTCATTTAAATCAAAAACAACTCACATAATATCATAAGCTGGGAAAATTTTGTTCTAGTTATTCAAACTACATCATTCCGGAAATACAGCGTCAGGCTTTAGGGAATCTCACTCCCTCGCATTATGACAATTAGCGAAATGCTCAATGTGTACATTCTAGGTACATCTTACGTAAAACTAAAGTTCCATTAAGCAACGTCTAGTTTCGCGATAGTAAATGGGGATTATATTGTGGATTTAGTGGTCTATGCAACTCTATTGACACGGTACCCACACGGTGAATCCATTGAAAGTTAAAACTTTTCGTCTCTATAAAAAGCAATTCGTATCTACCGGTATCTCCTAATCTAATGAAAAATAAATGATAAATCAAACCAAAAATATGACAACTTAATTCGATACAGATCAAATTACCTATAATTGTAAAATAATCTTAAATCACACATTAAAGGCCTTTAATGTATGAAGGGGCATGGGCAGGTGATGGGGCATGATTTCAAAGATATAAAAGAAATTGACTTCGGTGTTAAATTGAAAATGTAGTATTTTTAATATAATCAACTTGGTCAGCTCATGATGCAAGCACAATGGACTTAGACATGTTGCATGTTGACAAGTATAGTGAGTAACTGTCTGCAGTACTCGCGATTGCAAATTGGATGGTAAGCAAATTTCAACTTATTCGCATTTGGTAAGATTACGAGTACTTCAGTAGCTGTATGTTTGTATTGCAGTTTTTTTTGTGAATGATTTTAAATAATTTCTATATGATGAAAAAAATTATAATAAAAGATGATTTTATATCGATTTAAAAATTACATAGCACCAAAGATGTTTATGATTTCATTAAAATGTATTTACACTAATTCTTATTCAAGTAAGTCATAATAAACTTAAATTTACGTCACCGCCAAATTGTGTTTATATTATACACGAAGTTTGAAGGTGCATCAAAGAACTAAAAGTAAATGCCTCGTATTTAGAACTTTATTTAGGAAAAAAATATACAATACTTTAATGTAAAAGAGTATTATTGAAAGTAACGGGTATGCCCGTACTTAGAAACTTATATTATAAAAATTGAGCTTTCGAAAACATACTTAAGTTTAAAAAATATTATTGTAGGCGACGGAATATTGAAGAGGGTGGTGCTTAAAATAGAAGAGGTTCATTACAACACGGCAAATAAAAATGATGTAAGTCCAAGCAGAGTATGCGTATCAGAGGCCAAACGGCGTAACGGCATAATAGGGGAGTCACAAAATAACAAGCTATGTGCAATACGTCGTTTCATCGTAATAGGAAACACTTTCGACTTGTGACAATATCGACGATATCACAGTTACTTGACCTCAACATGATCCTTATAACGTCCGCGTAAAGGTGAATATGGCAATTGTACCGTGTTTTGATACGAATAATGTTACGGTATTTGAATGTGACATTTTATTAAATGCTTCAGTGATAGCTACTTTGATGGTTTACGCAAAAAATGGGCAATATTTCACGGGCCACTTCGTATGTTCCAATTGTGAACTAACTTTTAAAACCTGACATTAGCATTTGTAAAACGTTATGTGGCAGTTCCTACCTGGAAAGAATTTTGAAATAGTTAACACGATGTTTTCTTATATTTGCACGGGCACTACACATTTGAAATAAAACAACTTTTACGGATAAGACTCGCGTACAATTTAGTGTTTGGCATATTGGCGGGGGGACTGTCCCCCCTTGACCACGGCCACTGTAAAGTGATCGAAACGTCGGGTTAAATAATTAATATGCCAAACACCAAATTATACGCGAGTCATATCCGTAAAAGTTGTTTTATTTCAAATAGTTAACAGGCTTATTATAATAACCTTATATTATAATAATTCTAGCCTTTGCAATAATTTTAACCGCCTCTGTGCTCTAGTAGTTCGCCCACCGGAATTAAGATCCCGAGGTCCCGGGTTCGATCCCCAGGGGGGGCACAAATTTGTGCTCGGTTTGGCTGGTGGTAGGACTTCTTTGAAGTCCGCCTGGCTAGTTACCACCATCTTATCAAAATCTGTCACCATAATAATAATGTTAACAGCATTATTGTGTTCCGACAATGTGTAATAAGATAGCCAGCCCCTCTGTGGTTGACGGTTCCAGGTGAAGCTCGATTCCATCTTCAGCCCTTATCGTCACTTACCATCAGTTGAGATGAAGGGCAAAAGATTCCCTGCTCATGATTTAGAATTAGTATTAATTTGCGTCTTTAAATATCTAAAGATCACGCACACCTGACAATGTTTGGAAAATGACTATATAAATCATTTTTTTTGGTTACATTTGGTTATTACGTAACATAGTAATAGTCTGTATTTTTTTTTCAGTGGTTTGCAATTCAAGATTGGTTTTATTTTATTGCGGAATATATTATTAGCCCGCCTTCAGGAGAATTGGAAACATAACTTTAACTTAAAAATGATTTTAAGTTAAAGTTATGTTTCAGATGATTTGTAATATTTCAACAAAAAAATAAAAGCATGTGACATAGAAGATCATTGTATTTATCTTCTATTAAGAAAGCTAATAATTCCTTGGTAAATTAAAATGTAAATATTAGTTCAATAATCGAGCAGACTGTAAAATTAATTGTGTTGATGAAATATATAATGTTTTGAATAATTCAGTCTGAGCACTTAGATACTGTAAGTAGAATAATAAATATACATTGGGTTGCTGAACACAAACGTAGCTATATCCTTGATATGAGAAGCAAAATTCAAAAGCTAATCTAATTTAACAATAATTGTTTTCAAACACAACTCCAGTGCATTGTATCTTCTCTTGCGAATCTTTAGAACTGGCTTTACTATCTCTCCAACCTAGTTTTGTTTCCTTCACAAAAGCCTTACAGTAACGTCTACCTATTATATAGCATTTTTGTGTTGAACTGGGTCAAAGCATTGTTTATACTTATTAAGTACCGTTGATTCGTGGTCGGTTTTTAGATTAAGGGGTCGTGAAATGTCATTTGTGCCATAATGGAGTTCAGTTTTGGGGGAAAGTCATGTTGATGGTGTTTCTCCAAATTGTCACCAGCAAGTGATCACCAGTAAATTTCTATTTGATTGGATATACAAGAGCTTGATGGTTTAAGTGAATAGCATGTTTCTACGATTGTAAAGAGTAAGAACTCTAATCATTAGTGTGATCACATGTTACTTCATGTTTATTAATAACGATATTGAGTAATACTTGTTTAATCCGTGTAGTAATGATATTCTAAAGTTAATCTTCGTTTATAGTTTATTATAGGTAAGACCGTAAAGTTATTGGATGGATGACTTTTTTGTTTTATCTGCATCTGTAATGGTCAATCACCCACCAATCAGCATTTAGCACTGACGTATGAAAGTGATACTTAAATGAACTCTATTCTATAATGGACTCTATATTCTCCATCATGGGTTATGAAAACTATAACTTTACTAAAAGATAGTTCATATATTATGTATAATATATTAGTCGGTGATTTAGTTGACGATTAAAACACTCTCAGAATACTCTCCCCCTAAAAAATTCTACCAAAATACTTTGAGGAGACAATCTATATTTGAAATTGACAATTCTAAAAGACAGTTTAGTAGGTTTATCACAATTTAAAGTGCTAAATTAGAAGAAAAAAAATTATTAGCTAAGCTAGAATCCTAATAGTCATAACCATAATAATCGAACTCGTTTCGTTAAAGATGACAAGTGAAACGTAACACGCATCAGAACATGCACCAGATATTGATACCAACTTAACCGAACATAATAATACATCCACGCATTAATCGGATGAAAGTGGCTTTTACTGAAGGTCCCCGGGAGAAAGTAACCCTGATATCTATACTGTTAGGGCTCAGACAGGGTTACCAATTTTCAAAAACTCAAATATTAACGCAGTAACTTCAAAATTAACAATTTTTTCTAAGTATCCATTTTTGGCAAAATATTATTATTTTGTTGGATCCGATACACAGAATGCTAAATCAAATCGATATCTACCTAAGCTGATGTCCTGATATCTCTGGGTAAGTACGAATAATTTGGTTTCATACTGACCATTTGAATTATTAGATTTTCAATGTTGTTTACATCTACTGGAACCTAAGTGCATAATTAAGGTAGTAAGGTATAATTTTGTGGCAAATAAAAAAAATAATGGCAAATATTATTTTTAATTAGCCAACAACCCTGTTAGATGTGAAGTTACAGATGCGAAGTTAGTGCACCTGAATGGATTACCTACTTAGATCCTTAGGATTAGTACTTTCACCAGAGTAATTAAAACAAACTGCCAATCTCTAGTTAATTGACTTCTAATGCCTTGTATTCAATTATCATTATCATCAACAATTCTTTATCGTTTGTTCTATTGGAGCAAAATTATGGTTGGGTGTATTGGTATAATAGGATAGGAATAGGACCAGTGTGGGTTGGTATCAACTACGTATTCGGAAACAATGGCTTCACGTGCCGTCTAAAGCATCATTCATCTCAAGTTGATGAAAGCTTCTTAGTTTTATTTGTGTCCAATAAATTATTATTAAAATAAAGCACAGACACCATCTTCGAACACTACACGCAGCCCTTTAAATTAAAATTATGATAAAGAAATAATTAATTATAATGAGGTTCAAAAATATCGCCTGCCTGACATCAAACCTCTTCGAAGATGATCAATGACCATTCTCTAATTATGCAATAAAAGTTTATACAGTATTGCATTGATAATATATGATAACTATTATATTGTTTTTATTTTATAATCAAATTGTTTGTGACTATCTCAAGAATGCCAAAGACTCACGTACATTAAAACCGTAATTCTGGACACGTTTCTAGAAGAACGGTGCATTTTATCAACGTTTAATTAATTAAATTGATTAGGAATTACAATACATTGACTTAATTTTTAGGTTGTGACTCGATATGTGGTCCTTCTAAGCATCTGCATATTTTCTCCGTTAAAACTTCATCGTTAGAGTAACGTTGAGTATCTGTTGTTGATTGATTCCTTACAGTAGTTTTTCTTGTCAATCCAATGTGGGATTCCAGTATGCTAGATATAAAATATTATGTATTATAGAATTAAATAGTAATTCTAAGCATATTTATACACAGACACGTGGGATTCGTTTCAGATATTTTGAGTGTGGCATAAAATACTTAATGATATACTTAGTTTAGTTCTATTTCCAAAAGTATATGTATTTAAGGATGAACTTCAAAAACAAGACTCACAAATCATAACAAATGTTTCAAAAATGTTAAATTACTACAGCAATAACATTATAAAAGTAAAACTTATTTCAGGAATCCACTTGCCGATACAAAACATACTGTTTGACATAATTAGAACAACTATAGACTCTAACTGACGCAATGGAACCGTTACTGAGGGTCCGTTAGCTTAATGAACTAACTAAGGTAACGTGGTGGTTCAAGCAAAAAAAGCCGATGAAAAACATTCAAGACTATATCCATAAGATGTATTACTTAAGCTAGATGCTTACTAGCAAAAAATTGCGGTGACTTTGGTGCAATATTCTATGAATTGAGTGTTTATGTTTTGGTTCGAAGGGTAAGTTATGGCGAGTGTTTGGGTTATTAAGTTTTACATCTATTACTGGTATAAGAGCTTGTATATCATGAGTCAGATGTGTAGGTGCAGTAGTTGTAAATATTTTGTTGTATAATCTAGTTTTTGACAAATTTTAGTATAGTTATAGTTTATTCGTTCAATATTCTGGACTGTTATTACCTGAATTAATTGTGATAAATATAATACTGATGGCGTTTAGGTACTTTAGAATAATAGATCTAAATGTAATTTATATTCTTGTAATGATTGTGTTCCTGGTTACTTGAAGTAGGCTGGCCAACCGCGGGTGGTGAAACACATCTGCCTACCCTTAGGGGATAAAGGCGTGATTTGTGTATGTGTTCATAATTATTATTGTACTTTGTGTCTATCCCGAAGATGTTTACAATATTACATGCAGCAGTACGTAGTATGATGCTGTCCTTACCACACTTTTTAAAGCTAAAAATATATAGCTAATAAAATTTAAAATAATAATTAGTGAAATTTTACAATTTACTTCCGGTTTGTGTTCATGCTGCCATATTGTTAGCCGATGTCAGTCATTACGTTTTTAGGTGTCGTCCGAGCCACACAGTTCTGCAATTTACGTCTTAACTTAGTTTGACTTTTGATAAAGTATTTAATTTTTACTTCAATTATGGGAAAAAGAAAGCGATCTGATAAAAATAACGACACTGTGGAAAGTTTATTAAAAAAGGTTAAAAAGTTGGTGCGTAAACAAAGAAGACTTTCATCATCAGATGATGAATCGAAGTGTGATTCTCCGATGGAATCTCCAAATCAGGACATAGTCAGTGATTTAGAAACCCTAGGTATGTAATAACTTATGTGCTTATAACTTTTATATTACATTTAAAATTTCTTCATCTACCCGCAAAGACTTTTCATATTCTATTAACTATGCTTCCCGACGTATATCGTGTGTGGATGTATTGCACAACAGTTATAATAATTATAATGATTATACCCCGACGTATATCGTGTGTGGGTAGGCGTAATGCCATCAAATATCCCGACGTTTTCGTGTGTGGATAAAAAATGATCAAAGTGCGATAATAATTAATAGATACATATAATCATTTTGCATTTATTTATACTTATCCCGACGTATACCGTGTGTGGATAAAATATACCTATACAAGTCATAAAATATTATCTTATTTTTTCTTTTTTGCGTCATTACAGACGAAATCCCTATCGCCAAAACACCTTGCGATGATAAATTCGACGACAATAGTCAAGACTTAGACCCCGATATTTTAAATTTATTAGGGGCAGACCATACCGAGGACAAAAGTTTTGGAGAAAATTTACATAAAGACTTAGCTACTAGATGGCAACATATTTTACTAAATGGGTTGCCTAAAGACGAGAAGATCGATTTACTAAAACAATACTTGCCAGCAGAAAATTGCCAGCATATGAAAGCGCCGAAACTAAATCCTGAAGTAAAGTCGGCCCTTGGCGAATTATGTACAAAAAAGGACTCGTATAGCGAGCAGAAACAGAACCAAATGGCCAGCTGTATTGCCGCCATTGGGAAAGCTATTAACTTGACTTTGACATATAAAGATGTGATTCCTCAAGACATTATAAAAACTTTAGGTGATGCTGGTCGATTGCTATGCGACACTCACTTCAGGGAGTCTCAATCAAGACGATATGTAATTATAAATTCAATCAACAAGCAGAAAAGAGATATAATCAAAAACAGTAAATTAGATGAGTTCTTATTTGGGTCAGATCTATCTGAGCATCTGAAGTCTTCCAAGGCTATTTCAAGATCTGCGGCAGAGCTAAAAACATACTCAAATATGAACAAGACTTTTACTCAACCGAGCACGTCTACACAGCGAAATTCTTTAAACGCAAGGGGGGCTCCGCGGATGCAGGCCGCCGCGCCGCGAGCGAACCCCGCACCACGGCGCCAGCTACCGCCGCCGCCTCCGCCGCCGCCGCCGCCGCCTGCGCCGCGAGACCGTCGACGAGAACCGACCAATGCGAGGCCGAACAACTACCGTCATTATTATCCGAGACGATAAATCAATCATTTGAGGTAGGAACCAATGTACCTGTTGCTGGTAGACTTAAATATTTCTTTCATGAATGGCTTAATATAACTAATGACAATACCGTTTTATCTTGGATCAGTGGATACAAGATTCCATTTCATACAGAACCATACCAGTTTAATAAGCCCATAAACAGGCCATGTACACCTGACGAAGTTAACGTAATTGATAAATGCGTTTTAGAATTGTTAGATTCTGGCTTTATATCTACTTGCTTACCATGTGATAAGCAATTTATTTCCCCTATATTTACTGTGCCTAAACCGAATGGAAACAACAGATTCATATTAAATTTGAAAGATTTAAATAAATTCATTCAGGTCAATCACTTCAAAATGGAAGATTATCGAACAGCTTTAAAATTACTAGACAATAATTACTATATGGCAACATTAGATTTAAAGGATGCATATTTTTTAGTACCGGTCGCGGAAAGTCAAAGAATCTGGCTTCGTTTTTATTGGAATTCTGACATATTCAAGAATCAACTATTCGAATTCAACGTTCTTCCGTTCGGTTTATGTACAAGTCCATTTGTTTTCACAAAATTATTAAAACCTGTGTTATTCTATCTGCGCTCCTTAGGATACTTATCAGTGGTTTATTTAGACGATTTCTTATGTATAGGAAACACATATCTGGACTGCTTACATAATATTACAACAACAAGAAAACTTCTCTTAAAATTAGGATTTTTAATTAATAAAGATAAAAGCCGATTACATCCAATGAAACAATGTACATTCCTAGGCTTCACATTTAATACAACCAATATGACATTAACTTTACCAGCCGAAAAGAAAAACACAATAAAAAATTTTGCGAACCAATTATTAAGTATAAAGAAAATTAAAATTAGAGATTTCGCTAGATTTTTAGGGTTATTGACGTCAGCTTGTCCCGCCGTTAAGTACGGCTGGTTGTACACAAAGCTACTGGAACGAGAAAAATTCTTAGCCCTTAATTATTCAAACAACTATAATAAATATATGAGTTTACCAAATAATTTACAAAGCGATTTGCGATGGTGGAAAGACAATATATTATTGTCATATTCTTCATTTCAATCAAATGATTACATACTTACAATTTTCAGTGATGCCTCATCCACTGGTTGGGGTGTTGTGTGCAATGATAAAACCGCCAATGGAAATTGGGCTCAATCACAATTATCATTGCACATAAACACTCTTGAGTTACTAGCGGCCTTTTATGGTCTTAAGATCTTCGCTAATAAGCTCTCCAACTGTAATGTCTTATTAAGAATAGATAATACCACTGCCATTGCATACATCAACAAGATGGGCGGCGTGCAATACACACACTTAAATAACATAGCCCGCGACATCTGGCAGTGGTGCGAACAACGAAACATCTATGTCTTTGCGTCTTATGTTAGGTCTAAAGATAACATCATTGCGGATTTCGAGTCACGTCAATCAAACATAGACACGGAATGGGAATTGGCAGATTATGCATTCAATAGGATTACCTCGTTGTTCGGCAAACCGGAGTTTGATTTATTTGCTAGCTCACAAAATTATAAATGCATTAGGTATGCATCTTGGAAATTAGACCCCCATTCTGAAATTATTGACGCATTCACCTTTACGTGGAATAAAATAAATTTCTATGCCTTTCCACCATTTAGTCTAATTGCTAAAGTTTTGAATAAAATAAAATGTGACACAGCAAAAGGCATCGTTGTAGTGCCATTCTGGCCCATGCAACCATGGTACCCATTATGGTCAAGGCTACTTGTATCGGAAATTATATATTTCGAGCCTAATAAAAATCTTTTAATTTCGCCTTTCAGAACGGAGCATCCCCTCCATGCGGATCTTACACTGATGGCCGGCGTATTATCCGGCAGTCGCTGCTAAAACGCGGTGTTCCAGAGATTTCACTCGATATAGTGATGGCATCGTTTGCTCCAAATACAATAAATCAATATAATTCATACATCAAATCATGGTGTCAATATTGTAATGATAAATGTTTAGATTTTTGTAATGTTAATAGTGCGCAATTGATTGAATACTTAACTGAAAAATTCAATAGCGGCACTAGCTATAGTACACTAAATTGTCATCGGTCAGCATTGTCTGCACTATTAGGACATGAAATTACACTCAATGATTGCATAAAAAGATTTTTTAAAGGTGTTTACCGCTTGAGGCCACCTACGCCTAAATATAATACCACGTGGGATCCGAATCTAGTTTTAAATTATTTGAGTAATCTTTCTCCAGACGATTCTATAACATTAAAGGAACTTTCTTTAAAAACGATTACACTACTTGCTTTAGCATCTGCACAAAGAATGCAATCATTGAGTCTAATTCAACTTAAAAATATTTCTTTTCAATCAGACAAAATTCACATTAAAGTAAATGATTTAGTTAAAACTTCCAGGGCGGGTTCTTATCAACCCTTCATTACTTTGCCATTCATTAAAGAAAATTCAAGCGTCTGTCCAGCATCTGTTTTAAAATCATATATACAACGAACTAATAACATTCGTAACGAGGAAGAATATCTCTTTATTAGCTATCGAAAACCTCATAAAAAGGTAGGCAGTCAGACTTTGTCGCACTGGGTCAAATTCATACTGGAAAAGAGCGGGATCGATATATCTATTTACGGGAGCCACAGCACGCGTCATGCGTCCACCTCTGCAGCACGCAGAGCTGGTGTTAATTTAGAAGTTATTCGAAAGACCGCGGGCTGGACAGAATCTTCCCAAGTCTTTACGAAATATTATAATAAAGATTTAGCTTCTACAACTAATTAAAATTTTGTAAATGCAATTTTTTCAAATGCTGAGTAATCGTTTGTTTATCTTTAAACAATATCATTAATCACTTTTTGTTGTAAACTATGATTGGCTATAGGGACTATAAAATTATGGTTATGTTTCTGAAATGATCAATTAAATTAATCATTACCAATTTATAGTGTCTTAATTTTTTCGATGCTCTAAACATCTGCATGTAATATTGTAAACATCTTCGGGATAGACACAAAGTACAATTGAGAATCAAACGAACTTACCTAGTGAAGTTTGATGTCTAATTGTACGCGTGTCTTGACCGAAGATGTTTACATTCCCACCTCTCCCTTGTATAAACCCAAGAACTATCGAAAAAATTTTGCTCTGAAGTAATGACTGACATCGGCTAACAATATGGCAGCATGAACACAAACCGGAAGTAAATTGTAAAATTTCACTAATTATTATTTTAAATTTTATTAGCTATATATTTTTAGCTTTAAAAAGTGTGGTAAGGACAGCATCATACTACGTACTGCTGCATGTAATATTGTAAACATCTTCGGTCAAGACACGCGTACAATTAGACATCAAACTTCACTAGGTAAGTTCGTTTGATTCTCAATTATAATGTTATTTCTTTATTTCATTTATATATCAATAGCGTAAAATTATTTCTTACTAATACTAAAGTAAATAAATAAATTTAAATTTGATAATGCAAAAATTTTATATTTAACCAAATCGTGAAATAAAATGATTTATATAAATTAGCAAATAAATAAAAATAATATAAATAATAATTAGTACTTCGATATAAAATAAATACATATTTTTGAAAAATGGAAACATTTATATTTCATCAAATAAAAAATCATTTTTAAAATTATAAAATAAATCACGCCTTCATTCATTTCTTTTGAAAGTTTAAAAATTAAAATCAAATAAATACTCACAATTGAAAATTAATCTCTTCGCCCGTTAGTAATAATAGTAAAGAACGTTTGTTTTTTTGCGAAAGAAAACAATTGTAACTATTTCAGTACCGCGGGTCCGCGCGCGTCTCCCACTGCGTACCGGGACAAACTGATGGACGGACAAACGTAACGGTACGCCGTACTACTTCCTCGGCTGTTGTCTTGTTAACACACGTTGGGCACAGTAGAAAATGCCAGTAGCTTCTCCGAAGAACGACCAGTTTCCAATCAATGCCGCACAAGGAATCAGACATCAGGCCAAACTGCGATGATTTCCTAGATTTTTACGACATCGTAAAAATCTACGAAAAATCGCAAAAACTTGGGAATTGATTCGCATCTTGCATTCCTTCGCTCTTTAATTCTTCTTTATGAGTTTGGTTTTAATTTGAAGTTTGAGCATAACAGAGAAGATGAAAGGGAGCCGATTAGCTTGGTATGGACATCTTATGAGACGTGATGCCGTGAATGTGAGTTAGAAAGTTATGGACATGAATGGTGATGGATGTCGAAGTAGAGGAAGACCACTGAAAAGATGGCTGGATTGTGTGAGGTGCGATATGAAGGTGATGGATGCGAATGAGGAGATGACGAGTGACAGAAGAGAATGAAAAAAAGAGGACATACTGCGCCGACCCCAAATAGGATAGCATAAGGGCAGGGCGCTGATGATTGTGTTCCAAATATTATTATTATATAGCCTTGATTCCCGCATTCAATTTGTTTCCGCCATCAAGAGTATAATTTTTCATTCTTCTTTGTTTGCCGCCTTGCCGCACCAAAACGCACCGCAGCAATTTATGTTGCAGTTTCCTGCGTTGCGAATTCGCATCGCGCCAATTCGCAGTTTTGTGTGTAATCCTTTAACCCCCAATAGGACTGCATCAGCAACCCCCAATACCACCTGCTTGGAACCGGGTGCATCTGCAGTGGTTAATACCCACCAATCCGCACTGGCTTATGGCCCATTCTCCTTATATATTCTTCCATCCAAAGGGAAGGCTGTGCCCCAGCAGTTGGGACGTTAAAGGGCTGGTGTAAAACCTAAGCTAAAACCTTACATGGATTGGAATGTTGTCATTCCAGTCACTCTCATTTTTACTCCGTTCATCCATCTCTCGACATGGTCATTTTCAACACTATAACACACTATAACTATACTATGACAGCACTACTCCTTTTCCGGTGATATCGATATAATTATTCGCGTGCTTACGGGAATTGGACCACTTAATGACGTCTGACTGTCTGACCGATATGAATGGAAGTTGACAGTAGTTTTCATTAGCGCCCAAAACGGCATACACGGGAGAACTGTGACGATTGTATTCTACTTTGACATCGCGACACGGCGAATGATTAAGAATCCACAAAATGCTCCAATCAAATGGTCTATGAAAGCAACAGGTGTGAATAAAATTATCCTACTGTCTCAGTACAAAGATTTTAGTGGTTAGAAAAAGAATTTCGAAAAATTATGATCTTGAGGCGGGGTTCGAACCCGCGTCCGCTGCTATCCGGGCAGGTGCCTGACCGCTCGGCCACCCAAGATACTAATTAACTTGCCGAAATTCTTCTAACCTTTACACTTCACGTTGTAAGCCAACGGGTACCCTCGCAATGTAGAAATAAATTTCAAACATTCCAAAGCAGATATTTTTACAAATACCGTGCGTTCGGTTAAGCTTGGGTTTGCTTTATAAACTATTTGATTTTAATTTTAACATTATATAAATGTTAGAAAAATTAGTACAAAGATTTTAGTGGTTAGAAACATTTATATACATTATTATAACATTTATATAATGTTAAAATTAAAATCAAATAGTCTACTGTCTCAGCTTACACTGTGACACGGTGTAAACACGAAATTCTCTATGGTCCAAATATTGTGAGCTATGGTCGGAGATAAACAACTATGTGAGCTTAGTTCCATTCTTTGGCACACCACAATTCTACTTACCCCATTTACGAAAACATATCTACCTATAATGTATGTTTTTACAAAAGCTACATTATTAAAAACACGCCTGTATACGAAGGATATTTTTCAGATTATAGGCCAAGAATTTTGATAGAGCACTCTCAAAATTCTAGGCCTTATTACTTGCAAAAAGATGGCGCATTGGATTGCGTAAACTAAGCAATGTTCGCTAGGGCCGGTCATTGGATGGGTGACCAAAAATATATTATCTCGAGTTCCTCCGTGCTTTGGAAAGCACTTTAAGCCAGCGTTGTTTATGGCCCATTCACATCAATATAGGGAATAGGTCTATCTATGCTCTATCAGCAGCCAGCAGTGCCGTGGGTAATGATGAAAATAGTTTACAAGGAGCGAAGTGGTCAAATTGCTTTACCATTGTACTTACATACGTAATAAATGTATACATAAATAATTGGGGCGAATCTACATACATAAATATATATATCCCCGGAGGGGTAGGCAGAGATGAACTAGTACCCACGTTTCACCAATTATGTTAGGTCCCATGTAATAGGTCTAACTGCCGCACTCAGAGACACTCAAATAACGTTAATGAGTACTTAACGTCAAAAAATGACAATTCAAAACTAATCGCTATTCTTGCCGGGTCTAGATTTGAATGAAATTTTTGACATTAAATACTCATTAAAGTTAATTGACGTCTCTGAGTGCGGCAGTAAGACATTTATCGGGCACAAAAGTCGCAGTGCATTGCTAGGTTGTAGCTATAAGAGGAACGCTGTTATGTACCTATTCCTCATCACTGACTTATACTTAGTCGCCTTGTACGACACCCACGTGAGAGATTTGGGGCGGTGACAATCAATGATATTATATTTAAAAAGAAATATCATTGGTGACAATTGTGTTCTACTCTGCCGTCAACACACGGCAAATCTGATATAAATAATATCTAAATTAAAAATTTTACTTTCTTATTTATTCAAGTAAAAAATAAACTTGTCGATGACATTTCTTTAGGTAGGTAGGTATAGGTACTAATTTTTTTATTGTCAAACATTACAAAGCGCCATCTTGTGCTGGTTAAGGGAACTACATTCATGTGTGAGCTAAGCCCCAGTGCTACCAGTCCGCAGTTAGTAGGTACACAAACATCTTACTAGATGGCACTGTATGTCTCTCAAATGGACTAGGTACGTAAAACGGGGCTCTAGACACAATTTTGGAACTTTACTCGTTTTTTATTTAGTTGTTATCAACACAACCATACTGTTGATGAATTTACATCATGTCACGAAGTAGGATCTGTAAATCCACGCAATGAAAAACCACGTTCTTTATAATGAATTCATAATTCGTAAAAATACCGGTGATTTCTATTCACTCGGGCTTTGGTGTCAATAAAAACGGCATTTGGGGTGAATAGATAAAAATGCTATGAAATATAAAATGGGATGTCACTGATACCTACGTAGGTGCATAATTATATTTATAAACTATGTAGGTTGGTACGTATGATGGTCAATTACCAATACAGTAAGATTCGAATTAAAATGAAGTTGTATAGCTGTATATTATTGCTCGTGAGTGGAGCAATTATATATCTACGAATAAAACAATAAATTATTTGATAAAATTTTAATTTTGTAGAAAATAAACTGGAATATTTTCGCTACTAGTGTTTATAAAATTAAGTAACAAATAAAGAAAAACAAGAAAATAATGAGCCACTTAAATCCGCAACCTTATTCTATCTAAAAAGTCTTCTTGTTCTTATTTTTGTTCTTCAGTATATTTTTATAGATTTTCCCTTGAGGATCGGGCTTGTATATCCGGAGAATGTTATTTTTTCTTGCAGAAAAAAAAATGTTACATAATATTGCTAAGTAGTTCAATAAAAACACAGCGGTAGCCCTAAGCATTGCATTTCTATTCACCCAATTTAGGTTTCTATTGTACCCCTTTTGGTTTCTATTCGCCCCTTATTGCAGTTCTATTCACACCATATTACGTATCTATTACGTACCTATCTATCCTTTGGCGTATTTATTTACCCCAGGTAATAATATGAATTAAAATTAACGCCGGTTAATAATTTTGAATATATTTTGATGTTTAAATATTAATTATACATACCTTTGCATAAAAAATAATGTAAAAGAATCACTGAAACTTTCTACCAGCTAAAATCAGCACAAAATAACTTTGTTCACTATTTTTAACTAAAGTTTGTACAAGGCAATACAAGCACCACACGCAACTGGGTATTTACACCTATGATTTCTTATTAACTTGTTGCTACTTAAAGAAAAAAATTGTAGTTTAAAAAAAATACACAGTTTAGTTTTTTTTCCTTAAAAATAATTCAGGATTCTGCCACGAAAAACTTTTTTGGATTAGTGTCTATTCACCACGCTATTTCTATGCAACCCGTTTTTCGGTACCTAGCTATAGGTAGGTACCTACCTAGGTACCTATTTTTGTGTCCATTAGCTCATAATAATAAATATACTCATCAATTTGTTAAAAAATATTTAAACAATATTTGTAATAATGTACCTACACAGTAGGATGAAAAATTCTTCTGTGCTAGCCTGGGAGCGAACAAATAACGTAGAATAGGCCAGCCCCGACTCATCCCATGGGTGTCGTAAAAGTAGTCGACTAAGGGAGATTGCCCGGTGAAGACCAATAAGCACCTTGGGGCACCCGAATGGCGGAGGGCAAACCACCAACAACAGCATACCCAAAGAGGGTTAGTGTCAGGCAGGCGGCCGGCTGTAAAACCTAAGCCAAAACTTTGAGCAGTATGGATTGGAATGTTGTCATTCCAATCACTCTCTCCGTTCATCGGTCTCTCGACATGGTCCGTTCCGTCTCTTTTCTATACATTCATTCATCACTAGCACCTTTACGGTGTGATGGATGATATGAATCAAAAGGGAGTGATGGCTTGATAACGTCTGACCGATATGAATGGAAGAGGAACATACTGCGCCGACCCCAGATACACTGGAACAGGGCAGGGAGAAGAAGAAGACAGTGGGAGAAAAAATCATACGTGCTTTGTTGGTATTACAGTAAATTTATATTATAATTATACATTAAGTACATTTTATACAATTTATAAAATACCTTTGTATCGGACAAAATACAAATAAGCCCAAACCAAACTCCCCACTACGGTAGGAGCGTAAATGTTTTAGTTATAATATTTTTGACTAAAATGGCTAAAGTTTAAAAAAATAAAAATCGTCCTTAAAAGTAGAGGGAACTAGAAAAATACCTAGGTACTTAATAATAGTAAATATTACTACCACAACCTACCATTCGTCGAGAAAGAAATTCAAAGATGATGGTAACATTTTCATTTGGCATCAACTTCCATAATGGCTGTTGTAACTTTTATCGGTTATCAAATCTTTTCAAAGCAACCATTACAATAATTTATGACTCTTAACGATCAATTCAAATTTTATCTTAAGTGCACATCAGAGTATAATTTTTAATAGATAGATACCAAAATAAAATAAAAAGTTTATTATTCGTCATAATAGCCAACGGCGCAAACTGTCAAAACACATAAATCACACTAACTGCCGCACTCAGAGACGTAAATTAACTTTAATGAGTATTTAATGTCTAAAATTTTCATTCAAATCTAGACCATAGACCCGGCAAGAATAGCGACTAGTTTTGAATTGTCATTTTTTGGCGTTAAGTATTCATTAACGATATTTGACGTCTCTGAGTGCGGCAGTGAGTGTGAATTAACACTCAATTGATTTTGTACTTTAAACGTGCTTAATGTGTTCAGTTCATGTCTATGATTAAATTTATCGGTGAATGGCAATAGGTTCGCCCTCTATTACATGGGGCTTAAAATAAGATGGCGACACGTGGGTGTTATTATGTATTGTATTGTAACTACATGGATTGAAGCTGTTCAATGTTCCACAGGTATGAATTCTTGTATGTTCACCGATTTCTTCGTCAAATATTGTAGACCGATATTCAAAAATTTATTGTTATTCGATAGAGTACACTCGTAAGGTGGTCCCCTTGTCATCAAGTCAGGATCTGATGATGGGATCCCATGGAAATCGGGGACAACCTTCAAATTTTATAGGCACCAATTACGTGTTTTGTTCTATGTTGCACATGTATGTATTTCTAGCACACATCGGAATACTTTGATGTGAAAACATAACATACATAAATCATGCCGATATCCCGCAGAAATGAATTAACAGCCACGTTTCGCCAATTATGTTAGCTCCCATGTAATAGGTGGCGAGCGCATTGCCATTTATTAGGGTGAAATCAGACCGTGGATTTTGCTATCTATTACGAGTAGCTATTAACTGCGTAGTAATATTATTGTGTTCTACATTACCTATAACACATGTAATTCGCACGAAAGCCAGTTAAATTGCCTTAAAGACACTTTCCTTGTTTTCCTGTTTAGTAAGTAAGTAAGTAAGTACCTTTTATTTATTTATTGGGGTTATAATGCCTTTACGCACTTCCCACGGTCCCGGAACTTGGGCGGTGGGGGTGTGTGGGACTCCCCGGCGGCGTGTAAAGAACGCCGGGACTACACCACTAAAATATCCCCGGTTCTCCATCTTCAGCCGACTACGGCTGAAGATGTATACTATAATAAGTACCTATTTCAACCCCTAATTATACTTACTGTACAAGTAAATCAAATCAAATCAATCAATCAAAAATTCGTTTATTCATATCTGGGGGCCTACCGCCTAACTCGATTGCTGATGATAGCTATATTGCAATGCACTGCTTACGGCTATAGCAGCCATCCTGAATTTTTAGGCGGCACGGATTTTGTGCCAAATTCATACAAAATCATTCGGTGATCACTCATTCAAAGCTATCGGTAATAGTTTAGGTACATTCGGTGCGAAATCACAGCATGACGTCATAAACTATAGCTTTTGCTTTAGCAATCGAGTTAGGCGGTAGGCCCCCTGGTATGATTACAATACACTCATGAATCGTCAAGACAAGAAATTTACGCCATCCGTTCGCAAACTACCAGGAGGCCCTGTCCTGAGAAGAACAGGCAAGAAACTCAGTCAGGTTTTTTCCTCCCTTTACCTTTACTACTATGCAGCAGACACTTGTGTTATACATACACATACATAAATCACGCCTATATCCCCGAAGGGGCAGGCAGAGGTGAACTAGCACCCACGTATCGCCAATTATGTTAGATCCCATGTAATAGGTGGCGAGCCTATTGCTATTTATCCGGCACAAAACTCGCAGTACATTGCTAGGTGGTATAAGAGGAACGCTGCTGCCCATTCCTCATCACTGATTTATCCTTAGTCGCCTTGTACGACACCCAGAGGAGAGATTTGGGGTGGTGACAATTGTATTCTACTCTGCCGTCACCACACGGCCTACTTGTGTTATGGTTGTCCGTTATCTAGTTTAATGGACAAGTTTTAATATACATACTAGTTATACATAGATACATTCAAGGGATCCGTTAAACCTACACTTGAATCGCAAGTCCCAAGCGCTGTCACTGACTTCCTCTCTGCTACACTGTGGACCCGGCACCCGCACGGTGAATCCACGGAATGCTAAGAGTTATCGTTTCTAAATAAACATTTAAACGACCAACTCGGGAACACATGTTCATCACACAAATATGGCTCTACTCGAATTCGAACCAAGGACCTCTTGGCCGACAGCCAGCGATTTACCCATTCAACTTAACCGGCCGTCAATAAACTCACGTTTATCATTTTCTTAAATAATAAAAGACAAAACGTCTAGAATAAAAAGTTTTTTGTTCAGTAACAGATTTCAACGCATGACTTGAAATTGACCTTTGGGCCTAAACAGTCGATGGAGTTTCAAGCAATCATTGATAGTCCGTGAGTAAAAATGTTTGTACCTACAGTCAACGAGTCGTCAGGTTAGTCTTCTTAATTTTCCCAGTAAATGGTTCATATTTTGAACTCGTCAGGGTAGTAAATACTTAGATTAAAGAAATTTTTACCGTTGTGTGTACTCAGGCTGTACCTACCTTCGTTAAATATTAGCATTTGTTTGAAAAACAGAGCCCCGGTATTGTAAATTCATGTTTATATCTGTCATACTCCATATCAAAATAAAACTACTTTTTTTGAAATTAAATATTCAAACCTCGGGATGAATAAAAATAACACTGATTAACCTACTGCAACTACAGCCGTACTCAGAGACCTGAATTAACAGTAAAGAGCACTTTGTAATGTTCGTTTAACTCAATACCATAGCAAGAAAAGCGACTGTCGAATTGACGTAAATCACGTTAAGGAACCATTTAATTGAAAGTCCTGTATCTATGTAACGGCTGATAATAATCTTATAAGGGCCGATTTCACCATCTCTCATAGAAACTGAGTTTAATAAAACTTGGTTTTGATGAATGTAAACTTGGTAGCGGAACTTAGTTTAGGGCATAAACCGAGTTCAACTTCAACTGATCGCGTTTAATTCTCCGGTGAAATCGGCCCTAAGTCTCCGACGGACCGTAAATAAACAGAAAAAATATTATAGTCGATAATTACTATTCTATTTTATCATTCACATCATCAATACAGTCCATCACATTTTTCATCTCCCACGTTCATCTAGCGCTTTCTACCGAAATCCCAGTCTTAGTTCATTCAAAGGATCGCTTTAAGACCACTTCAAAACCACGAAACCGCCTTATCTAGCCACAATAAGCAATTACCGGGTTTGTTTTTTTATATAACTACTAAATAATGACAGTTAGTTTTCTTCAAGCCCTTTTGCGTAACAAGCAGCGACACTTTTTTAACGACAGCTCGTTAGCAAATAAACAAAGATGGTGAAAATGTTGAAAGTGAAATGAGCCTGAATGGTGTGAACTCGTCGATGTCAGCATTCAATCGATTGAAGAAGAAAAACGTTTATTGCACTCGTGTAACGATACAGACGCACAGTTTTACTCTAGATACATAAATCACGCCTACCTATATCCCCGAAGGGGCAGAGATGAACTTTTACCTCTTTTCGCCAACTAAGGAGTTTACCAACAACTAAACAGGCAATTTTTTTTTGTTAGACATGGGAAGCTCTTTCCCTTCTACTCATCTGATGGTAAGTGACAATAAGGGCTGAAGATAGAAATTATAGTGTGAAAGAACTGTCAAAAACAGACGGTTATTTTTTAATCGCTTGTTTTACGTGTTGGTGAACTCCAGCCTAAGCTAGGTTCCATGTAATAGGTGGGGAGTCTATTACTATCTACTTCACTCGGCACTCCTTCTTCTCCCTGTCCTGTTCCCAGTCTATCTGGGGTCGGCGCAGTATGTTTCCTCTTCCATTCGTATCGGTCAGACGTCATCAAGCTATCCATCACACCGTAAAGGTGCTAGTGATGAATGAATGTATAGAAAAGAGACGGAACGGACCATGTCGAGAGACCGATGAACGGAGAGAGTGATTGCAATGACAAAATTCCAATCCATATTGCTAAAGGTTTTGGCTAAGGTTTTACAGCCGGCCGCCTGCCTGACACCAACCCTCTTTGGGTATGCTGTTGTTGGTGGTTTTCCCTCCACCATTCGGGTGCCTCAAGGTGCTTATTAGTCAACACCGGGCAATCTACCTTAGTCGACTTTTACGACATCCGTAGGGCATTTATATCGCTGTATATTTTTAGGTGGTATAAGAAAAATGCTGGTAAGACGCCATGTACGACAACCAGGGGAGAGATGGGGTGGAGACAATTTATTGTATTCTGCTCTATCGTCGATACATGACATTTTTACTCTTCTGTCAACAAACACAATGTAATTAATTTTAGTTTGCGTTTTAAAACTAAAGTAATATCAATTATACACACTACGAATATCTTTAAGAAATAACTTTCATTTATTATTATAGCTATTTGTTGGTGATAAATGTTTGTTTCCTGAAGAGACTCGAAATCTAGATCCGTTTGCTCTATATTTGGGGAAAATTGATTTCCTACTCAAATATTTACACCGAGAATAATTAGTAGATAGCATTGAGTTTGCTTTCCACTTTAGTAAGAAATTAAAATATTGTATTCTAATAGAAAAAGAGAAATTGCCATTAGGCTCACTTACCAGTTAGTAAATTTTAGGACTATCTGTGCTATGCCCGACAGGATCCATAATTGTTTCGAAATTTAAATTACCATTTTATATTTTTATATAATTACATTTACCATAATATGGAATGTAATTAATATTGAGTATTGAGTAAAGGAAGAAAAATATTCTTACATATATTTGGGTTGAGATAAATATGTGAATAGAAAGAAAGACCCAAAAACGGTTTATCATGCTTGTGTCTGTCATGTTCCATCGCTACCTTGGGCAGAAAAGACATAACAACATGCTGATATTGTTCTGCTGAGTCGTCACAAACTCTCAAAAAAAAAATTCAATTCCAACGCGTGCATATAATTTCGAAACGAATGCACTCAGTTCCCCAAATACAATGATATCTTGGACTTTCACAAAAAAGTAGACTTTTTAAAATAATGCCAGAAGTTTTTAAGGCAATAGTAAGCGGCACACGTCTCATTAGATGTTAGAGTTACATTTACATCCGATGCTAAGTAGTCTGTGAATCCATACAACAAAATAACGTCAAATTCCTTTGTCAAGTGCCAAATGGTGTAGAATTGCATAAGTGAAGTGCTTCCTTAATCGTTAACAAAATTTAAAATATGTGTAAGATAATGTTACATTGTTAGATGTTACTAGTTCGTATGTTAGAGACTTTATTAGTGGTGGACTTACCTAATTATGGTAATTCGTCATAACATTGGTCGCCGATACAACATAAAGTACAGTCAATAAAATATGTTTAGATAAAGTAGATGAGTGTAAGTTGGGCAAAAATTGAAATGAATAAAAAGTGTGGTTTTTAAGTAAACGCCATTAAACTACTCACCAGGTAACATTTGTCCAGTTCCCTCGACAGCTGCTCACGTGCAAAACCTGTCTTCTTTCTTCATAATTGTGGGAAGCCGTTAGATGCAGCCTCTGTTGGTACTCCGAGGCATAATCCCTGTGGTCACGTTTCTAGTAAAAGCATTCGCCTCAATCTAATATTACGCTTTTAATATCCAGCCGGTTACTTATTTAACCCGTACAAAGGTTACGTTATGGTCAGCACGCAATGCTCAATGGGGAATTGCAACATTTCGTATCCACCAAATTAGACTTTGTCACTTAAACAATAGAGTTGAGGCATCGAATCATCGGTTATCTCGGCTACAGTTTGTATCTTTGCACTGTTGTACTTTGATGGTGCAGAATGTTCTTTGTTTTTTATTCACTTTTCCTTTCGGCCGAATAGATGGATCAGATGATAGCGTGCTGTGTATTAATCCGTAACATTTATTTGTTTTCTCGTATGTAACAGTCACATTATCACATCCAATTTGTTGTTATGAGGCTTGTTATTTTAGATCGTTTTTGTTTCTGGCATTAGCTCTTGTTATCGAAATGCGAGCTATACTTCTTCTTGGATTTTAAACATTGTCTTATGTCGTTCTTAAACCAGTGCTTATAATTTGACTATGTTCATTTGCAAACGGTTTGAGTTCAAGTTCGGCACTGTCCCCACTCATGCTGCTTTGTTTATCTTCTACATCTCAAAGAACCTTGTCGAATGCCTCGGTAATAGCATCGCAAGCATCCATGTAATTTTTGTAATTTCCTACTGTCGTTTTGTATTACACACTTTCCATTGACGTACGCAGGTGATGTATCGGTCGGACCTGTAATAAAGAATTACATATGATCAGTAAGTTTTACTTTCTTATTGTCAGAGGCTACTTCGGTTGTTAAATCGTAGTTAAGTCGTAAGACGTAATGGCGAGTAATAGAGGAGGAGATATTGCTCATTGTAAATTGCCATAACAAATGTGATTACGTTCTAAAAAACGATGTTTCCAACTGTTGGTGATTTATTTGTAAATATTGGGCGTGTTTCTTTGTGATAAGTCGGCGATAGTAATGTCATAACAGCAATAAAAGAAGCGCAAAATGAAATCATAGATTTCGAATGATACGTGACTGATTGTAAAACCGTTAGAAATGTATCTGGTAAATTTTAGGATTGGCAACATTTTTTCTGGGTTTTATACCCAGTGTCAGTAATGTGTACTACAAAGAAATCAATAACGTTTACTAACTAGAACTAATGTGTTACTAAGATTACTTAAGGCATTTTTTTTACTGTCATCAAGTTACCTTTTTTCTCCGTTAACATATTATCTTTCACCTTTTTCAAAGAAAATCTTTATTTTTTTAGTTTATCTATTATGTCTTTAATATCTTTTATTGTTTCTCTTATGCCACCTTCTTTGTGATAGACATCCTAAAGATCGGCGCAATTTGAAATAGTCATCTGTCCTTACTAAAATTAAAAGTTAAAGTGAATTAGAGCATACGTAATAAAAAGTTCAACTAACGATATTACTCGTGGGTTACATGCATCCTCCCATTAAACGTGCTTGAAAGTCGAAAGATTAGCTTGTTTCGTGACGTTCAAGTACATTATTGCGATAATGGCCCAGACGTTTCTTGCAAGAAGAACATCTGTTTTATTTATTATTGTAACTTAATATTTAAATAAGCCTATTTGCGTACATACCAGTAATTTCACTTTCGTTTTAAACGGTAGGTCGAGGCAATACAACCAAATAAAATATATATGTTTTTAATTTATTTGGTTAATGCCTTAATGACTAGCGACAAAATTACTAAGGTTGTGTGTGATAGGCCAGTAGCTAATGGGCTATTTATGTCAAACTTGATTTTTATTACAATTTATTACCCGGGCCTTTTTAAACTGTGTTCATTTTCAACATTTTCAATTTATAAAAAAAAATACTTTTATTCTCATTAGCCACATTTTAATTTTCATATTAATTCATATAAATAATTCTTAAGTAAGACAGCAATAGAAAGGTCTTTCCTTATTTAAATTTTCATTAAATTTATGTCAACAACAACGTAATTTATAAGCGAGCATATTTAAATTTAATTTTTGACAAATGATAAAAAAATGGAAATTTATGTTGCATTCTCCGGTTTGATATACTTTTTCTATTAAGTAAGTTGAAAAGAAAAGAAAGTTATTCAACCTATAACTAAACCAAATAAGTCTACTAAATTCAAGAGACCCATGTTTTAATTCAAGAAACCCAAAAAGAAAAGAACCTAAAATCATCATAAGCTTGCTTTCCAAGTTTAATTGTTCTACAGCTGGTTGCTTTAAACACAGAATAATTTATATGAAGTACCAAAACGCACGAACAACCTGTATATTAATGTCAAAAGTAATCATGAACAATCACAGCAAACATTAAGTCACGACATCCGATTAAAACCATATTATGATCAAGAAACAGTGATAGCAGGTGCTAGTAAAAACATAGATTCAATGTGATGATAGGCTTCAATACTATTGATCACAGTTAAAGAACCATGAACACCGATGAAGCCATTGAGATTGTATTTGTCGATCTGACTATAGATATCCATGATGAAAAATAGAATGTTATGAAAGCAATTAATATTGTACATAAATGAAATGTAATCTGTCATTCTTTGAAACCACAACTTGAGTTTGCAGTGATTAATCAAGACTTTAACTAGTTTCTTAGTAGGCTTTGAGTTGAGCAAAAAAATGTAAGAGCAATGATAGCTATTATAAGTTTGTACGTAGTACACAAGAGTGTAATTAAGAGAGAGGCATAAACTTTTAGGACGAGAAAAAGTGTTATAACAGTATTGCTTTAACTTTGATACGATGCTACAAGGGTAATCATTATTACTGTTGATTTTATGAATTGCTTCATAGACTACCTAATATAAGTAAAATTAATTTGTTTATTTAGAAAACAAACAATTAAGTGAACTAAAGAATAAATATAAAATAGACTAATCAATGAAGTTTCCACTTAAAATACTACCACAGACGTATCAAAAAACATGCAAAAATAGAAAAAGAAAAGTAAAGTAAACATACCATCACCTTACCATACCATCACTTTTCTTGACCAAATTATTGGTAAATTTAAAAGTAAAGAAAGAAAAAAAAGATTTTAAAGGAAAACCACGCTCCATTCACTTGTAGTATAATAATGTGGAAGGATTGAGTGTGATACTAAAACAACAGTCTTACCGCTTTGGTGGTAAAATTGGCGTGATCTACGTTTTTAAATTTAAAAAGTATTATTTTAATTAGTTGTCAATTTAATATATCTTTTGTGCTCAATATCAATAACCCAATTTGACTGTTTACCCGCAAATCTCAATTTAAACACATACTCCAACGTTTATGTAGTTCTGAAATGACTCGAGATGCCACTCTTTTTTATGTTAGACATTGCTCTTGCCCTTCATCTCACCTTATGGTAAGTGACGATAAGGGCCGCAGATGGAATCGAGCTTCGCCTGTAACCCTCAGCCAGAGAGGCTGGCTATCTTATCATAATTGTCAGAACACAATAATTCTGTTAACGTTATTATTATGGCGACAGATTTGGATAAGTTGGTGGTAGCTAGCCAGGCGGACCTGAAAGAAGTCTTACCACCAACTAAGCATACACTTCTCTGGGGATTGAACCCGGGACCTCTAGATCTTAATTCCAGTGGACGAACCACTAGACCACGGAGGCGGTTAATACTCAGACTAGTGCAGCAACGAAAGTGACTTACACTTTCAAGACATGTAATGATTTGCATGGAGCGTTTAGCTCTTGAAGCCAATTTTGATGCGAACTTGCAAGAATTTTCTTGGAACAATAGAAGTCTGCAACCGCATAATACCCAATAAAGATCTCCCGATAGCTTTCCAGAAAATCCTTTCACCAACCGGCTGACTGCAGCAAAATTTATTATTCATCATTCATGCACCAAGTGCAATGGCCTAGATAGACTATACTTTCTAGTGCCTTAGGGACTTGTGGTCCATGTCTTTAAGTTCTTAATCTAGTATGCATAGTGTGTTATCTGCTTCCTTATTTATACTTTAAACTGCATATTGTTTACGATAGTTTGATGCATTTACTACTATTGATATTTTAGTATTAATTTTTACATTGTATTCAAAATTAAAAGTATCAATAAACACTGAACGAAAATTATTGATAATAATGACAATTTATAGTTTAAGCCATCTTTCATTAACACAGTTTTTACATAACTTGCTGAGTATCTTGCCCGTTCATCATCATAATTAATACAGAGAATAAAATTCATTGGCATATTTTATGTAAATTTAATTTCTTTGCCAAAACAAATCCCACACCAAAGTATTCATTAATTATCCTGTAACCGAATCGGATGATGCAACGACCTCGTAATATTAATAAACATCGATGGTAATAAAGTTTGCCACTTTCTAATGGCTTGCTATGGCTTTTTTTAAATGGGCATCCAATATATTCCCATGCATAAATAATGCTTGTTTGATAAGGAAATGCAAGAATTATTTTAGGAGCACCAGAATTATGTGAAACGTACACTGTCATCGTATTTCTCTATACGCTTCCATTCGAAACGAGGGACGTAAACAATATTTCAGGGATTATCATTTATCCTCTGTTGCTGTGTAGTGACGACTGAGCAGAATACAATGTCACCACCTCCATCTATCCCGCGGGTGTCATACAAGGCGGTTAATGGTACAGAGTGTTGAGTAATGGGCAGCAGCGTTCCTCTTATATCACCTAGTAGTACGCTGTGATTTACTTCCCCGGTAGATGGCACCTATTACATGGGACCCAACATAATTGGGGAAATGTCTACCTACCACTTCGGGGACATAATTCAGGCGTCATTTACCTATGTATGTTAACGAAGTTTGGTTTCTTAAATCTTCCTTAATTTTGATACCTAGTCTCTTTAGCATCGTTAAATTTTTTTACCGCAGCTCAACTGACATATTACAAAGAATCGTTGATTTTATTATTGAAGTCAAGTATGACAAGTTTGTCTTAAAAGTGGTAATGTATTTATGGGTTTGTGGAATCATAATCACTTATTTTATAAATGTTACAGGCAATTCTTATAACCGGCCAGAACCACTTTTGACTGACAACCTAAATTATAGCAAGAATAAAAGGAATTGATTATTTATCTATTAATACAATGATTAAATGACATCCTTTATAACTAGTGCCCTTGATAAGCTATATCAACAGGTATTCATTAACATTTATAAACAGCACGTGGAATAAACAATGAAATCAGTTATTTCGTGTGAACCGGACCAGGTGGCGTGGTTAACTTGAAAAAAAGTGGTGTGTACCAATGCTGAATTATTCCATGGGGACCTGTACAATATTATATATAAATTTCAAAAGTTAAATACATTATATCACACGTATTAACACCCGAATTTTGCACATATCAAGAGTTAACAGCAATATACATACAGATTTAGTATATTAATTGGTCTGTCTGACCTGAAATGGCATCTCCATTTTAACGAAATCACTGTAAATAAGTCAATTTGACATTATTATGACACCCAAATATAAAGAATAATTTAGTTTGTACCGCGTACCAAGTGATACCGAAATTCCCTTTATTTAAACGATTTTTTTAATTACATACATACATACATACATAAATCACGCCTATATTCCCGAAAGGGTAGGCAGAGGTGAATTAACACCCACTTTTAGCCAATTATGTTCGGTCCCATGTAACAGGTGGCAAGCCAATTGCCATATATCGGGCACATAAATCGCAGTACAAATTTATATTGCTAGGTGGTATGAGAGAAATGCTGCTGCCGATTACTCATTGCTGTCTTTACCCTGAGTCACGGGGGTCTTACAATTATTCAGTTGAAAACTAACTAATAGTTATTTGCTTTATAGGTAGGTACTAATCTATGTAACAAATAAAAACAAGATCAACTAAATATAAAGGTCTATTTTCTTGAAGTTAATGAAAAGTAATAAAGCATCTTAAATAAAAATCGTATACCAGTAAATTATTTCAACAACTCTGTAAAAATGTATGGACCGTTTTTACCAACGCACGACGGAACCCTAATTCACTAGCTAGGCTATCCCCAATACCCATATAAATCCCCTACTGTTATACTGAATCTAATTAGATATCGTAAAGGTATCGTCTCAAGATCTGAATTAGAATCAATTAGTAGCAATCTTACCGATCAGAAAATTAGGTTCATTATTGCATGACGTAATTAAATAGAAACCAGACGGTAATTGATATGGAATTATATACTATTACGACATTTAGTTTCTATACACTCGTGGTTTACGTATTCTTTTATTGTCTATAAAGGTTTCTTTAGATTGAGAGCTCATTATATATTATATGGGGTCTTTGATATCGATATAAAATATAGCAACATTCTCAATCGAAGCGAAACTCGATAGCGCGTGGTATTGCATAAACTAAGTAATGTTATAAAATATAATCTCCCGAGTTCCTCCGTGCTTCGGAAGGCACGTTAAGCCGTTGGTACCGGCAGTATCTGCAGGGATCCGTCCCGGCAGTAACTGGGCCGGCGTGGCGGTATATGGTTCTGTCTATCTACTTATGTGGTCCATATGGTGGTGGGTTATGGTTCTGTTTATCTACTCATGTGGTTATAGTCCATTCTCCCTATTTTCATACATACATAGGTAAGCCCCTTGGGCGAGCAGTGGGGACATTAAAGGGCTAATGAATTAATGATGATGATGGCCCAATAACTGGTCTTAACAAATGCTTAGGATAAAAGTACATGTAGACGTGTACCATAAATTAATAAATAAATAGTTCGTGCTTTCGTTCAGAGGCTGCCCGTTCCAGTCTAGAAGATGCGGGGAACAATGCAATTATCTACACGCGACAGACTGCACAGTTCACGACCTCTCTCTCGTTGAAATTTAAGGTCTTGTTATGAGCGTGGTGGAAAGTGCTATTATATTATTGTTTCAACAACGTTTGAGCAAATAAATATACAACTTGAAAAATGAACATTTAGCCTATTGCAATTTAACGGGCACTATTAATCGCAGTATATTTCTAGGTGGTATATTATAACAAGAACGCTTTCCTTCCATGCTGGCCGCCCAGGCCATGCTGGTCTGGGAGCGAAAAAGTAACGTAAAATTTATAATTTAAATTTTTAACACAACAATTTTTGTAAGACTATCTTTATCTTAGGTGGTAATCAGACTATGCGTATCTTGTGTATCGCGTCAAATAGTACAGTCAGGTTCATAAATAACTTAAATACTATTCATGTGATAAAAAAATAAAAATAAAACTTAATTGGAAAAGCCAAACTCCAATCTGTAAAGATGATAAATGATGTAAAAAAAATTATATATTATGTGCCTATATACAAAGTTGAACATAAAATATTTAAGTTTTAAGTTTTAGGTGGTATTACTTAATGTATCAATATGCGTCTAGACTATTTGTAAGAGAACTGTTATCATACAAGAAAAGAATTTTGAATTTGATAATGACAGCAAGTAGGAGGATGTAGCAGTATTCATAGAAGATTATAGGAGAGAGAAGAATAGAGAAGATAAGTCGGATATGGTGTTAGTAGAAACAGTGAATTCTAATGCAAAAGAAAAAGATTTTGTACAACGACAGACAGAGGTAGGAAGCATAACTTAATTAGGAACATGGTAGGACCATGAAAATAAGTTATAATTATTAATTAAGAGTATAATCTGATTGATTAAATTCACCACTTTCTAGAAACGACAGTTTAAGCTTTACTCTTATTTAAATGTTCTATTCTAATTGACGTATTTGCATATCCACACAATTCGTTAAGTGCTCGTTCTGAACTGCTCAGTCATTGTGATTAATTAACGAGTTAAAGATTGACGCTACTAATTGATCCGTTCAGACATTTAACGTAACACAAAGACTGTACAAACGGTAGCGTAGTACCATCTCAAGCCACTTTTTGCATAAATAGAAAAAGCTTTTGTGTGATTACATAGATGGCAATAGGCTAGCTACCTATTACGTGGGACCTATAACTTAACTGGCGAAAAGTGGGTGTTTTAAATTTACCTCTGCCTACACGTTCAGGGATATTGGCGTAATTTATACACTGTATTTGACAAGACAAGTCATCTATGCTGGTCTGGGAGCTGGGGACTCTCCATCGGGCTAAAGTTCAACTGTTCAACATGTGCCAAACCTGACTCAACCTAAGGATGTCGTAAAAGTCGACTAAGGAAAATAGTCCGCTGTAGACCAATAAGCTTATGCTTTCCTAATGGTGGAGGGCAAACGACGTTCCAACCATTTCGAGAGACCAGTGAACGGAGAGAGTGATTGGAATGACAACATTCCAATCCATACTGCTTAAGGTTTTGGCTTAGGTATTACAGCCGGCCGCCTGCCTGCTGTTGTTGGCTATGCTGTTGTTGGCGGTTTGCCCTCCACCATGCGGGTCCCCCGAGGTGTTTATTGGTCTACACCGGGCAATCTCCCTTAGTCGACTTTTACGACACCCACGGGATGAGGCGGGGCTGGCCTATTCTACGTTATTTGTTCGCTCCCAGGCCAGCATAGAAGACTATAAAACCTAACCTAATAAATCGTGTATTCTTGATTAATTCTTAAGAATAAATTTGGCAGTTGTCTAATGGTGCTGGTCGGTAGCCAGCGTATCTATCTGCCCCAACAACCAAACGCCCCGGACTCATTGAATAAATTGAAAATAATAAGTTTTGTTTTAGAAACTCTACAAAGTTTTGCAGCCAGTGGTTGCTCTGATAGAGATCGCATAATGACGACAAACCCCAAGTGTCATGGTTTACCGGCCTACTTGAATTGTGGGCCGAAGCGTTAAGTGTATTACGAGGCAATTGTCTTCTCACAAGTCGTAAGAAGACAGGAATTAGAGCTCTATTCTTATTGGCATAGAGACGTTGGGTGATTTTGTTGTATTGCGCCAAATATAGAGGAAGGAGATTCAAATCATATATAGGGAGAGGTGGCCCAGAGTGGTTATATTGCCTAAAAAATACATTTTCATGTATATAAAGCATGTTTGAAAGGTAATTTATTGATTAATTTAACGATGACTTGTAATTAGAAAACTCACCCCCGAATACAGAAACTCTACTCAAATTTTAAGCACTGCTTATAAAATTTATTGGACTATACCTGTCAAAATTTGTAAGGAAAGACCTCAATTTTACATACATACATAAATAACGACTAGATCCTCGAAGGGGAGGCAGAGGCGAACTAGCACCCACGTTTCGCCAATTATGTTAGGTCCCATGTAAAAGGTGGCGAGCCTATTGCCCTTTATCGGGCACTAAAGTCGCAGTACATTGCTATTGCTAGACGGTATAAGAGGTCATTCCTCATAATTGATTTATCCTTAGTTTCTATTCATCTAATTTATACAAATATCGTGTCACATTGTTTGTTATCGAACTCCTCAAAAAAGGCTTGACCGACTTTTATGATTTTTTTGTGTTAATTTGGTAGATGCCGTGTGGTGACGCAGAGTAGAATACAATTGTCACCACCCCAAATCTCTCCCGTGGGTGTCGTACAAGGCGACTAAGGATAAATCAGTGATAAGGAATGGGCAGCAGCGTTCCTCTTATACCATCTAGCAATAGTACTGCGACTTTGGTGCCCGATAAATGACAACAGGCTCGCCACCTATTACATGGGACCTGACATATTTGGCGAAACGTGGGTGCTAGTTTACCTCTGCCTACCCCTTCGGGGATATAGGCGTGATTTATGTATGTATGTATTTGGTAGATCTCAGAATAGGTGGTAGGAGATTTTTAATACCTCTAGGTGATACGGGCAAATTAACGTTTGCCGGAACAATTAGTATCTATTTAAAATGACACAACTATAATCTACGTTATGCGTACTTTTTTGACATACATTCATAAATCACGCCTATATAGGTAGGCAGAGGTGAACTAGCACCCACGTTTCGCCAACTATGTCAAGTCCCATGTAATAGTTAGCGATCCTATTGCCATTTATCGGGCACAAAAGTCGCAGTACATTGCTAGGTGGTATAAGAGGAACGCTGCTGCCCATTCCTAATCGCTGATTTAGCCATTAAAAACACTGATATATTGCATGTTATATATTTAAATCACAGGGTTCTTATATAAAACTTCACTTATATAATTATTATTTTAATCAAGCCACTGTCAGTCCAAATATTCACAAGTGCTATAGAAGTAATTCATAAAAGTATATTATTAAAATAAATTGCTCATGTTACATTTGTAAACATCCAGAACGAAGACGCAAAATGATTTCGTTTAATTTATTATAGTTCGTTTACTTATTTTTCTGGTGTCTATTACTTAATAAAATAATTATATAAGTTTACATACACAAAAAAATAACCGCCAATAATAAACAGCAGGACCGGTAAAGGTCGAAAATTTCGATATATTTTGCGGAAAATGTCGTGTCAGATTATCACAATATCAGTTAGGATGATAATTAATTATTATTATCTTTAATGGACTGGCAGAGTACCACCTAGCCATAGTACTGCGACTTTTGTGCCCGATAAGTGGCAATAGGCTCGCCACTTATTACATGGGACCTAACATAATTGGCGAAACGTGGTTGCTAGTTCACCTCTGCCTACCCCTTCGGGGACAAAGGCGTGATTTTTGTATGTATGTATGTATTTACTAGACTTAAAATTGTAATAATTATAGAGCATAATACATAAATGTTAACAAGGGAGGACTTATCTCAAACAAAGATTTCTTCCAGCCAACCCAATTAATTGGATATATTCGTAAATTTTTGACGTGTCAGCAGACTGTAAGCACCTACTCGTGTATTTCGATTCGAAAGAATTTTTTAAAAATAAATGGTTAATTAATAAACAAGTCAACAATTAAAGTTTGTGCAAAATACTCACAAGCAGACAAGATTATTGTTAACATTTTTAAAAGATCTGATTGAAATGCTACGAACTATAGTTGGCACATAATTAGAAAATTACTTGTTTCACTTTTAAAAATTATTGGAATCTGTTTAAAGGGGTTCATTAAAGGCCTAATTCGATAAAAAATCTATCTTGGTATTTTTGATTGTTATTTTGAACATTAAAATACAAATGTTAGAAAAGTTATAACAAAGAAAATGATGGCTATAGTAGTAGACTATACTTTCCCACATAAGGACTATTTATAATTTTTCAATCTTTATCCGACCACAATTTTCTTTGAAATATAACATAAAAATCACCAGTTACTTACATGCCATAAACGCGTCCCAAACACAATTAGAACCTTATGCAACCTCGAACCTTCACTGTCACAAGCACAGATGAAAAAAAAATCCCTCCAAAATTGTTAACAGAACTGACGACTGTATCGGTACGTTTATAATAGCACAATGGTGGCGAATCAAGTGCTTCGCGGATTGGAGCTCGGAGTATCTCTATGGAATGAATAATAAGCGTTATTTCTGTATATGTAAGAGTGAAAGTTGAACGTTAGCTTAAGATCTTGGTAAAAGTGAACTGTTTTGGTAAGGAAGTATTTCTCTGGATAGCCCTAATGTTGTTTGTGGGCATTTTACATTTTCTTTGATAACATCTAAGCAATGCTTAGAGCGAATATCAAAAATACTTACTAAATTAGAAATAAATTTGAAACACGTAATACGTACTTATACAATTTGAAGTTCTCTCGATTTCCCTGGGATCCCCATCATCTGATCCTGACTTAGTGACAGTGAGACCACCCCAGGAGGATACTCTGTCGAATAAATCATTTAAAATCGGTTCCCAATTGACATAGAAACCGGTGAACATACAAACAATGAAAAATACATACAGTGGAACATAGAGCCTCTTCTTTTTTCGAAGTCTGTTAATCAAAAAAATTAAAAAATACATACAGATGAATTGAGAACATCCCCTTTTTTTGTAACGTCGGTTTAAAAATATCTTCCATGCTGGTCTGGGAGCGAAATACTAACGCAGAATGTGCCAGCCCCGACTCGTCTCATGGATGTCGTAAAAATCGACGCAGTGAGATTGCCCGGTGTAGACCAATAAGCCTTGCGGCACCCGAATGGTGCAAGGCAAACCACCAACAACAGCATACCCAAAGACCAACCCTGGTGTCAGGCAGGCGGCCGGCTGTAAAACCTAAGGCGAAACCTTGAGCAGTATGGATTCACTGTCCGATCATCGATCTCTCGGCTTGGTCCTTTCCGTCTATTTTCTTTACATTCATTCATCAGCACTTTTCCGGTGTAATTGATGATAGGAATCAAAAGGGAGTGGATGGCTTGATGACGTCTGACCGATATTAATTGAAGAGAAAATATACTGCCGCGTGGTGACGGCAGAGTAGAATACAATTGTCACCACCCCAAATCTCTCCCGTGGGTGTCGTACAAGGCGACTAAAGATAAATCAATGATGAGGAATGGGCAGCAGCGTTCCTCTTATACCACCTACCAATAGCAATGCACTGCGACTTTTGTGCCCGATAAATGGCAATAGGCTCGCCCCCTATTACATGGGACCTAACATAATTGGCGAAACGTGGGTGGTAGTTCACCTCTGCCTACCCCTTCGGGGATATAGGCGTGATTTATGTATGTATGTATGTATGTAAAATATACTGCGCCGACCCCAGATAGACTGGGAACAGGGCAGGATGATGATTAATGATTTAAGATAAGATTTGCGTTTAGAATTTAGTTCCGTTAAAAATGTCTTTGTGCAAATTCTTTATGTTAATAAATTGGCGAAAGTATCTCCTATTTAAATACGTTACGTAAATATTATCATCATAAGAGTTTGTGACGTAACTTTGTAAGGATTAGAGTATTTTATTTAAATTGTTTATGTAATGGGTCATTTACTTTTAGTATAGAACATAAAAATACACTTTTCTCAAGGCCTGCCTCAAAGAATGACAAGTAGGGGAAGGTAGACCAAAACGGGTACGATGATTATAGCGGGCATTAAATTATTTTACACAGGACACTGAGCTAGCGAGCGCCTCAAGCGCGCAGTGTCTTTAAAAAGCAACACTATTGAGAAAAAATTGTGTGTATGAAGGCGTGAGGAGCTCAGTAGTGCAGTGGCATAGCGCGCTTGGCCTGCGATTGCGTTAACTAAGTTATGTTTGCTATGGTCGGCCATTGGATGGGTGACCAAAAATTTACTATCTCTAGTTCCTCCGTGCTTCGGAAGGCACGTTAAGCCGTTGGTCCCGGCTGCATTTGCAGTCGTTAATACCCACCAACCCGCACTGGGCCCGTGTGGTGGATTAAGGCCCATCTCCCTATATTCTTTCATTCATAAGGAAGGCTCGTGCCCCAGCAGTGGGGTCATTAAAGGGCTGGGCTGTTGATGAGGCGTGATGTATGTATCTATTATATACTATACTAATATTATAAAGCTGATGAGTTTGTTTGTATGGTTGAACGCGCTAATCTCAGGAACTACTGCCTCAAATTGAGAAATTCTTTTTTTGTTGGATAGTCCATTTAGCGAGAAAGGCTATGGGCTATATAGCATTAGCAACCGACATAACCACGAGCGAAGCCGCGGGCGACCACTAGTGTATTTATGAAGCCGAGACCTCCACAGCGATTCACATCAGCACCTAGGCAGATCAGTGGAAAAACATTTCGCATGTATGTATGTCCGTATAATGAAATTTGGACAGGAAGTGCGCGACATTACCTCTGGTATCGCTATCTTGCAGAATTATCTTTGTCTACGAAAAGGAACTATTATATTGTTACTGTGGCTGGAAGTTGAGATGCTATCTGAGTGTGTTTTCCGCCTATTCTCTGATCGATGCAACTTTCGCTGTATTTCAAATGGGATATTCGTCTGATAGGCAAGGCTAAAGCGGGGAATTCACTACACTACACGGACATACCCGCCAAACATGCCCGCGAGGACCGCGTTTGTATAGGCCAGACTGACTGTGACGGTCATAAACTAGGTAAACATCGCACAGACCTAATAGAAGCGAGGTCCGGCGGGCATGTCTGCAGGCATGCCCGCGGGCATGTTCGTGTAGTGAATTCTCCGCTTAAGGGCTCTTTTGGACCTAGCTTGATCGAGGGGTCGCAGCATTGAATGCCGAAGACTTGATTCGAAGGGTCACAACAGCAAGCAATTCCTAGGCTAAGCTTAGGCGAATAATTATCGATTAAAATAAATGAAATTCTAGCTTTTGCGCTATTTTTACGATTATGGCAGTCTTTTACATCTCTGAGATCACACTCTGTTAGTATTTAGAACTATAAAATCGTTTATTTATAGGTATACTATTGCAAAAGCAACGATTTCATTAATTTGAATCGATAACTGTTATAAAAATTAGAAATTGTTTCCGTGTGGTGACGGCAGATCAGTCGCCTTGTACGACACCCGCGGGAAAGATTGGGGGTAATGACAATTGTGTTCTGTCCCGCCGTCACCACACTTCAATAATAATTCTAAATTGACGATTCTCCTAAATCCTCTAGATAGACTTTCTTCAAGAACAAGCCTTGTTAAACTAGAAGCCTATTTAGTATGCGACACGGCCGCATGTCGGACATGTGAAGAATAATCGCCACCAGTGAACTTTCTAGGCCTGTCGACGTATCGTTTGCCAAACGAAAGAGATACAACTCAAAATTGCATTCCTAGAACTGTGAGTCCTTTCGTCATAATTTTAGAACACAAAATCGTTTTAAACATTTTTGAGTTACGTCTCTCTTGTGTTGATTGGGCCAGAATATAGATAAATGTGGGTAGTATTATTATGAAATTCTTTCCTCTGGGTTCTGCGTCATTTCACGCAGGTCTGTCGTGAGCTTTGCTAACGATGATCGTTCGTTATAGTCCGACAAAATCGTGCGCGACCTTCCTGCGGTATGAGACGGTAGCGGGGACGGGCGCTCTGGATGTGAGCGGGGGCGGGTGATGCGGCGAGGAGCGAGTTTTCCCTCCTCCCCGCATCGCCCGCCCCCGCTGGCATCTGGAGTGCCCCGTCGCGCACGAAGTTGTTGTCGAACTATTACTATTTGCTTACTATAGGTCTCTTAAGAAATACAGGGCGTCCCACGGCCATGCCACACGGAGGGAAAGTATATTAAATATTGAACGTAGGATATTTTACTAAAAGAAGACATCGTTTTATTTTTAATAATAAGTAGAACTGCATTCACAGATTTTTTTAAAATCGCCTACCTCGACCGGGAATCGAACCCCACCAAATGTGATAGAAAAATTACATGTATTTTTATAATAGCGTTTGAAAGGGCTACTCATAAGCATTATTTTTTCCTAAATAACCTAGCATATTAAATGAAACAAAGATCATAAAATTTTTCATTTTATTTAAAATTTTGTTCAGGGAAATTTCCTCTGACTTGGCCATGCTTCCAACAATTAACATTATCATTTCAAAGACCTACCCACTTAAGATACGAGATTTCCGTGGTGTAAGTACATGATAATAATAAAGCGATACATGAAGTGTAGTAGGTACTTGTATGCATTTCTTCATGAGCTCACAATTACCATGCAGGAGTTACAAAATGAACTTAGACGTATTATTTCAAACATCCACAATGCAAAAATAAGTAAATCGACAGGGAGAGAAATTATCAAAAGAGTGAGAATTTGTATACAACAGAACGGATCATATTTTGACCATTTGATAAATTAATTTTTTTTTAAATAAAATGAAAAAAATTATGATCTTAGTTTCATTTAATATGCTAGGTTATTTAGGAAAAAATAATGCTTATGAGTAGCCCATTCAAACGCTATTATAAAATACAAGTAATTTTTCTATCACATTTGGCGGGTTCGATTCCTGGTCGAGGTAGGCGATTTTAAAAAATCTGTGAATGCAGTTCTATTTATTATTAAAAATAAACGATGTCTTCTTTTAGTAAAATATCCTACGTTCAATATTTAATATACTTTCCCTCCGTGTGGCATGGCCGTGGGACGCCCTATATACTCACCTAAGGTCGAAAATCTCCTCGGGGAAAAGACAACATTTCCCTCTCGCTCTAGCTCCCACTAAATCCCGAGACAAAACGCTGTCAAGTGGTGGAGAGAGATTTTGTCCCGTGCGAGGCCTACTGGGACTAGGAAAGAATGGGCAATATCGCCCACCATGCGGATTCTGTGCGTATTGATGAGTGTTGACGACATCAGATTACCGTTAAATTCAAAATTCATTTAGTAGGTATGATCTTAATTAAAGCTTGATTGAAATAAAAATCTTCCAAGACGATAAAGATCGAGAACCATTTAGAAGGGAATGTATTTAGTTATAAGCGCCATCTGTCAATATTTACTCGAAGCTTTATTGTTGGAAGTAAACGAAAGCATACCTGTGACAAAGTTGCAAACAGTTCTCATTGAACCTTCTAGATGTCTCTGTAAGCTGTTTTAAAATTCACTTGAGAGAAATTTATTCGTGAAAGATTTTTCTGTTTTATAAATTAGCTGCAAGAAGTTTAGCAGGAAATAATAATATATTTTACAATTTATTATCTGTAATATTTGTAATCCAACAATCTTATAATCTTGAATTCAATTCCAATTTGTAAATCTTGTATTTATTTTACACAATAAACAATAATTTTTAGCCTTTAACCACATTTAACTTGGTTTTTGTAGGTAATTAATATTAATTTGAGATTAATATTGAAAAACCACACACAAATTTTAATCATTTTTACACTAAGCAAGTATGTTTTACCTGATAAATTTTATGATAAAACTAATTTTGAATTCATTTAAAATGTTATAATTTCATAGGTAAAAAGTTTACAATTTTAAATAATTAACAAGCCAGTTTAATTCTTTTTTAAAACGTTGTTTTACTTTTACTATGAAGATAGATAGGTACTAGTTTTTTTTTATCAATTATTGGAATCCTGGTCTTGACATATTTTATTTAGAACCATACATTAATTATTTAAATTTTGCGCCACTACCCTCGTTTCTGCTAAATGCAAAACAACGCGAAAAGCCTCCAAAACACCAATTCATTACAAAGTGGAAAACCACTCTATTACGCCAAACAAACATCTTAAGGCAGTCGCCCTTAAAACCCTCCACTCTGGGAATCAGAGGAGCTTAGCACAACTTAGGTGTACCTCCAGCAGAAAGATTAAGGGGGATTATGGTTATTTCACTGAGACACGAATCCTGAACAGTGGCTTAAGCCCTTAACACATTAATATGTACCTTTGCATGTTAATTAAACTGTTCGTTAGCATTAATTAGGATTAGCTTGCGCCATGTGTAGAGGAAGGCGAGACATAGCATAGATTCGTGTTTAAAAATGTATTTCTTCGAGTCATCTATCATCTAAGACAAAAAGATGAGTCGTACGTAAGTTGTGTTCGTGTGTCGTATGTGAAAATCGCAAGTTATAGGGACCAATTTTCTACCGCAATCACAAAAAAAAATGTGAATCAAAACTAGACCACAGACCCGGCAAGAATAGCGACTAGTTTTAAATTTATTTTAATTTTATTTATATTTATTTTAAATTTTAAATTTATTTTAATTAAGTACACATTAACATTAATTGACGACTCTGAGTAAGGCTGTCAGCTTACTCAGAGGTTAGTGACAATATGCTCGCTTAGGTCCTATTACATGACATCTAACATAATCTGACGAAATCCCTCGTCAATGTCGGCCTACATAATTATTGTATCGATGAATAGCACTATAGGGCTTTTAACTTTGGGTTCAAAAAGTTCACTATTATAGAGAAACTTTCTGCTCAGAACAGTGATAAACAATAATAATATAAAGATTTAAGTCCCAAATAGTCTTCGATAGCTGAATGGCATAGTCAAGGACCAGCCGTACACCAACCTAAATTTCTTATTTCTTGGATTGAAACTATAGCATATTTTATATAAAAATCTCGTGTCACAGTGCTTATAAAACTCCTCCTCCTAAAACGGCTTGACCGATTTTTATGCTTATTTTTGGGTATATTTGATAAGTCTGATAATAAATAATAGGTTGAAGGCCGTTTTTATAACCCTAATAAGGGCAAAATAACTCCGGGTCTGGTAGTATTACTAATAAAATTCAAATTATAAAAACTCTCATTCTTATTTTGTTATGTTAAGAGAGTTGGAAGCTGGAAGCGTAGCAATGCCTCAAGTCACTTTTAAATATAACACAAATTACTCAGACCCATTCCGGGCACATAAAAACTTGAAAAATGATACGGACCAGACGGAGTTTCAGGAAGTAAAAAGCTCTTGGGCCCACCTAATGGACAGTGCGCGAACAAAGGAAGCTCCAAAATTCAGATATAAAACAATTAATTAGAAGACAATGGACATACATCAGTCCGCTTTTTTAATGCACTGGGCATTTTCACCCTTGCCCATCCATTTATTTGTTTAAGCGGCTAACACATTGTTGGGAAACACGAGCGTGTTTTGTTTTGGATTTGATTTGTGTTTTTCGGGGATTCCCTTTGTGAACGTAGGAATTGTCGTTGTATTCGGATGCTCTGTCTGTCCGATTCCGGTGTATCGTAACGCTGCTATGTCTTCTAGACGCTTTGTCATTTTTTATAACTCCATCTGTTGTACAAATAAGAACTTAATCTAATCTATGTTGCGAGGTTTATTTAAAACAATGCTTTATATTCACGCCTTTATACTAGAGCGGAGACCATTTTGGTATCCTTATTCTTATTTGATTATTTTTATTGTACAATTTTTGTCTGGTACCAAACAAAAATTTTTTTTATATCTTTCTGTATCGCTTTTCTAAATGAACCTCATTTTTAAAAGACAAATCCCAAACACCTTAATTTTATAGAAAAATGTCCTATTAACTTTTTTTTAAACCATTCAACTTTTATTGCTTGTTTTATTACATCTTTTAAAACTACATTAATTTTGAAGATCGCTTCTAAGCGTCCAAGTCCCAATGTCCAATTCTGAATCAATTTACGACTTCTAGATAAAAGGCACAAAACATAAAACACTTTTTTCATAATTGACGATCCTCTTTTTACTTGCAGCTCCTCCGATTTCTCCGATGTTCATTCGATCTAATCTGAGAATTAAATTCAACCTAAAATGAAGTTTAATAAAGAGATTTACAATTGGTTGTTATTTGTTTAATATCCCAATTAAATTTATCAAAAAATTTGATAAAAGCGCCTTTTTTCCGAAAAGAAGTTCCTTGAATTGGAGTCGGATCATAATCTTCGGTATAGAGTCCAAGAATAGCAATGCCTAAATCATTATGAAACTTAATGATGAAAATGACTCTTGAAAAGACAATATTTCAGAAAAATTACCAAAATGTGAATCAGTCAAGTTCCTTCGGAATATGCAGTAAGTAAAGTAACTTAATATCTTGCTGGGAGAAAACTCGCCGAGAAACCCTTTGACCTAGAATCTCGCGATTCTACACGCGCCTTAATACCAAGTTAGCCTTTTTAGTGGGCAAAAAACAAAGAGAAGTACATATAGATAACGTCATATTTGAAATGGGTAGCCGTCGCCCGACGGTGTGCGCCCAAGCGGAACATCCAAGATAGAACATTTGAGATGCTGGAAAAAGCAGCGGAATACCAAGCGAGTAGTTAGCTTCAGATGACAGGCAACTAAGTGATGTTTTAAGGAAAAATATCGCTTATTGACTCGGGTAAAGAAAATCAAGAAGGCATTTGCGTCGGATATACTATTGATACACACATAAATCACGCCTATATCCCCGAAGGGGTAGGCAGAGGTGAATTAACACCGACGTTTCGCCAATTAGACTATTTCTAATGTAATAGGTGGTGAGCTTATTGCCATATACCGCACATAAATCGCAGTATATTGCTAGATGGTACAAGAGGAATGCTGCTGCCCATTACTCATTGCTGTTTTTACCCTTAGTTCGCCTTGTCCGACACCCGGGAGAGATGGGGGTGGTGACAATTGTATTCTGTTCTGCCGTTACCACAAGGCATTTACGGCTGTTATTGATAGAGTCTCCTAGTAAATGTTTCGTTACTTAAAAGCAAGAGGGCAAAGTGCTGCTTTAAGGACACAGCGTGAATTATTCAGGGAATGGAAAATCAACCCAGCTTAAATCCTCTTTTTGCATCGGATTCCTCAGTGCTGAGGGTCGTGACTGTCTCTGTGAAGAGCATTGGCGTTCGCTAATCTTAATATCAAATCAATTCAAATAGTTTGTCGCGTTCCACAAGTCGTAAAGATATTTCGATAAAAATTTTGTTGATTTTTATTGGCTTTGTAAGACGAAACAATGTATATGAAGAGGGTATTTTATTCTTACACTTTTGTAAGACTATAAAAGCTCTGTGGGCACTAGTTAAAGTCCCAACTGCTGGTATCTATAGGATATAAGAATATAGGGGGAATGAGAATGAGCCACCTCGGTACCCGCTGTGCGGATTGGTACGAGTGTGTAAGTTCTGTAAGGATAAAGCTAATGTTGCAACTTCAAAAAAACATAAATTGGCCACAATTTTCAACAATGCTTACAGATTTACTTTTGCAAGAGCTTTACATGAAATCTAATAGTCATCAGCGATTTTTGTACAAACGCCCGCTCCACCCCTTGTTTATCCCCCGGTTAACAAGTGGACCCAATTAATTAGGACTGGCCCTTGATTACGAAACATAAAATTAAATTACGTTCTGTTTGGTGTCTAGAAGTTATAATGGAGGGGACAGGCATCATCTTGCCTATCCAGACAGGTGTTTTTATTCTATGCTTGAAGAGATTTACTGCCGCACTCAGAGACGTCAAATAACGTTAATCACTTAATGTAAAAATATGACAAATCAAAACTAGTCGCTATTCTTATCGGGTCTATGATCTAGATTTGATTGAAATTTTTTGACATTAAGAACTCATTAAAGTTATTTCACGTCTCTGAGTGCGGCAGATAGTCACAGAACAGTGCTATTTAGTCTTTGTGATTAATTTGCTTCACCTTCATACCGTAGTCCTTGTAGTAAGTAAGTGGGTTCATATTGAGGAGTTTTTTGGGAAATAAAAAGTCAACTACGGTCGTAGGAAAGCCCTGTGCCGCAGCAGTGGGAACATTTTAAGTACGTACTACTCATGATGATGATGATTGGATTAATAAAAAATAATTGTATCATTAGATCTTCTTTATATAATAAGATTTTACTAATGTTACAGGTAGTTTATTACAACTAAAAGTATTTTTTTTTAATTAAGCCCCGCACTTATGTGTATTTCCTGGTCTATTTTCGATTAATAATTTTAAAAGTCTCATTTTTGAACTTTTATTGTATATAATAGTTCTTATTCAACTTTATCTGATGGGATAAGCCACACAGTGACTGTTTTACCCACTCTTTTACCTCAGTAGGGTATTAAGAGTCACTGTTTAATTTCTCCGGTTCAAACAGTAGGTTGCTATTGTACGAACCTATGCACTTTGCAGCTTATAGAATAAAATTTTCTTTGTAATTCATTCAGAAATTAGAAGTAAAGTTACTTTCAAAGTCTACTGTATTGTATACCTTATCGTGACCGAATAGGAGCTACTTTCGCAAAAATGTCACGCTTCACTCGTTGCCGACCTTACGACAACATTATTAAAACACATAATTTAATTAGCTACCCTTTTAGAAATTTTAATTTTATTTAAGACCACGCTAAAAGGAAGGGAGTGCCTTTTATGGGTACATTCGGCAGCAAGTCAAGGGAAACAGTTTAGTTTGTTAATCTAATACATTCGATATTATACTGAAATGGTTAAAAAAACAGCAACACATAATAGAAAAAAATTATTAATATAAATCTGTTCAGAGGTCTCTCAGACTCATGTTCCTTTCCGTCACTTTTATATACATTCATTCTAGCACATTTCTGGTTTTACAGATGACAAGATGAAAACATAGGGAATGGATGACTTGATGATGTCTGACCGATAAACTGGGAACGGGACAGGAAGATGATGATGATGATTACTCTAGGTTGCCTATTACGACACCCGAGTTAGAGATTACGAGTACAATTCTCATGACCCCATCACGCGACAAAGAGAAACTATGAATTACTTTTCACAAAATGATAAAAAAAAATCATCAAAAAAAGTTTTAACTACGTACATTTTTGATACAATTTAGAGAGCAGTGGACGCTTTTACAGCTAACATAAATTCCGTTAGTAATTATTCAGGAAGCACCCATCCCCCACTTAGTCCCATACACTCGTGTAACTCAAACATTTCACACACTCCGACAACAATAGCCGAACTCGGAAAGTTGCCAGTCGAATTTTCGTCCAAAGAGCATGTTTACTCACCTATAACACTCAGAAATCTCTCATCGAAAAATTTACATACAACAAAATTGATTCCTACAGCTAACGATCCGTGCAATACTCGACTTTACACCCCGGCAACAAGGCGTAAGGCAACTCGGGGGTAGTAGTAGTTATATGAATGAGGGAATACGAGTGATTTACGAGCATGCCAAGCGATATTGAGCTTTGACGCGTTGTGTGTAAGACGCGAATCGGCGGTGTTAATGTTTATGGAGGACGGTTCCCGGGACCCGTTCCGTTCGTTCCCGAATAATCGATAGCTGGCGTCTGGCCGCCCCGCGCCCAGGTGTTCCCCGCGCTCCCTGACTTAAGGTGCGGTTCGTCGGACGCGACGAATGGGAATAAAAATGGTACAGCACGTCAGGCTACAACAAAATGTCAAAGTAAATACTTATGGAAAAATTAATTATTCTGGGAAAATTGCAACTATATATTAATAAATAGTTTTTTTGGCTTAAGAACCTTTGAAAACCATTAACATACATCTGTAAGTAGGTTATAAAGTGACACTTGTTATAAAGTGACATCTTCCTTCCGGTAAGACGGTAGGCTAGACTGTTGTGTTGCAATATAAGCCTAAACACATTTAGCTAAACACGAGCGAATTTAATAGAGCTGTTCCGTCAGAAAATCAGTTTCGTCTGAAAAGTAACCATATTGTTATAACGTGGGATTTAATATTAAAAAAAAATCTAAAAAATGGGAACCAAAAGTGTGATCCAAAACTGTGATCCACAACTGCGATTCAACGAAAATAAATCAATTCCTTTGTCACGCGCGTCACGTCCCACGGAGGTGGTCCTGATTTTTTGCATAATCAACCACGTGCTCGGCGAATGTAATGGCTGCACCTTTCACACAGATTATGGTATTGCGAACAAATCGTCGAATACTTGTTTCTGCAATATGGATATGGAGCAATTTTATTGGTGGATTTTTCAGCACCGCTTAGCTACCTTGCACATATCTGTTAGAAAAACAGCCTTAGTTTTGCATCGATTACAGGCAGAGCGCGCTAACAACGCACTGTACTCCTCAATAGTTGCACCAAAAACCGTGCTAACGAAACCCCCCATTAAATCCAGCACAGACGAGCCTCTAACAACTTCTGCATGAATGAGCCGGCTACGTGTTGCGTCAGTAATTGCTCTTTGTCTTGCGTCTGCATTGTTTCATAACAAACTTCCTATGCCCCGATATGGTAAGTCTGAAGAGGTTCCCAAAGTTTTTTTCTCATAGACCCCTTTCAATATTTTGCTGCATTCGGTGGACCCCCAGTAGCTACACCATATTCCAAAAACTAGGCCCCAATTATGTACTACCAGTTTTCGAAAAAAAAGTGAGAATTAATTAATCTATGAATTGGACTATCCAAGTTTTTACAAATAACAGTCGCAGAGTTTCTTTAAAATTATCTGACATTGAACGGTGAATTCAAGTCAACGTTTTAGTTCTTCACTATTGATCCAGATAAATTTTTCCGCTTACGAATCGTAAAACCTCATTTTTTGTCACGGCAACGTAGACCCCCGTGGAGTCTACCGTAGACCTCTGGGGGTCCTGTACCACTTTGGGAATCACTGAGTAGTAATACGCTCCCGGCATTCGCGGGCTACACAACTATTCTGTTGCTTTCCTCATCTCAGTATCCTGAGAATTGCCAATTAAAATTACCGCTCCGGTGCCTGGTGTAATCGTTATTCTAATATTACTAGCTCGTCTCAGACATCTGCGGCTCGTCTGGAGTTTGTGATCCTTTTAATGATCTATTGAATACGCAATAAGAACTTATTAAGGAGGAGGCAACATCTGAGCTAATTAATTGATGATTAGCGTAACCCACGCTGCGTAAAATTCGGTGGATAAATCGATAACTGACAACAAAACTGAATGGTGTATTAATTTGATAAAAACACGGGGATAGTTGGTGTAAAACATCCTTATACCCATCGTCTATTGAAAAGGACCATGTCGTGAGACCGATGAACGGTCTCTCCGTTCATCGGTGATTGGAATGACAACATTCCAATCCATACTGCTCAAGGTTTTGGCTTAGACTTCATATAGAATTTGTGTTTACAGCCAGCTGCCTGCCTGACACCAACCCCCTTTGAGTATGCCATTGTTGGTGGTTTCCTCTCCACCATTCGGGTCCTATTGGTACACCGGTTACTCTCTTAGTCGACTTATTAATTTACTTTTCTTTGGGAAACATACAATTATAATAACACTCAAAGGTACCATAGGAAATTGATACATAAATCAGTAAAGTTTCCTCAGTTAATACCGTAAATCTTTGAAGTTCTATTTATTTCTTCTCTATTTTCCTAAAGAAATCCCTCTTACATTAGAAATAAACTTAATTCAATCTTGGAGGCCTCGATATACACCCTGTGTTGATCAGATTATGCATAATAGATAAACTTAATCAAATACAGACGATCCGATTAGGGTTATACCTACTATGCTCTATTTTTTTTACTTATTTATGCTCTATTTTTTTTCTGTACTTGTTTGTGTCCTCAGAATAATACTAAGATAACAATTTAATTCCCTCATCATGTCCAGCCCTTTAAAGTCCTCACTCCTGGGGCACAGGATTTCCCTATGGATGGAAGAATAAGATTTTGCCTTTAGGACGTGTGGTGACTGCAGAGCAGAATTCAATTGTCACCACCCCTAGTCTGTCCCACGGGTGTTGTACAAGGCGACTAGGGTCAAGAAAGTGATGGGTAAAGGGCAACAGCGTTACCCTTGTACCACCTGGCAATACACTGCGATTTACCTGCCCGATAGATGGCAATAGGCTCGCCACCTATTACATGAAACCTACTATAGTTGGCGATACATGGATACCTACTCCTTCAGGTATAAATAGGCGTGATTTAAGACTGTGTGTATGCAAAAAAAATGTGACTTGCCATTGTGGCTCCAAAGTCGTCAATTGAGGCATATCATGTTTTATGAAGGGCAAACATTAGGGTAATAACAAAAAATCCTCTGTCTCAACATTCGCGGGGCACATTTCATTTCCCCCGTTTCACCTTTGATGCGACATATCAAATCTTAGGCATGTCAAAGAGGTAATGGAGAAATGCGACGAACAACGGATTCTTTTCATGGAAATGTTGTAACAAGAAATATTAGCAAATCCCCGGGAATGTTTGGGTATGAATGGCGATGTCGCTTCTATTTTTCACGTTGATATCTTCGCGTTTTTCTTTAGAGTATCGTCCTTGCTTATTATAAACGATGATGTGGTTAACTCGTGTTTGATTTACACGAATACAACAAAGAATACTAACAAAAAATGGCTACAGCTAAATCCCTATATACATTACTAAAGGACCTTGGCTTGTCTAGAACTTACGTTAGTTCTACACTTGAACGTCTCTGATAGAATCTTACCAAATATGACTGGGCAGAGAGTCGGAGTGGCGAGGGTGAGTGTTGACATGTTGTGAAGGGTCCCGTAACCCCACACTTGGGTCACAAGACCCAAGCGCTGCTTCAGACTTCCCTCTCTGGCACACTATGGACCCGGCACCCGCACGGTCTCGTGTCTCTCTCAATCAAAAGCAATCTATCCGTCAGACGTCTTCTATTCATTCACTGGCTTATGATTCCTATCCTCCATCACACCGTAAACGTGGTAGTGATGAATAAAAGTACAGAAAACGGTTCAGTACCCATTGAATCTTCACAATTAAAGGATCATGTCGAGAGACCGATGAACGAAGAGAGTGATTGGGATAACTCCTCAACGTTTTCTGACGACGGGTTGTCTGATACCAATCCTCTTTGGTATGCTGTTGTTAGTAGTTGGCCTTCTACATTTTGGATGCCTCAAGGTGCTTATTAGTCTACACGGGCATTCTCCCTTAGTCAAGTTTTGCCATACTCTTGGGACTAGGTAAATCGTTATTTTTTTCGGTACCACACCAGCATGGAATATGGTCCGTGCATTCTCATTTTCTTTCAGAGTGTCACTGTTTTGACCTCATCTAGTACTACTATGTAAAGTAGTAAGTTGTTCTTGCCAGCTAAGCATCAACATATCCAGACGCAGGCAGAGCTCTCCGGTGATATCCTAAAGGATGATTCTGGATGAGCTACCGCATACTTTAGCAGGATGCTCGGAGAGGAGGTTTCGTGGGTAGTGCGTACCCCACCTTTACCCACAGTCCCACATACCTCTGACGTTGCACAGCATTGAAGAGAGAGATGAAGCGTTAATTGTAATTTACCTCTCCGCAAAAAAGGCGTCACCACATGGCAAACAAAAATAGCGATCTGTTATTGTTGTCATCAAAAGTAGGTTATAACGACAACCCAAGGCAAATACCGATCTGTTTTGTTCAAAAAAAACACTCCATCCCGCAACACCAAACAAATTTGTACACAAATCTGACGCCCAAACACAAGACGCTTTTAAAACCATTTCCAAGTTTATGCATAATGCCGAATCGAAATCCAGCCTGATCGATGTGCCGGGTACCTACTCTCTAAGAAAAACACGGCATCACCCTTATAAAACCAATTTCGCGCCGACAACAAAAAAATTTTATGACAAATAAGAACGTGCACTTGAATTTTGGCAGGTAATGGTGGGAGATGGGAAATGCGTAAGCATCCTTCTCGGTTCCATGATAATCTTTGTCCATTTTGATTGAATCACGGTTGGTACCGGTATTATAATTAAACTTCAGGCTTTTTGGTACAATTGACTAAAATTATAATTAGAACTAATTACGACACGGCAACTGCTGAAGGCGGCAAGCAAGGTTCTCATTTTTATAATTTTTTTGAATTTTAGAAAAATTATTACAGACAAAATTGTAGTTAGAAAAAATTAGAAAAATTATAGTGTTGATGCCCACGTCCTCTGCAATCCGGGCAGATGCCTATCCCGCATCTAGACTATAATTTGTGGAACTTTCTCTAACCACCATTTGCTTTGCAAGGAAGATTCACTAAGGCTGGCCATTGGATAGATGACCAAAAATATATTATCTCTTGCATGCTTCGGAAGGCACGGTAAACCGTTAGTCTCGGCTGCATCTGCAGTTGTTCTTCTGAGGCCACCAAACAGTGAGAACACTGCAAAAGACCATGCAATGGTTTTTAATACGAGTAATATTTACGATACAGACAAAAATAATACTTTTAGCAAAGTATAGTTTACAATCCAACAATACTAAAGCGCTTTGAGCAATAAGAAACAAATAGCGAGACATCGGTAAAACATATTGGCAAGAAAAGTGCTGGTACACAAACAAAAAGCTGGTAATAACAGAATATCGTCGGTTACGACCGGATATAACCAGTTATAACCGGCTCCAGCCGGATACGCAGAAGTGCTCAATTTCGACGAGGCCGTAAAACTCTGGCTGTTTTTGAACGCTAGGCTTTGTAACGAGAATTGTGGACCATTAATCTGGAATTAAAAATATTCACTCTTAAATGGATTGATTACCTGCGGGAAATTACGGTTGAGTGGAAGTGTGAAGTCAGAAGTGAGAATCCATAGTTAGTAAAATTTAAAAATATAGTGATCATCGTTACTGTTTCAACATTAAAACCAGAAAAATACTTCGAGTAGTTTTCCATCTCTCTTCAAATATTTATTTCACAATTAATTTTTGCTTAAACTTTTCAATAATGTTTCTCATGTCATAGTACTCTTACGTTAATGATAATTATTTAATGAAAGTGAACAAAATAATTCCTATTACAATTGAAATGCTCTAGAGAACTCATCAATCCAGTGAACATAATTATGTACAATTCACCAGTTTGTATTGTACTTGTATTGTAATCAATATTCTCTTTATCCTAAAGCTACCGTTATATAATGATATCTCCATATCCATCACAGTGTTACTAATGATGTCCTTTGATCTCCCTTGCGCCGTTAATTAATTTAGTTTGTTAACAGAGTGTAATTAGATCTGCTTTAATGTAATTATGTTTTGCCACGACAAATAGCTTATTCTTAACTGTCAATGATATTGATATGACTTGGATTAATATGGTACTTTAAAATAAATTGACTTACCTATGAGAATAATTGTGTCTTGATTTACTTATTTTTCAAAGCAAAAAATAAAAATAATTAGTTAACCACCCAAATAAGTGAGTAAATTTTTATAACAAATCGATTTTTGTAAAAAATTTAAAATGCAAAGTGACTGTAAAAGCAAAGCTTTTGGTGTATATTGTAAATGGTTTATTTCATTTTAGTAACAAGCAAGTTAAGCCTTGCTAAAACAAAAAAAACTAAAACAGAAAATTCACTATTCACTAGTATTATTGTCCTCTACGCTATTCACTTTTTCACACAGTGACATTAGTTTTTAAAATAAAATATAATGACAATTTTAGCTAACAAAAAGATTTAAGTCGATCCGTAACAGTGACATAATGTAAATCGACTTCTGACCAAAGCTACTGACTGTAATACAACAAATGTAATATGTTACAGTAAGTAATCTTAAAAGATTGTTGACACCGAAATAGTTTAATTAAGCTCTGGTTTAGGAGTCCCGTGCTTCAATAGTATTTATTATTTGAGGAACAGCGCCTATTACTAAAATAACAAATGCTTTTATGTCGTACAAGGCGGCTTACTGCTGCACTCAGATACGTCTATTAACGTTAATTAATGAGTACTTAATGTAAAAAAAATGACAATTCAAAATTAGTCGCTATTCTTGCCGGGTCTATGGTCATATTCAATACTATTTCAGAACCACTAAAGCATGATGCGTTCCTTGAAATTACCAGAATAAGGCTTCTGTTTTTTAGTTTCTATTTGCATCTGAAATGTTTATTTTCTTGATCTGACGCTACAATAAGCACCATTATATCAACATTTTTATGTGTAGATCCCAATATGTCTACAACATGTCCAATCTTTGGCATATTCCCCACAGCCTCCCGTCTTACCCCAGGCGTTACTTCACTAAAAGGGGGTAGTTTTACAACGCACGGGGGAAAACTTACCTTACCTACCTATTTACCCCTTACACCAACATACGAGTTCTGCTTACGATAGCTACTGAGGCCCTCAGCAGTTGCAAAGTGAAACTCTTAAATTCTATTGTTCGGTCATAAGGGTGCAAATTGATTGCCCGGGAGGCAATAGGCGTCGTGAATAATTTGCCTTTTTATTTATTTGAATTTATGATGCGTGTTCCGCGTTTGAGGCGTTTCTTTCATGTTCGCTCATACATATTTAGCGCGTTTGTTGTTTTTCATACAATCAACATCAAAGACTTATAAATTTGTTGTGGGTTGTTTTCAAATGGGTCGTTTTAACCTTCATCTGTTCGTTTGGTACGCCTACTCGTCAATTGGATTATTTTTGGGTACAAAAGATGGGCGAGTAACTGATGAAAACACGTAGGTACGTGATTGTTGAAGAGAATTCAATATCGTAATAGGTCTTCGTGTTTTTACCACACATCCACACAAAGTTACCACACATGTAGAAATGAGAAGTTTTTGAAATTTGGAAAATATATGGCGGCAGAACAGAATACAATAAATTGTCACCACCCCCCATATCTCCGTATGTCGTACAAGGGTAAAGAGCGATGATTTGGCCGTCAAAAGCAGCAGCGTTGCCTTTGACGGCTGGTTTGGGTGAATGGTCAGATCGCTGGCTATAGACCCTGGCTATAGTCCTGGGTTCGAATCATGGATGTTTATATGTTTATGTAGTATATTATAAATATTTATTGCTATGTATAATTATTATGTAGGTGTATTATATAAAAAAAATGTCACAAATTTTAAATTCGAATATTCTAAAATGATTTGACATCACCGTAGCAGGTTCATGGCAAGGCAGTATGAGACCAAAGAGGTTGCCGAAATAGAGCAATATGACCATTCAAAAAGTTGACCCATATTGCGAACTCTGTCTTAATATTAATGGATTGCTAAAACTGTAAGAGCGGCTATGCACTACTTCCGATTCGAATCCGTGAAAAAAAAATTACCATAGAAATAGTTCTACCATATTTTCTCTATATTATTCTCTATTCTTCTTCTTTTCTTCTTTTAACTCTATTCACCTTGTCGGCACTAAAATAAAATAAAAAATACCCTCAGACGAGACCATGTCCAATCTCTCCTAATACGCGAACACCATCTCCCCTACAGCTACGCTTATTATATTGGGCGCAAAGGAGAATCAGCTTTATGTAAATAATAAATGAAACGTTAATCGAATTCCCTTGTAACGTGAAAGCTCATCTTTCGCGGTTTACCCGCGGTATGATTTAGTCGTGTTATTTTTTGCATTTTTTAGAACGTTTTGTTTTGGGATTTGCTGAGGAGCTCTGTGTTGTAATTGGGAGGGTTGGTTTTCTTTTCTATTCACATAGGTCAGACGTAATCAAGCCACCCACTCCCTTTTGATTCATATCATCCATCACACCGGAAAGGTGCTGTCTGCCTGACACCAACTCTCTTTGGGCATGGTGTAGTTGGTAGTTTTCCCTCCACAATTCGGGTGCCCCAAGGTGCTTTTTGGTTTGGTGCTGTTGGCCAAAAAAAAAAAAAACAGTATACTTATACGACACCTCTAGGCTGAGTGGGGCTGGCACATTCTATGTTATTATTTTTTGCTTCCCGAACGGAATGATTAATTAATGTAATTTCATCTAACCCTATCGTAAGTCAAATATATTTTATTACAGTCATTGATAATCTTTGTCGAGCCACTCTTGAGGCCGGTAGTGATGCTTCAAAAATGTTATTTAGTGATCTCCCCTGGGAATAGCCAATCAGAAAATTACTTAGTTAATGCCCCACGTTTGCACGGCAAAGATATTTAGCCAATGAAACCGTTTATAATTAAATCAACCAATCAGCGATTGGGCTTTTTGAATGCATCGCTTATTAATGGCTAGTGATTGGAGGGTTATTTTACGATTTTGAAGTTTTAATTTCGGCAATTTTCATTTATAAGCTGGGATTTGGATATTATATATTTGTTAATAGGCTTACGATGTTGGTTGTATTTTGCAAAAGGAATGATAGATTGGATGAGTTGTCATTAAAATTTATATAACAGGTTGGGATTTTTTTATGTTGAATATCTTTTGTGTTTAAAAAGTGTTATAGAAGAACCCAATTATAAATATCCAAATGCACTATCTAGCAATTTACTGCGATTAAAGTTCCCGGTGAATGGCAATAGGCGCGCTCCCTGTGGAAACGCGGGTTAAAACACCTGGGTTTTTGCACCGCGCAGCGGGAGAAAAAACGTAGGTATTAATTTAAATCTTTCTTCGGGGATAAATGAACGTCACAAGATGTAAAAAGTAGTTTAATTTTGCGAGTGATTCGATACATTTAAACCTCCGCGGTGACATGATGATGTGTTTTCGATTTTACATGACACGCCCTTCATTCACATGACTAAGCTATAAACACTCTGGTAATCAAATACCGAATTCACTAAGCAGAATTGCGTGCATCGTTTAGTGGTAACACAAGAAGATAAACTTCGGAATTTGAGTATGATTAGTTATCCATCTAATAACAGCTGGTTACAACAAAATGGTGTTGAATTTCACCAGCCACCCTTCCTCCCCCCACAATAAGGTCGGTATTTCAAACATGTCAGGTAATAAACTTGAGAGTCGCGCCGCACTTCGCACGTAGAGCCATAAATTGTTTAGACAGAGCCGCGAGCCTGCGCGGGTAGTTTTGAAATGGTTTCGTAAATATAGTTTCAGTTTACTGCCTGGCTTAATGTCAGTTTTAGCACAGTATACACAGTATACCCAGAACAGTAATACGTCTTCATACAAACTGGCTGCTGCCCATTAGAATGTGTGCTTTCGTAGTTGGCGCCGTGTAGGCACGCACTGTGACATAAAATACGGGGGGCATAAGGGGGTGGCAGCCTGGGCCGTGCGTTCGGTGTGATCGCGCGTGTACAAGGTGATTGCACGTTCGCTCGCTGCTCGCTCCCGCCCGGCACATTCGCGCTCGCAGCCGCCGCTTTAGTTACAACCCTAGCGTCAACGCAATATTAGGCTAATAACTCGCCGACAGGCCGCAGATAAACTACTGTTCATGGGTATACTGTGGTTCTAGCTACTGCTAAATTAGGGGTTTCTAATTAAAATTTAAGTATCGAGATTGCGTAAACCAAGCAATGTTTGCTAAGGCTGGTCTTTGGATGGGTGACCAAAAATATATTATCTCGAGGCACTTGCTTCGGAAGGCACGTTCAGCCGTTGGTTCCGGATGCATTTGCAGTCGTTAAAATCCATCAAGATGCTTTGGGCCTACGCGGCGGGGATTCTTCCTCTATTCTTCTATGCATAGGCAAGACCTGTGCCCTAGCAGCGCATACATTAAATATCGAATTCCGTCTCCACTTCAATCATCACCAGCCCAAAGATTTTGGTAGTTAGGAAAAGTTCGAAAAATTATGGTCTTGATTGAACGAACCCGCGTCCACTGCCATCACCAGCTCATTAAAAAAAGTATACACTTACTAATAAATTTCCCGTGTGTTTGTTGAAATATTTATTTCATTCTGTTTGTTAGCGTTTGTTGTTATATCTATGAAACTGTCAAACTATCACGGTTCATGAGATACCTACAGTCTGGTGACAGACGGACGGACGGACGTTTTACTTTTTGGGTACGAAACCCTAAAAAAGAAGCAAAGACAACATAAGATTGGAACCCCGATTATGTAAGCCTCTTTCAATCGCTTTCGTCTACCTGTCACTCTCATACTTTGCGATTATTCTCAATGAATGAGAGTGACAGGTAAACGAAAGCGATGGAAAGGCTTACAAGGGTGTCCCTGTCTGACAATTGTTATCTCTATGCAATTCGCATAACTTTTACCTACCTGGAATGCGGCAATATTTCTACGGCGAGCGAAATGTAATTAATCAAAAAGTTTGAAAAGCCCTCCTCACTTCACGCCTGAAGCGTGACGTCACCCCATCTCGGCCGTATTATAATGACGTCATTATGGGATTTGCGGAGCATCAATTATGGGTTGCGGCCAATAGGCACTTCTAGGTGTCACTTGTCCTTTCCGAGCCGATTTGTTATTATTAACTTTGTTTCTGCTCTTTCGTCGTATTGGGTTTATTGAGACAGCAATTGTTGGCAGAAAAATAACATACAACAACAGAAAAATAACCCCGAGGTGTCGTAAAAGTCGAAAAATTTATCCTTACAGGATTCGAACAGGGATCTCTTGGGCGATAGCCAGCGATCTGACCACTAAACGGAATCCGCCGATAAATAGAAACAATAAAAATACACACATAAAGCCTATATCTCCGAAGGGGTTGGCTGTGCTGAATTTACGCCCACTTTTCACCACTTTAGTGAGGTCCAATGTAATAGGTGGCGAGTGTATTGACATAATACATCGGACTAATAAATCGCGGTATATTGCTGGGTAGTTTGAGAGGAATGCTGCTGCCCATTACTAATGGCTGTCTTTTCCCTTAGTCGCTATGTACGACACCCACGAGAGAGACGGGGGTGGTGACAATTGTATTGTATCACCACACGGCCAATAGTATAAAGCAAATTAGTTTAAAATAAGCCACCAAATAAATATACAGTGTAGCAACAAAGTGAGAGAGACTCCGCAACCGTTGACGGGCAAATTTCAAAGTCTTTACAATTACCAAAGTTGGATACGACTGAGAATGCAGCCTTATTCTGTTGCCTACGGCCTACGCGACTATGGGCGGAATAGGTTTCTGACACCGCTTATTTATCATAAATAAATAAATTCATACAAATCATCAGCTGTCTTCCAGGGTGGTATGGGAGCGAAAAAATAACGTAGAATGTGCCAGCCACGCCAGGGGTGTCGTAAAAGGGAGATTGCCCGGTGAAGACCAATAAGTACCTTGGGACACCCGAATAGTGCAGGTTAAACTATAGTCCGGACATTAAACCATAACTAAGCCCAAAAATTTATGGTTTCACTATCCCTATATTCTTCATTCAACCCATAGGGAAGGCCCGTTCCCCAGCAGTGGGGACATTAAAGGGCTGGTGACGATGATGATATGTTAGCATAGGTAGTATTCAGGGGTGCTTTATTTATGTTACCGCAACACGTCCTAACATAATATTGGTTATTTAGAAGGATACAAACACGCTTTACGAATATAATTTCTAGAATACCACCGGCTGGCCTTCTTCCAGCGCAACAAAGCGATCCCAGGAGTTGCGAACACCTGCTCGATGAGTTCCCGAGAATTTAATGACAACTTGTTTCCATTTTGTTTTGATTGTTGTTATTTTGAGATGCTCACAATTCGGCGCGCGAATCTCTTGGAAATTAGAAATTTCTCGTTCAACGGGGAATGCCGTGTCGGGGAGACTGGGGTTTTGTGGCGATTGGGACACCTTTGTTTTGTTTTGACTAAAGTCATATAAGCCGGGCCGTGCAGTGTGGTCAACACCCCAAATTTCTCGCGTGTGTGTCGTACAAGGCGACAAAGGATAAATAAGTGATGACGAATGGGCAGCAGCGCTCCCTGCTTTACCACCTAGCAATGTACTGCGACTTTTATGCCCGATAAATGGCAATAGGCTCACCACCTATAACATGGGACAATTGGCAAAACGTGGGTGAACTAGCACCTCTACCTACCCCTTCTGTGATATAGGCGTGATTTATGCATGTATGCATATAAACTCTTGTAAAACTTAACCGTCTTATTAATGGAAGTAAACATGGTATAGCTATACTGCGTTTTGTTTTCGTCTCACAAACATGATTTTGAACGTGAGGAAAATAGACAAAACACTGAGTAACTAGTCGCTATACTTAAACCGTGTTTATTGATAATGCCATAAATGACGATATTGCGATCTATCGGACACGTAAGTCGCAATATTTTGCTAGGTGGTTTATGAATAACGCTGCTGCCATTACTTATGGCTGTCATAATAATATAAGTCCCTAGTTGCCTCTTATGATACCCGCGGGAGAGATGGGGGCGGTGACAATTGTAAACGGCTCTGTCGTCACCACTCGGCCCGAAACACGATATAATTGTTAAAATTTGAAACTATTCTCGTCCAAGCACATTGCAATTTGCAATGTAACACCGTACACGATCTATCGTAAAAACTTATTCTTAAGTACTGGCTATCCCAAAGGATACTAGCACCTCTATCTTGGACATAAGCCAAAGCAATTGTGTGAATACCCTGCCAAGTCACCACCGTTGCACTCCGGACGACAGCTTTATTTAAAATTAAATGTTTAATATAAGACTTTTCATCTGTTCTGTGTGTCATTTAGAAGCCTTAGAAGACATAGATACCTAAATCACACCTAATATCTCAGAAAGATAATTTAACACATAGTTTAGTTGCATAAAACATAATCCTAACTAAATAGTATAAATGCGAAAATCAGTTTGTCTGTTTGTTACGCTTTCCCACTTAAATAGATGAAACGATTTTAAAATTCTATAAAAATAAAATAAACGTAACCACGAGATATCAAAACTTTGGCTACAAAAGTATTTGACGTGCGCTGACATTTTGTTATTTCTAATGATTATGGCGTTGACAGCTATTTAAACATACATTAAAAGCTATTTATACAGCATTTCGGACAAAAACACCTACCGATTTTTGTCCATCATTTACCAGCATTAATACCATCATTATATTCCGTATAATCGTTATGACAACAAAGCAAGAGATCTCCCTAATCCTGTCCAAATCTCGAATACTGTTGACATTCCAACCCGCTAATTAAACTAACTGCCGAATAAATAATAAACTGCCCGTCGCCCCGTTCTCCCCTCAAGGGTTTGAGTGGCAGCATTTTTCGGAGCAACGCATTAGGGTGAATGGGGATAGCAGACAGTAATAGTCGCTTTTGCGAGCCGTCAGACGAAGGAGACGGAACCTATATTAATTTGGGGTTCCGCAGGGTGCGTAAACAATTGACCCTTTACGGTGTTATTGTTATATTTCGCTCCCAGGGGTTCGCTTTCGACGATTTTCTGGACGCGTGAAAAACTCCACCGCCGCTAAGCGATCGCGTTGTGGCATGGTGTGCCGTCTCTTTCGTTTTTGTAAGCGACCCCTTCATTTCCCCCAATATAGTAAAAGTCAGTCGTAGAATAATAATGACTAATATAATGATTAGGAAAGTTGCTTAGGATTGTGAAGTGCCGATACGGAGCGCAAGTAAAACCTACATTTGCCTACATTTCCTTTTTTAATACTTGTCTCGAGCCATATCGTTTTTACATACATACACATACATACATACATAAATCACGCCCCGAAGGGGTAGGAAGAGGTGAATTCTTACCCGCGTTTCGCCAATTATGTTAAGTCCCATGTAATAGGTGGCGAGCCTATTGCCATTTATCAGGCACAAAAGTCGCAGTACATTGTCAGGACGGTAGTATAAGAGGAACGCTGCTGCCCATTCCTCATCACTGATTTATCCTTAGTCGCCTTGTACGACACCCACGGGAGAGATTTGGGGTGGTGACAATTGTATTCTACTCTGCCGTCACCACACGGCTAAAACTTTACAAAAGAAGGAAATTTTGGTCTTTTTAGATTCAGTATATCCTAATCAAAATCTGTACGTTTTTCTTTTTAAATAATTCAGTTATGATATGAATCAAAAGGGAGTGGCTTAATGTCTGACCGATTTGAACGGAAAAGGGAACATACGGCGCCGACCCCAGATAGACTGGGAACAGGGCAGGGAGAAGAAGAAGACGTATTATTCATAAAATTCTTATCTGTTAGATGTTGGATCCCGACAAAGTTCTACACAAAATCCTTGCCAGATTGAATAAAAAGAAAAAAGGAAGAAACATAAATACATTCCGCGCGCGCGAAAATATTACAGATGTCACTTAAACAGCCAAAAATATATTCGCGCGAAACTCAATTTGCAGATGTGCCGTATTTATCACTTTTTGTGAGGGACCGCCGCCAAAGAAACTCGACACGTCTGTCGTTACGGTCTCTTCTGCTAGATTTATTCCGTATTAGAAAAGAAATAGTGAGAGCATCTTTTAAGGAGTCTGCCGTAATGTCCGCGTCATGTCTCCTTTGTAGTCTGTGGCAAAATATTTTAGTAAGACGTTGAAATTATCCTATATTTTATATTAGTACCTACCAACCCACATCGGACCAGCGTGGTGGGTTATGGCCCATTCTCCCTATATTCTGCCATCTATAGGGAAGGCCCGTGCCACAGCAGTGGGGACATTAAACGGCTGGTGATGGTTAAAATTATATTTCAACGTAAAAATAATATTTCAGTCTTTCATGCTGACCTGGGGAAAAATAACATAGATTTTGCCAGCCCCGACTCACTCCAGACCCCTGGGGTCTTACCACCAACTCTAAACGCGACTCAATTCCGATTGTTAAAGTAAGACAACGCTATAAGCCGAGTAGAGCGGCGTCTCGTTTTTTTACCCGCGTTTGGATCGCACTAATACTTCATGGTACGGCCACAGGGCTGTCGTAAATGTCGACTAAGCGAGTTTGCCCGATGTAGACCAATAAGCATCTTAGGGCACCCGAATGATGCAGGGTAAACCACCAACAACAGTATACCCGAACAGGGTTCATGTTAGAACGGCCGCAAAAACCTAAGCCAAAACCTTTAGCAGTAAGGATTGGAATGTTGTCATCCAAAACACTCTCCGACATGGTCCGTTCATGGTCTCTTTTCTATACATTCATTCAACGACGGCCGCCTTGGTCGAATGCTCAGATTGCTGGGTATTGGCCAAGAGGTCCTGGGTTCGAATCCTGGTAGGGGCAAACTTTGTGGCGACCACAAATGTTTGTTTCCGAGTCATGGCTGTGTATATTTTTATGTTGTATATTTTCAACATTTATATACATAATTATATTAGAAATATGTCCGTCATCTAAAATCCATAACACAAGTGCTTAGGCTACTTACTTTGGGCTAGATGATAGGTGTGAATGTAAAAAAAAAAAAAAAAACACTAGCAAATTTCCGGTGTGATGGATGTATGGATCAAAAGGGAGTGGATGGCTTGATGACGTCTGACCTATATAAATGGAAGAGTAAACATACTGCGCCGACCCCAGAAAAACTAGGAACAGGACAGGAAGGAGAAGATCAGTTGACAACACGTCGGAGTGTACATACAATATGTTCTAATAATATTTCTTACACCCACACCAATCATCTAGTCCAAAGTAAGTAGGATTAGTACTTGTGTTATGGAAATCAAGGTCGTAATAACACGACACTGAAACGCCACAATATTGAACCTCTCCCCCCGCGGATGCCACTGTGAGTGGACGTGTGCAAGTGAATCTGTGTCTAAATTAATATATTCTAAATAAAATAAAGTGAAAAAATATTTTAGTGTCGCGTGAGGATTTGAACCAGCGATTTGTGGTTTCGAAGTCTCATAGTTACCCGATTGGGCTGTGGAAGCATTTACGCGCCGCGACTAAATTCTTTGCTACATTCTTCGCTACAGGGCTGTTACGACACGGACAGAGCCGACAATACTGCCTGATAACATTACCGTGGCTACGGACTTTCCCCGGGTCAAACTGTATACGTCTGACGAGCGGCCGTGTGTACCATGGATAGTGAAATTAACAAGTCTTACTCGGACTCGGAAACATTGTTAGAACAGCAATGCTCAATTCCACCGAATAAATATACTAATGTACGTAATAAAAGAAAACGGGAGGGCGAGCTGTCATCAGAGTTCTCGCTTTTCAAGGATGAAATAAAAAATATGATTTCCTCTTTAATGTTAGTTCAACAAAAGGAATTAAAAAACCACTCGGCTACTCTTAAAGATATAAAACAGACGAGTGGTAACATCGAAAAGTCCATCTCATTTTTATCCGCTCAAAACGAGGAACTTCACAAAAAAATATGTCATTTGGAGGAACTGAGAAAGGAAGATAGAAAACACATAGTGTTGTTAGAAGAAAAAATTGAAAATATGCAATCAGATATGAGAAAGGCGAATTTTGAAATGAAGAATGTGCCCAAAAAACCCGACGAGACCAAAGAAGACTTAGTAGAAATGGCTTTAAACTTATCACGAGCAGTGGGATCTAAATTAAAAAAAGAAGACATCAAAGATATTTTTAGATTGAAGGGGAAAAGAGATGGAATGAAAAACACACCTATAATAGTTGAAACATCCTCGACCTTAATAAAAAGTGATATTCTGAAATCTACTAAGTTGTTCAATGTTAAACAAAAGACCAAATTATGTGCTAAACATCTTGGACTGAGAACCAGCGAAGACGCTCCAGTGTTCATCTCAGAGCAACTTACAACGAAGGCGGCGCGCCTGCACTTCTTGGCACGAGATTTGGTCAAGGCTAAGTCCTTCAAGTTCTGCTGGACAGCCTATGGAAGAATATATGTGAGAAGAGATGAACAGTCGCCTGTAATATTGATCAAGAGTGAAGCCGATATCCAAGGAATTCGTAGCGGTATATGACTATTTCTAGTCATTCCGATTTTAGACCACATTTCACCAGTGCATAAAAAAGGATTATGGTTATATGGTTATATATATGTATTATTTTATTTATTTATATTTCTTAATTTTTTAAAAAAACATACATATATTAAGTTAAATATGTTTACTCAGTTTTATACATCAGTTAATATTTACAAAAATATAAATCGTAGTTCTAGGTTACAACTAAACCCTCATATTGTATATTGTTTTATTTACTATTTAATAAGATATCATACATTTTTAACTCTTCCTTTCAAAGAAAAAGGATCAAAGGGCTTACATAAATACATTAGCATTGAATGGCCTTTTACGCAAACTACATTTTATCTATATATTATTAACTTGTCTGTAACATTTTGTTTACATGATTTTGTGATGTGTGTCCTTTCAGTTTTACCTGACATGTTGAATTTGATTAATAATAAAACTAAGAGAAAAACAAGTAACAAAAGTAAGGACAAAACTCAGATAATTAAAATAATTGTATATGAATAATACTCTACAAACAATAAATGACATCGATAAAACTGAAATTGCATTTAATATAAAATGTGACATCAATGAGTTAAAGGATCATATCTCATTTGGTAAAAAGGACCTGACCGTCGTAGCGCAGAACATAAGAAGTATATACTGCAATTTTGATAACTTCCAAGTAACACTGGCTGAATTGAATTTTGATGTAGATATATTGGTACTAACTGAATGTAGACTTGATGTAAATAAACCAATTCCGCTCATTTCTAACTATTCATCGCTAGCCTCCACTTATAATTATAACCAAAATGATGGTGTTGTAGTTTATGTTAAGAGTGTATTACGCCCGATGTTAAAAGAAATTAAATTAGAACTTGCATCATGTCTGCAAGCTAATGTGCTGAACAATACAATAGTGGCAGTATACCGATCACCTTCCAATTCTAACGCATCAAATTTTATTAATTCTCTTGACAATCTTCTCGACTCTATTAAATCTCATAAAAATATTATTATAACTGGAGATATTAACATTAATATTCTACCAAATTCAAATGATAGTTCACAAAATTGTAATAACAGAGTTAATTATTTAAATATGTTGGCTTCGCATGGTTTACTGCCTGGGCACCTATTGCCTACTAGGGGTCCAAACTGCTTGGACCACTTTATAATAAAATTTGACACAGGTAAAATGTCAGCACAAATTGCCGTTTTAAATACCACAGTTACTGATCATAACACTACTCTTCTGAACCTGAGTAAAATAAAAAATAAAAATGTACTTCTAAAAATAAAGGAAATATTTAACTACGATAAAGCTTTATCTAATTTGAGACTTAAAAATGTACAAAAATTACTCTTTAGTGAAGATCCGGACTATATAGTTACAAAGTTACAGGAAAAATTAAATGAGTCCATAAAAGAAACTAAAACTGTGAAACGCCTGTCTAATAGAAAACAACCTATTAAACCATGGATTACTCATGGTATCCTACGATGTATAAAAAATAGACATAGTATGCAGTTGAGGTTACGGTCAGATCCGCTAAATCAAATTCTAAAAGTCACGTTTACAAGATATCGCAATTTTTGTAACAAGCTCATAAAAAAATTAAAACGTAACTATCAAAGAGAATTATTAGAAAAGTCACAAAAAAACTCAAAATCCCTATGGAATACAATCAAGACAATTACACATTTAAAAATAGAGAAGACTAAAAACGTTGAGCTTCTAAGTTCTACATCCACTCCAAGTGATGCCGTAAATTTGGTTAATCATTATTTTGCGAATATCGGTAAGCAACTTGCCGAAGCTATAACTACTAGATCTTGCTCCAGACACCAAAGTAATGTAAAGGTACAATATAATCCGCCGCGTTCGTCGTTTGTTTTTTTTGAGACTGACCCGCAAGAAATAGTAAATGTCATTTCTAGTTTAAAACCTGATAGCGCTACTGGTTGGGATGGCATACCAACTAAATTCATTATATCGGCTAAGAACTCTGTGGCTCCCATAATCAGTCACCTGGCTAATGTCTGCTTCCGTACCGGGAAGTTTCCCTCAGCTCTCAAGAAATCTATTGTCACTCCGGTGTATAAGAATGGAAAAAGAGACGAAGCAAATAGCTATAGGCCAATTTCTGTTTTGCCAGTGTTGGCTAAAATCATTGAAAAGCTCATAAATTCACGCTTGATGAACTATCTAGATAAGTTGAATATTCTATCAAAATCACAATATGGCTTTAGAAATGGTAAGTCGACGGAGGATGCGGTTTTGTCAGTGACAACTTTAATATCTAAGACACTAGACGATGGTAAAAGATGCATGGCTATTTTTCTCGATCTAAAAAAAGCTTTCGACACTGTCTCTCTTTCCATTCTTCTACGAAAGCTAGAACTCGTTGGAATTAGAGGTGTGGCTCTGAATCTTTTTCAGGATTACTTATATGGTCGTAAGCAAAGAGTTCGTATTGGCGAATATGAGAGTGATGACTTAGAGGTCACTTATGGCGTTCCGCAGGGAAGTGTTTTGGGCCCGACTCTTTTTCTCATTTATATCAATGAGTTGACTAATATGTGTATTGAAGGGGGTAAAGTTTTTTCATATGCTGACGATACAGCGCTTGTGTTTGAAGGCTCAGATTGGACATCAGTGTTCTGTGCTGCAGACCGTGGTCTTGTTAAGGTTTCTAATTGGTTAAAAACTAATTTACTCACTTTAAATGAGTCCAAAACCAATTACATTTGCTTTTCCATTAATAAAAAAACACAACCAAATAACAAATTTAAACTAAGAATCCATTCTTGCGTGGGTGCCGATAGGCTGAACTGTCAGTGCACAATACTCGAAAGGGTGGTTTTTACTAAATATCTCGGTGTGATAGTGGATCAAAGGCTATCCTGGCATCCACAGATCGAACACATCAATGCTAGAGTTAGGAAATCTATTTGGATTTTTAAAACACTAAGATTCGTCACTTCAAAAAAATTGATTAACCAAATTTATATTACATTGACACAATCTGTAATAAATTATTGTATATCCGTCTGGGGCGGAGCGTCAAAAATTAAATTTCTGGAAGTTGAAAGAGGTCAGCGTAGCTTGTTTAAAGTTATGTTCTTCAAGCCATTTCGATTTCCAACCGACGAGCTATATAAATATTGTCAATTACTCTCAGTCAGAAAGTTATTTATTCTAATGGTTACATTAAAATTACACAAAAAGATTCAACATTGTAGTGATCAAATTACCACAAAAAAAAGAAGAAAAAATAAAATAGCAAGTAGCCCTTGTGTAAGAACAGTGTTTGCGCAACGGCAACATTATGCACTTTCGGCTCACATTTACAACAAATTAGATAAAATGCATGATATTCACAGCATGAAACTTAGAGAATGCAAGATGTTTTTAATGGACAGGCTACTTTCTCTAAACTATATTGACACAGAGGCATTATTAAGTAAGTGTTGTTACTAAATTTCGACTGAACTGACTTAGTTGTAAGCATATATATTTCTGTATCTATATATGTATATATTTATATATGTATGCTTACTAGGCTAGTCCCAATCACTGTTTATAGTTATTACTCTGATAGACTGCAATAAACGATTTTTGATTTTTTGATTTTTTTTTTTTGATTGAAGGGATTCTATAAAATACCTCTCATTTAAAAAGCGATATTCGATAAATCGTAAACGACAAATTGGCTGACATCCAATCGGGTTGCTGTGTTGATCGGAAAGCAGATATTGTCTACAATAAAATGGCGCGGGTCATGTTCTTGATATTGTACAATCTATTTTGTTAATAAATGTTATTGTATAGAATATGCGCAGTGTGGTAGAGCAAAATAAATTTCGATACCTTTATTGGCAAACCAGCCAACTCTACATTTCGTAAAAAAATTTTTTTGTTCAGATTGAACTCAACATTTTTTCGGTTTGATTGGAAAAAACGACAACAAAAAATACAAAAAAAATTACTGATTACCATCATATCTACCAACGGTATTTTAGTTTTTTTTTATGGGTAGTATTCAGAAAAATTTGACCACATGGAGTTAGCTGATTTGCCAATCAAGGCACCTATCGATTTGTCACCACCTCCAATCTATCCCGCGGGTGTCGTAAAAGGTGACTAAACGTTAAGACAGCGATGAAAATGGAAAGCAGCCTTATACTACCTACCAATATACTGCAATTTCCGTGCCCATATTGGTAGGTAATATAAGGCTGCTTTCCATTTTCATCGCTGTCTTAACCTTTAGTCACCTATATGATAGAAGGCAATAGGCTCGCCACCTATTACATATTAGCCCAATGCAGTAAATTCCTTGAAACCTTTTATGTAATTGCTGTAACTTTTAAACTTCCTCTTTTATATGTATGCTTGGCTTCTTCCTCCATACATCTTCTTCTTCACACCTGAGGGCCTACCGCCTAACTCTTGCTAAAGCAAGAGCTATAGTTTATGACGTCACGCTGTCATTTCGTACCAAATGTACCGAAACTATTAGCGATGCTTTGAACGAATGATTACCGAATGATTTTGTATGAATTTGGCACAAAATCCGTACTGCCTAAAAATTCAGGATGGCTGCCATAAGCAGTGCATTGCTATATAGCTATCATCAGCAATCGAGTTAGGCGGTAGGCCCCCTGAACATTTACCTAAATTGTGAACCAATAGCCGTGCCACACTATCATAGATGACTCGGCCCCGTAATCTCATATAGCTTAGGTTACTATTCAATCGGGAATCGGGAAGAACAAATATAATATCGAATAACGTTCCAATGTACAGTTTTGTAAACGTATTTATTTACGGCGTTTTCTACTTACTTTTTATCGGTCTCCATTGAAGACTGACAAAAGCATCTAGATCTGTGGACGGTGAGCAAAAGATTTGTGTTGACACTTTAAGTTGTTGTGTTGATTTTTTAATTATACAAAGATTTTGGTGGTTAGAAAAAGAATTTCGAAAAATTATGATCTTGAGGCGGGAATCGAACCCCCGTCCGCTGCTATCCGGGCAGGTGCCTGACCGCTCGGCCACCCAAGACACTAATTAACTTGCCGAAATTCTTCTTACCTTTACACTTCACGTTGTAAGCCAACGGGTACCCTCGCAATGTAGAAATAAATTTCAAACATTCCAAAGCAAATATTTTTACAAATACCGTGCGTTCGGTTAAGCTTGGGTTTGCTTTATAAACTATTCGATTTTAATTTTAACATTATATAAATGTCAGAAAAATTTGTGAAAAGATTTTGGTGGTTAGAAAAAGAATTTCGAAAAATTATGATCTTGAGGCGGGAATCAAATTTTTTTTGAAATTTATTTTTACATTGCGAGGGTACCCGTTGGCTTACAACGTGAAGTGTAAAGGTTAGAAGAATTTCGGCAAGTTAATTAGTGTCTTGGGTGGCCGAGCGGTCAGGCACCTGCCCGGATAGCAGTGGACGCGGGTTCGATTCCCGCCTCAAGATCATAATTTTTCGAAATTCTTTTTCTAACCACCAAAATGGTTGTACTAATTTTTCTAACATTTATATAAGGTTAAAATTAAAATCGGTCAGTTTTTTATCATAGGTCAAACATAGATACATACATATAGTGTTAATACATATTTTATATTTACAGAGAACATGTTAGTCATCTGTATCTGCTGTAATATGGAGTAGTCAGAGGTGAAATCAGGATCAAATTGAAAAAATGTTAAAGAAATGCCTCGTCAATAGGTCATCAACAAGACGTCAAGAATAAGTCATCATCATCACCAGTTCTATAATGTCCTCACTCCTGGGGCAAAGGTCTTCAATATGGATGGAAGAATATAGGGAGAATTAGCCATACCCCACCACGCTGACGTAGTGCGGATTGGTACTGACTGCTAAAGTACAGAAGAATTTAAGACATTTTTTTGGTCACCCATCAACTGACCGGCCTTAGCAAACATTACTGCCGCTACCTGAACTGACGGCATGCATGTGTCTAGTGTCTTGACGATACACGAGTCAATTGTAATCATATCAGGTATGGATCAGATGAAGCGAAAGGAGCATGTAAGCAGATTATAAGTATGTATCAAGCGGAGTGATCCTATAAAGAAGTTGACGGAGTCCCGAGGGAACGATTTTTTATTATTTCCACATAACTCGGTCCTAATGGGCGTCACAAATCGCCTCGCGTCCGAGAGCTATTCCAACTGTCAAACTGTAGATGGGACTCATTCTGCCTCTTAAACTTGGAGGACCAGTCCTCGTATTAGGGAAGGTATTCGTGTACTTTGTATCGATTGACGATTCAGTATGGAAGGCTGTATTGGTTCTGTCTACTGGCGGAGTAATGTATGTCTTAATCGGAATGATTATAGCAGAGCAGAATATAATTGTCACCACACCTACCCCTATCCTGTTCTAATACCCTGAGATTCTGCCGTAGAGAAACTTTCCTAGGAATGCTCGAAAGCAAAGACCTACGTAGGTCTTCGCCTAGCTCCTTGAAAATTCATTCCACTACAACGTCCGAATTTAAGATAGGTACCAAAAGAAATACCGCTTTTTTAAGACTTAAGTTTGGAGTGGGTAGGTATATGTAACATAATGACGCTTAATACCGCTTATACAATAGAGAAGAGATACACATGTCATAAATTTTGAACACACAATGTTTCTGAGGATTCTTTGAGTTGCGAAATCTTTAAAATGATTGATACATTCAGTGTTGCTCAAGCTCAAATCTTCAAGATTGGGTCACTCAATACTGATCTCAGTCTACTGATTGAGACCCCAACACAAAATATTACTCAAGTCAATAAATCACATCAACCCCAAAAGATTGATAGCGATTTGACAAAAAAATATGAAGACGAATTCCATTAATGTTCGAAGGTACATGAGAAGACCAGGTGCGCTGGATTATGTTGGAAAAGTTATATCTCTCCTCCTATGAATTTATAGGCATTCTTTGGTCGTACGTTTTGTCTGTGAGCCTAGGAAAATACAGGCTTATATTAGAGGCCAAGGAACGCTCGGAAATTATTAGTTTTATTGAAATATTTTATCGCATAACATGAACAGCGTAGCGAAATCCAGAAGATATATTATTTATTTTAGACATTCCACCGGTCTCATAATTATAAAAGTAATATTGAAGTTATTAATAATCTTCCTGTTTATCGGTATCCCGACATAGTCCCTTCACTTTTCTGTACATTCATTCATCACTAGCGTACGAATAAGTGCATAGTTCGGTGTTGTCGGACCCATATGAATAGTAAAAACAGACCAGGAGCTTCCATATTATGACGAGGTATCATACAAAATTTAATTACAGAATTATAACTTGAGTTGGTGTGGAATGGCAATATTAACTTCCGAAGCTAAATTACTAAAGCGAACCACAGCCGCAAAATAAATAGCAGCACCCAGAACTGAACAGTACAAACGTACTCGTTATGCCCCAAACGCTGTCGGGTATTACAGTAGAATGTGCAACTTCGCTAAATATCATGTGGACCACGCAAGACGTGATCACGTTACTAAGTGGATACTCGACGATACTAAGTAAGATATAAGGTGACTGGTACTTTTTGTCACAGTTCCGCTTAAGTTGTGTTAACACGAGTAATTGCTAGTTTGCTGGGAAATAATCTGTATTGTTACGGCAGTGCGGAGTTTTAGGGCACTTACGCTGAAAGTTTTACTCTGGGATTAAAATTAGTAGACTGATTGCTAACAATTCTCCATTGAAATTAATGAAATTGTCGATTTTGCCATTATCTATTTACAATTTTACAGTTATATCAAATTTCAATGTAGGAAATGTGAGAGGCCGTCAAATCGTAAATACACAGTGGCAAAAACATACTTTAACTCATCTTTTTCTTCTTCTAAGAATAGTGGGTGGTGCAGTAATGTTGATTTAATTATATTCTTCCACCCGCAGGGAAACCCAGCCGATGAATATTTTTGAAAAGATTGAGTCGTTCAAAATCTTAATATTTGTCTCAGGAACACAATATTTTTTTGTGGAAAAGTAAGCTGTCACGAAAATCATTTCTCAAAATCACCTCATTCGCCTTCCAGTCCAGGGAAAGAAGGAAATGTTTATCCGGCATTGTGCCAACGTCAAATACAATTTCGCCGGAAAAACTAACCACCGAAACGGTGAAAAGGACTTCTTAGCGCGCGGAGCGTCTGTAGCCGGGGACGTTGATTTTCAGAAGTAACCATTTTCTATTCAAACGCGGCAGCGCCTAACGCCACGCACAAAAGAGCCTGGGGATCTTATGGCACAACAATGGCGGCAGACCCAGCAGCTGGATTCATAGGGCCAAATATAATTGAAGGCGAAGTTCGTCCACCGCGATATCAAAATCCTATTAAACGGGCTCACCGCCGCTCGGCTGTAACAGGAACGATATTGGCTCGATATTGAAACGGTGTACTGCTGTTTCACACACACACACTCTCACTCACTCTGTCTCTGTCTGTCTCTCTCTGCCTCTCTCTCTCACACACACATACATATAAATCACGCCTATACCCCCGAAGGGGTAAGCAGAGGCAAACTAAACACCCACTTTTCGCCCATTAAGTTAGTGGCGATGCTTTTTGCCATCTATCGGGCACATAATTTGCACAATATTGCTAGGTGGTGCCAGAGGAATCTGCTCAACATGACTCATCGCTGTGTTTACCTTTTAGTCCCCTTATACGACACCCACTGGACAGATGGCGGTGGTGCCAATTGTATTCTGCTCTGCCGTCACCACACGGCTATACCTGTTTCAGTTCAGATTGAATTATTTGAACTTAATTTTTAAATAGGTATAGTATCGCAGCTTCCCAATCTCAAGATTGGGATGCTGGCAGCCGATGTCGGGAAGATAATGCTTCAAAAAATATTTTATGTTACTTGTAAGACTGTTGAAAACCATCGCACGTCTAGGTCTTTAAAGTCATACATTTTAATATCATTATTTGAAATTTACAGTGACTACCGGAAGAGATTTTTCTGTAAAGTTCTGGAATTGTTGGTTTAGTTTTGGTTTTTTGACAATTATGACCTCTTAGAACTCGATTTGCCAAGTATTTGCTTCTCTAGATTTGCGAATGATGATCGATGTCAGCCGCTTTTTTCTCGGGACTCAAAATCGGACATTCAATTTCAGCACGCAGGCCCGCGCAAAAACGGCTGATCCCGCACACAATGAATTTTCCGAAACCCCATACTGCTGAAGGGCTTAGTAATAACTTTACGGTGAAAAGGTGTCTAGACTAGACACGAGTTTGAGGGTCCCTGGAGTTTCAAAATTGAATTTGGTTTGAGGGTTTACTTTGTAACTTTCCAGTTAGGGGTTCGCGTTTGTACCGTGTAAGCGGTATTTGAATTTGTAGCACGGGACCCGGGCATGGGGAAACGTAGTAACTAACATGGTAGTGAAGTTGTGTGTTTTCATCTCCAACGGATTGTTGGAGATGAATCAAGTATAGTAGAAACATTGAAAATGGACATCGTACGGTGTAATCTTCATCTTCCTGCCCTGTTTCCAGTGAACTCGACGATTTTGAAATAAGGATGAAACTATAGTTCGACAACTTCGTGCACTCCTGCGGTATTAGAGACGGTGGCGGGGACGGGGCGCTCTGGATGTTGGCGGGGGTGGGTGTTGCGGGGAGGTGGGAAAACTCGCTCCTCTGCCTCGTCCCCGCCACCGTCTCGTACCGCAGGAGGGTCGCGCACGAATTTGTCGGACTAAAAATGCGCCGACTCCAGATAAACTGATCAGAGCACTGCGGGCGAGTAATTATCTTACAATATCCACAATTGGAATAATTATAGTACCACTCGTAGAGTGGTTTAGGCACCTGCCCGGATTGCAGAGGACACGAGGTCGATTCCCGCATCAAGACTATAATTTTTTGGGCTCATTCTAACCATAAAATTCTTTGAACTGAATGTTTCTAACATTTTGAGAATGTTTTAATTAAAATAGTAACTATTTATAACATCTTCTTCAAAGAAGTCTGGTATGGCCGTAATAATTATGTTCTGCAACACCAAAACTATGCCTGTCATATTTTCATGGTCCTTCGAGCCAGTTGTTAATTAAAATACCCTAAAAACACCTCAAGGCGCGCATGTATTCAGCTTTTGGAGCAAATTACGTACTGACACTCTCTATTGAGCACTCGTAGATAATTGGAACAACTAGAATTAAACATTCACGTTTCAAATGAACTGCGTAACCTGCTCAAAGCATCGTTGCTGGGGCCATTAAAAGCCACTTTTCATCAAATTTATCTTACCTTAGCTCTGTTGAATAAATCCTGTAATCTATTTACTTAAAGCGACTACATAGGCGTTTACAGAAAATGAGCTTACGTCGGGCCCTTTTATAAGGCACGATCGGTGAGAGTATTTCGTTATACTTAACAATGTTGAAATAATCACATTTGTTATGTTTGAGGTAAATCGCCTTTTTGCGGAGAAAGTCACAAATGTTTACTAATATGAGATAAAAATCATTATTGGTATCTGAATATGAAACAGTTTTAAGCGCTTTATAATGATAATAATAATTATAATTCATTAACTAGATAGCCAAAGAGCCATAGTGTTAGGAAGAGAGCTATTAAAACGAATGTAAGAAAATAATGTATTGGATGATTATAATTATTATTATCGGCATGTTATTTTTATGATGTTTGATTATGATGAAAATTAATGACACAAAAATGATCACATAAATTTCTAAAAAATATGACTTCACCGATCGACTCAGGACACGGGATTAGATCGGTAGGTCATAATTTTTTTTAAATATTTTTCTTAACTATATTTCTTGTAAAGGGTGATAATATTTAAATGAACATGCTATCTATCTTTCATATATTATTCACTTCATGATGAATGAATCCTATTTTGTCCAAAACAAACTCACACGCGCTCCTGACAGTCTGTGCTATCCATAACTTAATATTATTATTATAAAATCGTCGGCGTCGATCGTAATCGTATCGCTACATCGGATAGTGACCTATAAAAGTGACGAAGCTTAGATAAAGCCTCAACGAATGGTGCAGAGCGGGGGCTGTTTAATTGAAACTTAGTTGCTCAGGGTGAGGTTTTGTTGGCAGGTTATTTTGGGGATTAACGGGCCTGTTCCCCTGCGAAGGGGTAGGTAGGTATTTTTACCGCAGAGTGGCTGAATAGTTCCGGGAGCACGTACAAGGAATCTGGAAGCTATCGTCGGGTTTTTGTTTGTAATCGATTGGGAAAGGACAGAAAGTGTGGAACGCAATGTGGAAATGTGTTTGTAGAAAGACAATTTGATATGAATATTCATTTGCAAAGGTTAAATTATTGTGACAGTTAAATTATTGTGACATTTGTGCAAAATATAACTAAACTAAGCAGAAGAAATTATTATATTTTTAGCAGCATGAGCGGTGATGAGAGTGATATTAAACATACATACATACATAAATCACGCCTATATCCCCGAAGGGGTAGGCAGAGGTGAACTAGCACCCACGTTTCGCCAGTTATGTTAGGTCCCATGTAATAGGTGGCGAGCCTATTGCCATTTATCGGGCACAGAAGTCGCAGCACCACACGGATTAAACATATATGTTTTTAAATTAATTATTATTGACCTAGGAACCGATAAGAGATGAGAGGAATGGAAGACCGGTGTCGGGCGAACTACTAAGGACGCTAGGGGTCACAGAAGATGATGTTTATCGGCGAGAAACCTGGCGCCACATTTTTAGGAAAGCCGATCTCGCGTTACGGAAAGTAGTGAGGTCAAAGAAGAAGAATAAATAAATAAATATTTTTACACTCGCACCTACCTATCATCTAGCCCATTGTAACTAGTCACTTGGTGTTGTGGATACTAGATCTGTGACGGACGTTTTTTTTAATTATCGTAATAATTATGTATATACATGTTGCAAATATATATACATACATACATAAATTACGCCTATATCCCCGAACAGGCAGAGGTGAACTAGCACCCGCGTTCCGCCAATTATGTTAGGTCCCATGTAATAGGTGGCGAGCCTTTTGCCATTTATCGGGCACAGAAGTCGCAGTAGGTACATTGCTAGGTGGTATAAGAGGAACGGTACTGCCCATTTCCCATCACTGATTTATCCTTAGTCGCCTTGTACGATACCCACGGGAGAGATTTGGGGTGGTGACAATTGTATTCTACTCTGCCGTCATCACACACGCCAAATATACTACGTAAACATATACACAACCATGACTCGGGAACAAATATTTGTGTTCATCACAAACTTTGCACCTACCAGGATTCGAACCCGGGACCTTTTGGCCAATACCCAGCGATCTGAGCATTCGGCCAACCCAACCGTCAATGAGAGTTATTTATAACAGTAAGTTTGTATGGGTTATGGGCCTTCCCCTTTTAGACAAACTCTATAAAACCCCTGTCAAAATACTCAAAATCTAAATCGCTTCCCCCAAATAATCTTTTCAGGTAAAAGACTGTCCTTTACGGTGATTTAGTTAGTGTGCAATGTCTGAGCTTTAATAACCTCTACGTCTGGCCTCGAAAATTTACGACTACCCTCAAGTCTGTGCCGTCTGCACGGGAGACAACTCTGATATATTTGTAATGAAATGTTCATTTTTTGTGTTCCGAGAGATAGGTATCATTTCCTCTTAACATTTCTTACGTGGGGAGCATTTAAAAACATTACGAGCTTAATCCTGGGAACGGAGGGTAGACGTAAAATAATAGATTTCTTTTTCTATTGTTTTGACGTGAGTGGGTTGTATTGAAAAACAAAGAGGTACCATTTTAGCGTTGGCGGAAGGTACATCTTTATTTTTTATTTCCAATTTAAGAGAACCCGTCTAGAACATCGCAGAAAATTTTAACAGTGAACTTAATTAAAATTGCCCACTTTTATCTGTTTTCTTTTACTAACATCTCGCAACAATGAGCTTGATTTAAAATAGTGGATAATGATTGAGCATTCATTAATTTTACAGCCAACGTTAGGTAACCACAATAACTATAATCGACTTCGTGCTTTATGTCAAAGTTGCTAAGGCTTACAATTGACATTTGTAGTAGTCTGACGTAGGTACTTTTTACTGTCCGTCAAAAGCAGCTAGCTCTATAGAATCGTAATCGAAAATTAAATATTTAATTTTAATCAGATGGTATGATAATTATAAAAGTGTAAGAAAATTAAAAACACTAATGCCCTAGTTTAACGTAATGCGGTAATTGGTAAGATAATGCTTTATCCTTAGACACTTTGAATGTGTTTATTTCAAGAAAATCAAAATACATTATTTAGTTTCAACAAATCCCCCACAACACCACTATATGTATAAATCGAACACACATACTCATCTCAACCTCATTCATCTGCGATGTATCTACATGGGATAGTAATCAAAATTCAATCTTACGCGGTTAGTGATAGAGGTGAACGGATGTAATTCGCAGTCATTCTGTGTACAAACTTCCGAATTTAGTCGACAAATACTTATTTGCCAACGCTTTCGAAGTTTGTCATTTCGCGAGCATGAGGGTGGGTTTGTTCCACTTTGTATTTGTAGAGTAGGTTATATAAAAAAATATGAAAACTAGAATTATAATATGACTGTTATGTTTGCCTATAAGACTTAATGGCAATTATTTTTTAAGTTGAAATATAGTTTCATATTTTAAGCGTTGTTGTACCGAAGTTTTGGCAAAGTTAGAAAATATATAAAATATAGAATAGGAGGAGGAGTATAGGATCGAATAAGGACAGGGTGATAATTTAATAAAATAATAGTACAGTTATTTTAAGTACAGTAGTCGGTTTCGGTTGACTATGTATATGCATGGAATTACAAATAATTCTTCTTCCTCCTGTCCTGTTCTCATTGTATCTAGGGTCGGCGCAGTATGTTTCTTCTTCCATTAATATAAGTTAGACGTCATCAAGCCACTTTTGATTCATATTATGTACTCTACAAAACTGGAACAATTTGATTCATGAGTATACAATTTAATAGGTATTCACACTCGAATCCTTATTATGTAATTGGAATTAACATACTCACGTACGACTTTCTTCCACAGAGACAGGCAGAGGTCTTTCTCCACTTGCTACGATCCTTACATACTTGTTTAACTTTATCCAGTCGCATTTAATGTCCTCATACTTCACCGTCACGACAGTCAGTTTCGAGTATTCTTAGCCGATCGGAGTTTAGTTAAAGCAAAATCCTTTATGGCTTGTCACATTACATATAATATCATGCGCTTAAAGCGTTAAAGAACTTAATGTTTGTTCTAAATTTTGGGACTCTCGAGTCCATAGTGGAATGAACCCTTTGGGGAGGCGTTCGGGTGGGCTGTAGGAACGCGACAAACTCTCTATTAATTATATTACACGGCTGTGACGGCGAGTTTGAGTTATTAACTCGTACCTGCGCGTGCGTCACTCCTGCCTCGAGTTACAGCGAATACTTTCGTTTTATGACAGTAATTGTTTCCGAGAAGTTTATTTTAGGTTTCTTACGTTGTTATGGAATATTGTAATTGTCTGACAAGCGTGCTCTTCTCGGCGTCTTCGAATTTCGAGTTTCTCGTGCTTCACTTGTTTTCGGTTCCTGTTTGGTTCTCTTGGTAATTGCGATATAATAATTTTGGAGAATCTAAATGTGACACGTTTAATAATGCATGAACGAGATCCAACAGTTAAACATTGCTCTCGGAGATATATATCAATGTTTATTCATTGTCATAGACATCGCCACATAGTTATAATAATTATGTAAGTTCTTTTTTAATTTCCTACCAAAATATTGACTGGAATTAATTTATAATATGGAAAAAGAATATTATGCGGGTTACAACTAGCTAGTTGCATATCGTAAAGAATCGAAAAAGGACACGTTTAAATTTTACAGTATATACAACTGAAACGTTCTAGAAATTATGTTCTTAGACAGTATAGCACTGTCTGTCGGTATATTGGACTGTAAAAAACATGGATGAAAGTAAACCTAATGCGGCAGAGCTGAGAATGTTGAGATGGATGTGCAGTGGGTCGAAAATGGATACCAAGGGGCCTACCGCCAAACTCGATTGCTGATGATAGCTTTAAAGCAATGTCCTGCTTACGGCTATAGCAGCCATCCTGAATTTTTAGGCGGTACGGATTTTGTGCCAAATTCATTCAAAATCATCCAGTGATAATTCGTTCAAAGCTATCGCTAATAGTTAAGGTACATTCGGTGCGAAATGACAGCATGACGAAATAAACTATAGCTTTTGCTTTAGCAATCGAGTTAGGCGGTAGGCCGCCAGGGATGAGTACGTAAAGGGAAGTCTGAAAATGGCGCCAGTGGAAGAAAAAATGAAAAGAGCTGTTTAGCTCGGTATGGACATGGTATGAGGCGGGATGACAAGAATATGACTGAAAAAGTATATTACTGTCTGATTTATACATACATACATAAATCACGCCCATATCCCCGAAGGGGTAGGCAGAGGTGAATTCTCACCCGCGTTTCGCCAATTATGTTAAGTCCCATGTAATAGGTGGCCGAGCCTATTGCCATTTATCGGGCACAAAAGTCGCAGTACATTGTCAGGACGGTAGTATAAGAGGAAAGCTGCTGCCCATTCCTCATCACTGATTTATCCTTAGTCGCCTTGTACGACACCCACGGGAGAGATTTGGGGTGGTGACAATTGTATTCTACTCTGCCGTCACCACACGGCTATGATTTATGACATAATTATTATGTGGATAAGGAGATGACGAGCAACAGAAGCGAGTGGAGAAAGCGGGCATACTGAATCGATGCCAAATATGATAATAATAAGGATAAGGGCAGTGTCATAATGGGTCTAACGCTATACTAGGATCACAATGTCATTTCCGTCTTTGAAAATGTATATTTTAAAACTGGCCGTTTTAAAGCTATTTAATAATTGAGACAACTTCTTTATCTTCTGCATTATTGCTAACTATATCCATTCACGATTGAAAGGAGTTATTAACCCTTTTCATTAACTACTTGCCTCAGGAACTAAGGAAAAATCTGTCCAGATAATAGACATAATTTGCGTCATTGTCGTCAATATGATGTATTATGATGAAATGTAACCCGCACTAGTCTCCTCAACAATCATAACCTTGCCAACGTTTCGTTCTAGAAAACTCATTTCAGTGTCGTAGGAAGTAGTAATGGGATGAGATATTGAGTTACGAATTTAAATGTATTCTACACCTGTTAAAACCATTATTCTCATATTATGACAGTTATAGCAGTAGCGTTGACTGTGTGCAATATATCAACGCTTTATAGACCTACAACAGTCTCATCAATACTGAAGTTCGCGTTCCCTACAAGTTGAAATTGGTCGTTAAGTTCCAAATTTCACTCGGAATTACCAAAACGCGCGGCCTATCTCCTCGTTATAGGTAAAAATTGGCAGTCTTTAGCCCGAAGTCGTGAAAATTGACTATAATAAAGTGAAATAAATCTCTTCCCAAAAACCTCAGCAAGATATTAAATCTCGACGCCGGCGAAAGTGAATTTATTAACATAAAATGCGCGACTCAATTTGTGCCCTGCTCCTCTGAGAATAAGGGCCGGTTCAAATCCCGAATTGTCTGCTGGTCTAATAAATCGGTTACCTACCGATGCTTTAATTGAAATCAATCTTCGTCCCTCTCAGAAGTTTCTGGAAACGTCAATACTTCTTTAATTAAAAAGTTTTTCGTTGTATCCATTGGACTTAATAGAAGACTCCGGTTTAATTACCGAATGTTTTAAATAGCTCACAGTCATCGCGGGGACGCTTAAAGGTCGTCGATTTATTGTTGGCGCCGGCCACGCCTTATTTCTATAAGCAAAAGGCTCAATTTCCCGCGAAGGACAACGGGACGTGAAATAAGAAAGGAGCGAATAATTAACCTGAATATTTGGCATTATTTTAGGGAAATAACTCCCCCCCGCGAGGGGGGTGCTTTGGAGTGACAGTATAAAAGTACGAATCAAGTTTCTGCTTTGCAAAGTACTGTTAACTTAACGGAGTTAAAATTAAAATACTGTACTCTGTTCCCATATTAATAATCCATAAAGCGTTATCTAAACAAAATAAACTTTTAACAAATTTAATATAAAATATTGTCTTTTTAGTAAAGAAATACCTCTAAGTTGCTAAGTAATTTTAGCATAAATTGAGATACTTAAGCAATATTTTATTGGACTTTCTAGCACCAACCTATGTGGCAGAATCCATTTAATAGATAATTGATTAAACTATCTGATACAACAAATAGTCAAGGGTTAAGACCGCAATGAGTAATGGGCATAGCAATATACTGCGATTTATGTGCCCGAAAGATGGCAATAGGATTGCCATTGCCACCTATTACATGGGACCTAGCAAAATTGGCGAAAAGTGGGTGCTAGGCAGAGGTCTACCTACCCCTTGGGAACCCCCAACAGAACCGACGCCACAAACGATGTCTAAGTGATTTCCGATCCTTTTACCCCAAGACAGTTGGATGTGGAGTCGGATTTTCTAGAAGCGCCTTGGAATTTTGAAGTGATGATAAGCAAGATGTGCTACGAAAATATACACTCATCAACTTTATCTAAAGATTTATTTTTTCTAATATTTTTTTTACACTTACTCAGCTATCATCTAGCTCAAAGAAAGTAGCCTAAGCACTTGTGTTATGGATACTAGATGATGGAAAATATGTTTTAATATCATAATAATTATGTATATAAATGTTAAAAATATACTACATAAAAATATATACAACCATGACTCGGGAACAAATATTTGTGTTCATCACAAAATTTGCCTGTACCAGAATTCGAACCCGGCGGGATCTCTTGACAGGAGCTCTTGGAGGAGCTCGCTAGCGCAGTGGCACAGCGCGCTTGGCCTGCGATTGCGTAAACTAAGCAATTTCGCTAAGGCCGGTCATTGGATGGGTGACCAAAAATGTATTATCACGACCTCCTCCGTGCTTCTGAAGGCACGTTAAGCCGTTGGTCCCGGCTGCATCTGCAGTCGTTAATACCCCACCAACCCGCACTGGGCCAGCGTGGTGGGTTAGGCCCAATCTCCCTATATTCGTCCATCCATAGGGAAGGCCCGTGCCCCAGCAGTGGGGACATTAAAGGGCTGGTGATGATGATGATGATGATGATGATGGGATCTCTTGGCCAATACCCAGTGATCTGAGCATTCGACCAAGCCGGCGGTCAATTTTATTGACTTCACTTCACTTGGTGTTGTATCGGCGATCATTCTAAAAATACTGACTATTTCTATGCAATTTATTCAATGTCATGACGGATGACCATTGTAAGTCAGACCAAGTAAGTCATTGAAAACCTCCAAGGAATAGGTCAGTATAACAAGTATGAAGGCTGATAGAATATGATGACGTCTGACCGATATCAACGGAAGGGAAAAGGTACTGCGCCGACCCCAGATAGACTGGGAACAGGCCAGGAAGATACTGAGAAAACACTGGCGTGACAAATACACAACTATCGTAAAATTAAGTGAAACCAATGAACAAACTAGAAAGGTACAAGGCATAACAACTGGCCACTGTTCCCTAAACAAGCACCTATTTACCATTGGGGTGCCAGACAGCCCTCTATGCAGAGGATGCAGACAGAGGATGAGGGACAGAATAAACTTCCAAGACGTTAAAAACCAGATAGACTGGGAACAGGGCAGGGAGAAGATGCCACTTCCAGCAAAACCTAACTCTATGCTCGCATGTCGCTCGCACCGCTCGTTCCTACACTCGATCGGGCGCGCATTCGCGATTACGTCCGTCCGCCCGTGCGCTGACTCAGCGTTCGCCGTATGCGTCGCCTCCGAGCACTTTTAAGCCTTGCCCTGAAAAGCGTACAGCTAAGTGCATTTTCATTGAGACATATTGGTTCGGGAAGTGCTGGATTTCTCAAAGACATTTCGGATGTAAGAACAGTGGCCGTACTATGAAGTATTAGTGCGATCCAAACGCGGGTGACAAAACGGCGCCGTTCTACTCGGCTTATAGCGTTGTCTCACTTTAACAATGGGAATTGAGTCGCGTTTAGAGTTTGTGGTAAAGAAGGCCCCTGAGCTTTTGTCTCTTTTAAAGCGTTACGTGTTATAAGCAGCTGGACTTAAGATCCTGAAGTCCCAGGTTCGATCCCTTTTCTTCTTTCTTCTATTAAGTCCGCTTGGCTAGCTACAACCATCTTATCAAAATCTGTCGCCAGAACAATAATGTAAGCAGCGTTATTGTGATCCAGCAGTGTGTAATAACATAGCCAGCCCCTCTGTGGTTGAGGGTTCCTGGTGGAGCTAGATTCCATCTTCAGCCCTTATCGTCACTTAGCATCAGGTAACATGAAGGGCTTCCCTGTCTAACATAAAAAAATACACCAGTCCTAAAATACACAGTCCACTCATTGAATATCCAAAATTCAGTACATCAAATCGCGAGGGAAAATTCCACTTAATACATATACCTAATACATACCATCACTCCCATTTAGCACGTTAATCGCAGTATTTTTCTAGATTACAAATTTGTACCCCCCTGGGGATCGAACCCGGGACGGGACGGGACGGACGCGGCGGTGTATGTAGAAACCGCTTAACGGTTTCGGCGTATGAAGGATCCCTGTCCCAAATTACTCCTTGTTTGGTCAGTCTCGCGGAAAAAACTCGATTTCGTCAAATGGAAACCCTTTATGTTCGGAACTCTGCCTACAAAATTGTGTGTGGGCATCCGTGTCCCCTAACAAGGGATCCCTAATTAGCTTGAGAGATTGACATGAATGAGATGCATCCGCGAAAGGGGTTGGTAGAAATTGGTGGGCAATTTGTGGAAATGGGGTTTTAGCTTTTGCTGGATTAAGGGCTAATTTTTCTATTGTAGATTACTTTTACATGGATTATGGGCGAGAAAGCAATGTTCGCTAAGGCCGGCCATTGGATGGGTGACTAAAAATTTTATATCTCTAGTTCCTCCGTACTTTGGAAGGCACGTTAAGCCGTTGGTCCCGGCTGCATCTGCATACATAAATCACGCCTATATCCTCGAAGGGGTAAGCAGAGGTGAATTAACACCCATGTTTCGACAATTATGTTAGTTCACACGTCTGTAAAACACGTTTCCCTACCTCTTAAGGAAGAAAGTCGTGGCTTATGTAGGTATGTATAATTGTTGGCCGTGTAGTGACGGCAGAGTAGAATACAATTGTCACCACCTTAAATCTTTCCCGTGGGTGTCGTACAAGGCGACTTAGGATAAAACAGTGATGAGGAATGGGCAGCAGCGTTCCTCTTATACCACCTAGCAATGTACTGCGACTTTTGTGCCCGATAAATGGCAATAGGCTCGCCACCTATTACATGGGACCTAACATAATTGGCGAAACGTGGGTGCTAGTTCACCTATAATAGTGATTTGTATTTGTGTATGTGTATGTATAATTGTTAGCTAAATCCCTTTATTAAACGACGGTAGATCCTTTTCAAACGATTATTAAGCTTATTTATATTCCGATTCTCGGCACTGACTATTAGCAAAGTTATCACGTCACAAACCACCCCTTTTATTATCTTTTTGCGTTTATTAAGAAATCTCCGCAGAGCTCTGAGTGGCTGTTATACCTCGATGCAAATAGCGTCACAATGCAATAATCTATCCGAAGCATAGGGGATTGGCGACAGGTACAGACACTGGTGAAAAAAAACGGCGAGCGGTTGATAAAAAACGCTTGTGTATAAAAGTACTAAAGATAATATTATCTTCTTTTCAGTGATGTTTGTCATTTAAAAGAGAGTTTAAAAGAGATTAAGAGAGCTGGTTAGCAGGGAGAAGGGAGTTAGATTAGGAAGATTCTCTACTTGGCCTAGATATCCTCCAATATGGACAATTGTTATGCCTTTGCTACAGGTAAAAATCAACCTTATGTCAATAATTTTAGACTCAATTTAAAATTTTAAATCTGTTCTCTCCAAGCAGGCCAGTCTAAATAGCCGCTTACGATGTCTGTAAACGCAATAGAAAACGCCACGTTTCCCAATCGCAGTGAGCCGAAAAAGGTCTAATTTCTAATTGTATAGACCGCATATTTGCATATAGATTGCATCTGCCCCTTGTGGTAACGAATCGGTACTCCTCCACTTTTCTGTAGACTGGGGGTAGCGGTATCTAATATCCTGTTAGCAGCGTCTCTGTTTAACACCCTTAACTGTGTTTGCATAATATTTGGGATGATTTAGTGCCGTCTACCCACATGTGACCGGGAAATTGCTTTTTTTAATACAACTTTTCTACTAGACTTGTTTTGATTTATAGTTTTTTTTTCGCCACACTCGCATTTGGCCTTCGTAATTGCGTTTTTACGAATGTTCGTTTGCAACTTGTCGCCGAATGAAAATGGTGAGTGTAAATCAATTACTTAATCTCACACGTTTCATATTCGATACTTATATAGTCTTGAATATCATTGCGTGAAGAAAGATAAATATTCTAAACTTATACCGACCGGTGAAGTAAAATAGGTACCCCAAAACATGTTTTAAATCTGTAAGAGCACTTTACATTTTAACATATTATTTAATTACTTTATTTAATAGGAACACCACACTTTTTATGTATACTTAACGTATCGAGAGGGTTGTGGTGTCAAGCCAGTGGCCACGGTAAAACCTAAGCCAAAACCTTAAGCAGTATGGACAACATTCCAATGTTGTTATCCCAATCACTCTTTCGGTTGATCGGTCATGGTCCTTTCCGTCTCATTTCTATACATTCACTACTACTTGACATTACTATCTTGATAGCCCTCCTCCCGCACGTCTCATCCCGTGCGTATAGCTGCGATCCTCGACACTTTGAATATCATGGCGTGAAGAAAGGTAAATATTCTAAACTTAAATCTACAGGTGAAGTAAAATAGGTATCCTAAAACATGTTTTAAATCTGTAAGAGCACTTTACATTTTAACATATTATTTAATTACTTTATTTTATAGGAAAACCACACTTTCATAAATTATTCGATTTTAATTTCAACATTATATAAATGTTAGAAAAATTAGCACAAAGATTTTGGTGGTTAGAAAAAGAATTTCGAAAAAAAATTATCTTGATGCGGGAATCGAACCTCGGAGCAGGAGCTCGCTAGTGGAGGAGCTCGCTAGCGCAGTAGCACAGCGCGCTTGGCCTGCGATTGCGTAAACTAAGCAATGTCGCTAAGGCCGGTCATTGGATGGGTGACCAAAAATTTATTATCTCGAGCTCCTCCGTGCTTCGGAAGGCACGTTAAGCCGTTGGTCCCGGCTGCATCTGCAGTCGTTAGTACCCACCAACCCGCACTGGGCCAGCGTGGTGGGTTATGGCCCATTCTCCCTTTATTCTTCCATCCATAGGGAAGGCCCACGCCCCAGCAGTGGGGACATTAAAGGGCTGGTGATGATGATGATGATGATGATGGAAATCGAACCCGCGTCCGCTGCTATCTGGGCAGGTGCCTGACCGCCCGGCCAACCAAGACACTAACCACTAAAATGTTTGCTCACTTTTTATGTATACTTAACGCATCAATATAAAATATTTCAACTGAAATGCTTAAACTAGAGGGTTGTGGTGTCAAGCCGGTGGCCAGCTGTAAAAGCTTTAAGCATTATGCATTGGACTATTGTCATCCCAATCACTCTTTCGGTTCATCGGTCTATCAGCATGGTCCTTTCCGTCTCATTTCTTTACATCCATTCATCATTAGCCGTTGCCTTGATTTATACATACATACATAAATCACGCCTATATCCCCGAAGAGGTAGGCAGAGATGAACTAGCACCCACGTTTCGCCAATTATGTTAGGTCCCATGTAATAGGTGGCGAGCCTATTGCCATTTATCGGGCACAAAAGTCGTAGTACATTGCTATTGCTAGGTGGTATAAGAGGAACGCTGCTTTGCTTTGATTTATGTAGTCACTAATACTGACACCGACCCTCTTAAATCTATTATTGTTATATATATTTTTGTATTGTTTATGGGTGTTATTGTAGATTTTTACATATGGTTCCATAGGGATCTTTATGGTTTAAATTTAATTTTGAAATCGGGGGTGATGATCAGCACCAACCCTATAATGTCCCCACTGCTGCAGCACAGGCCTTCCCTTTGGACGGGAGAATGGAGTCACTGTGTTTGTAAAATAATCATAATTTGCCCATAACTATCCAATTAGAGACCACTTCAGAAGCCCACCACGTCCCGATCCCTACGTCAGCGCAGAAGTGCCTAATTAGGCAAACTTTACCGCTGAACGCGAAACAAACTCTTGCCCAGCCAGCCAGCGTCATACGAAAAGTTTCCGAACGAGCCTGATTAGTACATTCATTGCTGAAAGCGATAAACAAAAAAGCGGCCGCTCAGGAGTTGCTGCGAGTTGCCCAACAGAATACCGGTGCCTTTGATAGTCTGCAACTATTGGTCGCGGTAAGTTTTGCGACGGCCTCTTGTGGTGCAAGCGACAGGAGAGCGGATTGTTGCCAATTCACCAGTCAAGATCTCGAATTTCACTGGTATTTCTTTTACGTGAAACACCCGGGACATGACTACGTTTTCAATTCACCTAGATACTTGCCAATGCTCGTATTTCTTATACGTGAAATACCCGGGATGTAGACTACCAGCTACTATCCAGCTTATGACAGGACAAACGTGCTCGTCGTATTCACCAGCCCGCATCATCATTATAACCATCTGTTTAATGTCCCCACTGCTGAGGCACGGGTCTTCCCTATAGATGGAAGAATATAGGGAGATTGGGCCATAACCCACCACGCTGACACAGTTAACGACTGTAAATGCTGTGGACCAACGGCTTAACGTGCCTTCCGAAGCACGGAGGAACTCGTCATTATAAATTTTTGGTCAACCCATCCGTCACCCAATGACCGGCCTTAGCGACATTGCTCTGTTTACGCAATCGCAAGCTAAGCGCGATATGCCACTGCACTAGCGAGCCCACTGCGCTAGCTATCCTTAGCCTCAAAAGGGACAGGGAAACTTTTGGCTTTCATCTGTAACAGACCTCCTTGTCAACAGTTGACATTTCAGTTTTGATAAGTATTTTAATGACATGTAACGACAGATAGAAAATATACGTATTGAGTGGAAGTCGTAATATTTATTTAAAATAATATTTTGTGGCCTCGCGCTACAAATTGGTGACCCCGATCTCGAACAAATACAACAAAATGAATACAGAACTGGAACAACTAGAAAAAATTTCAATAAAATTACCGACGTTTTGGACCAACAAACCTGAAATTTGGTTTTACCAGGTAGAAGCTCAATTTTCTATTAATAATATCAGATCAGAAAACACGAAATTCAATTATCTCATCTCACAATTAGAACCGAAAATTATCGAAAACATTTGGGACATCATCAAAATTGCTATCATACCTAATGAGTGAGAGTGACTGGTAGATTAAGAAGATTGCAATCGGCTTGCAGAGTTAGTTCGCTGATGATAATTAAGTAACGATAAGGGTCGAAAATGGAATCGAGCTTCACCTGGACCCAATTACATTACAAACCGTAATGGTATAATACAGTTCAAGTGCAATATTTTAAACTTGACGGTATAATTATCTTGGTCTAGCAAATATAACTTAGAAAACAACAAAAACAAAAAACAAAACCTTTTATCACTTGCACCACACATCTCGAATGAGATCAAAGCATGTCGTCTAAGGCATCATTAAATGACGAGGAGGCTGGCAACCTTAGGATTTTCTCTCTGCACCAGCCTTATTCCTTTCGCATGAGACTTGTTTTCGCTTGAACCAACTTTCGGATAACTTTGGCGCACGGCCATGCGTGATTTCCTATCACATAACCCACAACATAATTGCTGGGAATATAAGGGCGTAGGTGTTCGCTTTATGGTTATTAGGTTTTTTGATAGGAAAAGCTGAGATTGGACCTACGCTGAAAGCTGCGCGGATGTCTCTAAGAAATTCCAGATTTTAATAGGCTTGTAAAGGGTTCTGAGTCTTCTGAATCCACTTTTTTCAGCATTCGGCGAAAATACCAAATAGATTAAGAATAAGCAATCACAGACTGTGGATTCAGAATCATTGTGTGTTCTAAATGTATGACAATACGACTTATTGTTGCAAGAATGCAATTATGATATGTTACTCTTTTGTCTTTAAGAAGAATCGCTCATACTCGAGGGTACAACTCAAAAAATGCTCAAAACCTTTCGGTGTTACTACAAAAAGTGTTTTGATTAAGAAGTGTTTAAATCAGATGCTTTCTCTGTCACAAACTATTGACCAAAAAGTAACAATATCAGATTTTAACACCTAAACCAAACTCGTCTTAAACACTTCTTGTAGTAGCACTGTTCAGTCGATGTGTTCTAAATGTATGACAATACGACTTATTGTTGCAGGACTGCAATTTCGTATTGTAACCCTTTTGTATTTAGGGTGCGATCTCAGATTCGACAGCCCAGTTCGATCGCTGATGAGTTGCAGAATAGACCCTCAATATGGCCCCAAATCATTTGTTATATATATTTATTGTCGGATTTCCCCAAAATGGCGACTCACACGTCACATACCACTTAGGCTGTTCCTGAAAAGGGACTTTATTGTACGGAGCATATGTCGGACCAACGTCGTACCCCTCTCAATGTTTGTTTGCGAAGTAATGGTTTAAGACAGGACGGAAACGAGAAGGATAGTTCTGAGGGCGGCGTGTGGCCGAATATGTAACGTTAAGTATAATTTTTCTTGTGTGGCAACATGATACTGCACTTCAAAGAATGCGGTCCTTGTTCCAATGTGATACGGGTTGTTCCGAAGTCTAATGTTCTGTGTTTGGTTCGGTTAATTATTAGTCTTTTTCTTCCTGCCCTTATCCCGCTTTCTCTGGGTAAGCTGTACAACTTATAAACTTTTTGCCAATTAAATTAGGTCCCATGTAAGTTAGGTCCCATGTGGCAAGCCTATTGCCGTATATCGGGCACGAAAATCGCAGTACATTGCTATTGTATATATTGGTAGTATAATAGGAACGCTGCTGCCCATTATTGATTGCTGTCTTAACCCTTAATCACCCAAGGAAGAGGTGACAATTGTATTCTGCTCTGCCTGGTGATGGCAGAGCAGAATACGGCTCTGCCATCACCAGGCTGTTGTTTTGAAGTCTAATATCCTGTATTTGGTTGATTATTATTCTTCTTCTTCTTCCTACCCTTATCCAGCTCTCCCGGGGTCGGCACAACTTGTTTTCTTCTTCCACTCCTCTCTATCCTTCACCATATTCTCATCCCCTCCTCTCTCACCACCATTTCCTCCTTTTCACAGTCCATCCATCCCTTCTATGGTCTTCCTCTCCGTCTACGTCCTTCGGTTAATTATTATTCAAGACTGCAAAAGAACTATCGAAAATCTGACGTCAGGAATAGAACGTTACAAATAAACAGAAAGTCATTAAAAAATAAACCGAAAATTAATACTTTTTCCAGATCAAAAAATTTGAAACGATGCACTCAATGACGTCACAACAGCATCGCGTCATCACGGTGACGTAATCATGTGCTGAGTGGTCATGCAAATTAAACTAACAGGGCTGTTACTCTTAAAGTTAACTTGGAAATAGTTGCCTCGGTAAATTCTGAAATGTTGTTTCTTCAACATTTTTGGACTCGGGCCTTCTCGATTCACGAAGATGAGACTTTTCTTTTGTAATCCCCCAGCTATGCTGCAACATTCTCAACTACAACGAAAAACATTATTTTCAAAATTTGTACATTTCTGTGTAAAATATAACATAACATCGTCCAGATACGTCAAATATTCTAGGTCAGAACTACTAATATCAACATGTTTCTAAAGAAGCTTTGAGCTGTATAAGGTGGTAGCAGGTTCTGGAACGTAGATATTTGCTTATATTTTCTCTACATAGAAAAACTGTTGTTTCTCTTCCTGTGGTCCCTAAATATTTGAAGTTTTGCTGGGTTTTTATGCAACTCGCCGATTAGACGGAGATTCTGTCCACGTTAAATTCCTCTACAATATTGACAGCCCTGATTTTCTCCTAAGAGCCATTCAGATAGAGCAAATTCTTCGGGTATTTCTAGTACGCTACACAATTTTACTAAAGGCCTTTATAAATAGCAATGTATTACTAAACGCGTATCACTGGCACTTACTTCTGGACAGATTCTAGGACATAATATTTCTGATAACGGGAACCTATTATTTGTAACGGTCATTTCGTACAAGAGAAACTCAATTCAATAAATAATTACAATAATTGTGTGCATTATGACTTACTATTGCAGGAAAGCAACTTTGAGTTTTATATGTGTACACTGTGACATTGGCATATAAAAAAGAAGATGACAGAAAAACAAGGCTATGTATAGCTAAACAAAATAGTTGTCCCTCAATCACAGCCTTTTCCGTTGATTGAAGATTTAATGATAAAAACTGTAAACTGTAAATATTTCTCAACTTTTGACATAAATTCAGCATTTTGGTCAATTCCCTTAAAAATTCAAGATATAAGACAGCTTTTGTTACACAAGAAGGTCATTTTCAATGGACATGTCTCCCATTTGGATTAAAGACCGCTCCAGCTATTTCTCAAAGAATATTGAGCAACATCATTAGAAAACATGATCTCTCTGGTTTCGCAGTAAACTTTATAGATGATATTTTAATTTTTTCACACACTTTTAAAGAGCACTTGCTGCATCTATCGAGACTATTGGCGGCAATACAAACTGAAGGTTTTAGACTAAAATTTTCGAAATGTAGTTTTTCAAATAATAACGCTAAATATTATAGAAAACAATTCAATAAGACCACTAAAAGATTATTTAACAGCTGTCAAGAATTTTCCGGTTTCAGAAACAAGGAAAAATATTCGTCAGTTCTTAGGAAAAATAATTTTTCATCATAAATTTGTACCACATAGTGCAATTATCCTGGACCCATTACATAACCTATTACGAAAGGATGTTAAATTCGTATGGTCCACGGAATGTCAGGAATCATTTGATACAATAAAAACATTACTATGTTCACAACCAATTCTAAATATCTTTAACCCTGAACGACCAATACACATTTACACAGATGCCTCTATTCAAGGAGTCGGAGCAGTATTGAAACAAGAAGATAAAAATGGTGACCGAAAGCCAATTGCTTACTTTTAAAAAAAAATTACTGAAAGTCAAAAAAAGAAGAAGAAGAAAAGAGGCAGTCAAATATTGGCAGCACTGGCTCATGGGAAAAGAATTTATAGTGTATTCAGATCCGAAATTTGTATACAAAATAAATCCAGGAAGAAGTCGAGATATGGCTTTATGTCACATTTAGGTCCAGCAACACGTCCATTTGAAATTATATCCATTGATACTATTGGAGGTTTTGGAGGAGGATCACGGTCTACAAAAAAATACTTGCATCTGTTGGTCGATCATTTCTCAAGATATGTTTTTATTTCAACATCAAAAAATCAAAGTGCCTGTGATTTTATTAAATTAATTAAAAATGTCACAGACAGCTATAATATTGACATGGTTCTGTCAGACCAATACCCTGGTATAAATTCCAAGGAGTTTAAAGATTTTCTAAATAAAGAAAATATAAGGCTGGTTCACTGCTGTGGATTCACCTTTTTCGAATGGACTTAATGAACGATTAAACCAGACTTTAGTTAATAAGATAAGGTGTAAAATAAACGAAAATGATAAGAAAACAGCATGGACTACTATTGCACAGAAATGTGTATAATTATATAATGAGACAGAACACACAATCACGAAGTTTGCTCCAAAGTATCTTTTAGAAGGCGAAAATATAGATATTCTACCACCAGAATTAAAATCAAGATGTACAGTACAAGATCTGGAAAGAGATAGGAAATTGGCTCTTAATAACACTATTAAATCATACAATTATAATAAAGGAAGATTCGATTTGCATAGGGTAGAATATAATTTAGAAGTGGGGGACAAAGTATTTGTGGAAAACGGAAATCGACTAAATAGGAAGAAATTGGATGAATTAAGAATTGGACCCTACAAAGTTTTAAAGAAAATTTCTAATACTATTTATGAAATTGATGTCGGACACAAGAAAGCCGAATCAAACCTTTACCATATTACTAAACTGTCACCTGTTATTACTGATAAACAATTGTAGTTTCAGTTAACAATTGTTTATCTCTTAGGGGGGGAGATGTAAAGAAAATAGTTTCATGATTCAGTTCATAAAACCTATTTGCTTTATTACGTAGCTATGTAATACTTTAATACTAGACGTCAAAATTGTCAGATGAAAAATTATATTAATTTATTAAATAGAGAAATTACACTGAAAATATATTGTTAGTAATAAATAGTTAAACCTGTTATAAATAGATATTAGATATAATATGACCTGAAGTAAAGGCTTTAAATGTTGTTTCTTTTATCTTACAGGTGAGTGAGTTTGTGATTGTTATAATTGTATTACATATTTATTTAAGCTAAATATGTCTGTATTCAAATAAATTTTTTATCTTACAGAGAAACGCAATTTCGTCTTTATTTCAATTACCAAAATAAAAACATCATTATATATGTTTAGTATTTAAGAAGCGATATTTATAGCCAGGGTACACAAACATTTTTTGTGACATTGTATTTTCTTTTAAACACCGACACAACCCTACTGTGAAGTGCTTGAAATTATAATTATTTATTTGCAGAGAACAACTGAACTGAATATTAAATGTGGCTTCCCTTTCCAGAGTTGCGTTAAATAATTCCGTTAATATAAAATTCGATTGCGCTCGTAGAAAAACAGGCGGCTGTATTTTATGGAATGCGAATTAATTATAAAGCGCACGGAAAATATATAATTAAATTTTCATAAAGCCACCGTGATACAGGGAATTTAATTATTCATTTTGCAAAAGAGGTGTAATTGCTTTGATTGCGCGGTGTCTGTAGATCATAGCTTTGAATATGCTTCCTTCATAAATACTCACGTATGTTTTTTTGGATCCTGTTCTAAAGCTTATTTTTCTTCAATATCTATTGTGGCGTAGTACAAGGCGACTAAGGACATAATATAGCGGGCAATGGAGGCGATTTACTGCCGCACTCAGAGACGTCAAATAACGCTAATGAGTACTTAATGTCAAAAAATGACAATTCAAAACGCTATACTTGCTGGATCTATGGTTTAGATTTAAATGAAATTTTTGGACATAAAGTATTCATTAAAGTTATTTGGCGTCTCTGAGTTCGGCAGTAAGAGTTATAAAAAATACTTATGAGGAATGGCGAGTAGCATTCCTTGGATACAATATGGCAACAGCGTGATTAACGTGCCCAACCACATGTAAGTATATTTAATCGTTATACATAAGTTACAAAACTAAGGACTTTGCTATAATAGTTGTTTTGATTTGCTTGGTTTTTAGCGTCTCTCAAATTCTTCGACACATCCAACAATTTTCTCTAGCGTGACTTTATATTGAATATTGCATTTTGTTAATCCTTCCAGATCCTCTTGAGTGCTGCCAACGATGTCAACACAAAGGTGATGAAGTCCCGCTACATGAGCCCGGAAAATGCATAGAAAACCAAACAAGAGCTCCGTTCGAATGGAAAGTGGACTGGAATGGTATAAAGCCTTACAGATTATTTAACATACATAAATCACGCTTATGTATCGCCGAAGGGATAGGCAAAGGTGACTTAAGGCCCGCGTTTCGCCAATTATGTTAGGTACCATGCATGTCGGCGAGCCAATTGCCATTTATCGGGCACAGAAATCGCAGTACATTGCCATGTGGCATAAGAGGAACGCTGCTGTCCATTACTCATTGTTGTCTTAACCCTTAGTCGCCTTGTACGACACCCGCATGCGAGATGGGGGTGGTGACAATTGAATTCTGCTGTGCCGTCACCACACGGCCTGAATTGACGATTGGAATAAAAAGACAGCTGAATGGAGTATATATACATACATAGTCCATCGACTACAAAATTAAATATGATAGGATGAAAACATACTGATGATGATTTAGAAAAATTGGAGTCTGATTATAAGACACTAGTAGTCGCCCGCGGCTTCGCTCGCGTTATAGTCGGTTATTATACTATATAGCCTGTCTGACTGTCCAACACAAAAATAATTTTTCAATTTGAACCAGTAGTTTCTGAGATTAGCGCGTTAAACCAACCATCAAACAAACTCTTCAGCTTTATATTATAATATTAGTATAGATACAGTATTAAAATAAAATAAATATATAAAATTAAACGTAGCACCAAAGTGTTCGGCACAAACAGAGGCCCACCCCTGCTAGACCGTGCCTCAATAACCATGCTACGCAATAAAACCTTATAAACGTCCAAAGGTTGACTGCCCCTGAATTTTTAGGCTGAAACATGGCGCTATTAAATTGAACGCTCTTTGAATGCTGCAATTTAAACTGTCGTTTTATTTTAAAACTGAGTCTTTGTGACTACTGAAATGCAGACGTTTAAATTATAGAGCAAGATAGAATACAATAATATTTGTCAGTTTTCCTTCTATAAATCATAACATTATTTACTTAACTGGTTTCTCTCCCAAATAAATTTGGGATTACAAAAAGTTCGAAAAAAAATCCAATCCAACGTCTTGGTTGGCAGAGTGGTATAGGCATAGTATCTGCCCGGAATGTAGAGGACGCGGGTTCGATTCCCGCATCACGGCTATATTTTTTCAAACTTTTCCTAACCTCACATTTATTTGTAATAATCATATTTATTTTTTTCTAACATATTATACGTTATCCAAATAAAAATTAATACCCTGTAGCTCGATGTTGCATTGGTGCCCGTTATTGGATGAGTGGGGTGACCCCCACCTTAAGGCGTTGTTCCCAGCTGCATCTGCTGTCGTTAATGCTCATCATTACGTACTAGGTCATCATCATCATCATCACCAGTCTATCGAGCTCCGCACTAGCTCTTCCTCTGTAATTTTTTTTCATCCATAGGCTTGTGCTCCAACAGCGGGGGCAATAAAGGGCTGGTGATGAATGAATGATGAATAATGAAGATGATAAAAAAGTAACAAGACCACCCTGCAAGAAGAAAGGGTTTCGTTACCATGATTGGGTACAAAGATTTCGGTGGTCAGAAAAAGAATTTCGAAAAATTACGGTCTTGATGCGGGAATCGAACCCGCGTCCACTGCTATCCGAGCAGGTGCCTGACCGCTCGGCCAACCAAGACACCAATGAACTTGCCGAAATTCCTCTAAACTTTTACACTTCGCGTTGTAAGCCAACGATTGATGATTAGGTAGCTTCTTCAGGGTATCCGTTGGGTTACAACGTGAAGTGTAAAGGTTGGAGACATTTCGGCAAGTTAATTATCGTCTTGGTTAGCCGAGTGGCTGAATGCTAGGCGGGACCCTTTTCCCAGCATTCGCTTTTGTGGTCCAAATTGGCGCGGCGACATACACGTTCTCCGGTATGTCGCCGCGAAGAAGGTGAAGTGCGGTTCAAACCGCGCATAGACGAGTCCTGATGCGGACAATAGGCCGAGCGGGGGACCCTGGGAGAAGGCTTAGCTGACGCCCTCATTCCCCCCCGCGTAGTCGGCTGAAGATGGAGAACCGGGGTAGGTCCTATGTAATAGATGGCCGCGTGGTTCAGCCATTCTCCTGGATCGCAGTGACCGCTAGATTACTAGTATAACTCAATGATCAAGTCTATAATTTTTCTAACTTTTTCTAACTGAAAACAACAATATTCTGTGTTAGTACCTAATTTCTGAAACATTTAATGTTCAAATTTTAATCAAAATAGTAATGATTAGGTTATGTCAAAGTAGGATGCAGCTAGACTCTGCGCTGTCTCACTCCAACCACCCTAATGGAGTCGCTTCAAGATTCCAGGAACTGCTTTGAGCTGAGCTGTGTATAAAAGAAACAAGAGTGATACGAATTGGCGAATGCCTTTGTACGAGTTTCACGTGGTTCCAAATATAAATCCACAAATTCCACGTTCGATTTCATTTTCCACCATAGACGTAATATTAATATATCAGGATTGAGCACTGTCAAAATAGTGTTGTAGTAAAACAAAATATATTATATACGTACGGCATAAGGCTTACTTTGGAAAACAAATTATATCTGAGGAAAAACGAGCCGAGGGAGATAGCCAGAGTGGAGTTCTCTGTCCCTTTTTCGCAATTGCCCAACGACAGAAGTTGACATGACAATTGTCATGAAAAGAGGACGGACAACCCTACTGTTAGACATATCACTCGGCTCGTATTTTCGGCTCTAGTGCTCTGTCCTGTTTTTATACTACGTCCACCTTTTCCGCGCATAGGTGGGTAGTTTTGACAATGAAACGCCGAATAAGGCCTCCTTTACCTTTATTGTGGAGTAACTCACAAAGGATGAAAGGCTTTTTTATTAAGACTCCTTTTATTGCGTACGCTAAACTTTTTATTTTTATAAAAAGAGGTTGGTTATGGTCCTGCTGTGACCTCCATGTGGTTATAGTGGAAGGTATTGTTTGGGGATCGCTTAGTTTTAGTTTAGTTTAGTTGAGCCTTTTCCGCATTTAAGCCTCTGATTGGGCCATTAGAAAAGAGAAAGAAAAAAGTTTATTGAGACATCATATACAATGAGAATATTATGCCAGTCTTCTTATATGGTCCTATTCCAACCAACCCAGATCTTCCCAAAAATTTTGCAGCCTTTTCAGACTGCTGCAGGCTTCCGGTACCGATACTGGAGATTGGAGAAGCCTTGCCCGCTGATCAGCTGCCACGCTCCTGCATTCAATAAGCACATGTGAAGTTTCTTCTGCCTGCATGCATTCTCTGCATAGAGAACTGTGTGTCACCCCAATGGTAATTAGGACAGAGGCTAGTTATTATGCCTATTACCTTTCGGGGTTTGTTCCTTGGGGTTCACTTAGCTCCCGGCACGTAAGTTGAACCAAAATGACGGTCGTCTGCACAGCTATAATTGAAAGAAAAGTGTCTGAACTAAATTTTGAACACACAGAAGCGGGTATCCCTGCGTTGCTCTTGTTATAGACACACGTCGCACCTCATACAGAACCTCAATGAAAACGTTTTATTGCGCTGTGCATAGGTCAACTAATATGTACTTTTACGATAGTTGTGTATTTCGGGCGCTGTAAGTGTCTACACACCATCGTCTTTCTGACTTGTCCTGGCCCAGTTTATCTGGGGTCGGCGCAGTATGTTTCCACTTCCATTCATATCGGTCAGACGTCATCAATCTACTGCCTTTTAATTCATATCTTTCATCACACTGGAAAGGTGCTAGTGATGAATGAACAAGTAGAAATGTGATTGCAATCCCATCACCTTCTTCGGTGTCTTCACAACACTAGCCACTAATAATATTCATCCATAGGGAAGGTGCTCCAGCAGTGGGGACATTAAAGGGCTGATAATGTTGATGAGACGTCGAAGTGATATTAATTCCCCTGTCATTACTTGCTAATATTAAACTAACTAATCAGCAATCAACAAAGGTAAACTGACTATATTATTATTGGTCTAACAATAATTTGCGAACCCCGAATAAATCAGTTGGGTCTTACCCCAGCAAATAATGCGCGGTGTCATTTGTGTGCGGCTACATCACGCATCACAATACTATACATTATGCCTATTTATCCCCGAAGGGGTACCTAAGCAGAAGTGAATAATTAACACCCACGTTTCGCCAATTTTGTTGGGTCCCATGATAGATATATAACAGAGGACATAACAGAGGACGAGGCTATTGCCATCTAACGGGCGTATAAATCGCAGTTTATTGTTAGGTGGTATAAGAGGAACGTCCCCAATTTTTTAATGCTGACGTACAGGCCTTCCCTATGTATAAAAGAAGTGCGGTGCGGGTTGATGGTTCTTTTCGATTGCAGATGCAGCCGGGGCCATCGGCTTAACGTGCCTTCCGAAGCACGGCGGAACTCTAGATAATATATTTTTGGTCACCCATCCTATGACCGGTCTTAACGAACATTTCTTAGTTCATGCAATTGTAGACCGAGCGCGCCAAGCAACTGCGTCCTCTTTGTATAAATACAATAAAAATATAAAAAGCGAGTAAAAATCGGTTCTCGTTGAAGATCTTTACGTAGCTGGTTCGGACATAACCGACCCCGTATCATTTAAGCCGATTTCAGTTGCTCTGGTCTACCCGTCCCTCTCACACTTGGCTATTATTCTCAATGAGCGAGAGAGACGGGTAGACCAATGCTGCAATCGGCTTACATAATACGGGGGCCAGTCAGGGTCACGTAGCACGCTATGAGTCGATCTCTGACGAGCCACAACTCAAATAGCGCTAATCGAAGCCTCGGGACTGCTGTGTGTTTAGGCCCTAACCTAATAAGAGAGATATGAACGTTTTGTTAGCAAGTAAGCATTTCGTACGAATACCGAAGTAAGAGTATTATTGAAGCTGTCGTGGGTTCTAGTTGGGCTTGTACGCTCATCAAATATTAACTACAATGTTCTGTCTAATTGATAGCTGGCTTGGGAGCGAAAAAATAACATAGAATGTGCTAGCTTCGATACATCTAAATTGTTACGTAAAGGGGAGGAGAATAAGGAGATTGCCCGGTATACACCAATTGCTTATTGGTGTATACCGGGCAATCTCCTTGGGCACCTGAATGTTTAAGGGAAATCCACCAACAACAGCATACCCAAAGAGGATTGGCGGCCGGCTGTATAAGCTAAGCCAAAACCTTGAACAGTATGGATTCGAATGTTGTCATCCCAATCACTCTCTCTGTTCGTCTGTCTTTCGACATGGTCCCTTCTGCTCTCTTCTATACATTCATTCATCACTAGCTTTTCGGTGTGATGGGTAACATGAATCAATAGGGAGTGGATGTGACCGATATGAATGGAAGAGGAAACATACCCTACCCCAGATAGGCTGAGACTGGGAACAGGACAGGAAGAAGAAGAAGAATTATGTTTTCTGATTATATATAATCTATTATTTTATCTAAATATAATACAAATATTGCAAAGGTACGAGAATTCTAATAACATCACGACATCACACGTCTGTTTAGGGTTCTGTGTCACGTGTCTAATTGAATGCTGACACTAATGTGACGGGGCGTGACTTTTGGGGTACCGCAAGGTAATTGTTAAGCCGTCATTCGATTAGGTACAGCGTTAACTAACCGAATTCTGGGGATCTGTGCGTAGTAATAATTTGTAAACATAACGCCGAGAAGAGGCGACAACCCAGAAACTTCTATATCCTTAGTAAAATTACAACAAATATTTTTTGAAATTTTACGAAGTAAAAGACAAAATGTTTTAACCGCCTTCATGGCCTAATGGTTCGCCCACCGGAATCAAGATCCCGAAGTCCCGGGTTCGATCTCCAGGGGAGTGCAAATTTGTACTCGGTTAGATGGGCGGCTGTTCATAAAAGTTCATAAAGAACAGCCAAAGCGTGTCCAGAAAGGCTCGTATCATAACGGAGTGCTGGTTCCGACATTAATGTATGGAAGCGAAAGTTGGGTATGGGAGAAGAAGCATGAAAGTAGAATAAATGCAGTAGAAATGAGAGCGTTGAGGAGCATGGCTGGAGTAAGGCTGAGCGACCGATTGTATAACAGTGTGATAAGAGAAAGGTGTGGTTTGAAAGAAGATGTAATGACAAGGATTGAGAAAGGGATGCTCGCATTGTTTGGTCACGTCGAAAGAATGGATGAAAGGAGAATGCGAAAAAGGATTTACATGGCGAAAGTGAATAGAGAAATGGCAAGGGGAAGGCCTAGGCGGATCTTTCATAATCAAATTGAAAGTCTATTGAAAAAGGGCCAGGTCAAGAGTACCCGAAACCGGCGGGCATGCATGAAGAGATTGATGAGATTGGATGAAGCGAAAGAAGTATGTAAGGATCGTAGCAAGTGGAAGGAAGTGATCTCTGCCTACCCCTGTGGGAGAAGGGCGTGACGTATGTATGTATGTATGTATGTAGATTGGCGGTAGGACTTTTTTCAAGTCTGCCTGGGCTACCACCATCTTATAAAAATCCGTCGCCATAATAATAATGTTAACAGCGTTATTTGTATTTAGACAATTAGTGATAACATAGCCAGCTCCTCTGTGGTTGAGGGTTCCAGGTTAAGCTTGATGCCATCAGTGGCCCTCATCGTTGTTAAACTATTTTTTTATTACGAATTAATTAGCATCACTATGGTCTGTTTCACAATCTGTTAAGTTCTGAGGTCTGAGCTTATTTGGCAGATCATTTGACAGTTATAATATGAATTATTTGTCAATTGAACTGCCAAGTAAGCTACTCAGAACTTACTTGTCGATTGGAAACAGGCCATATGTGTCGTATGATTATAGCTACCAGTATAATCATACGACACATATGGCCTCATTGCTTTGAGTATAATATCACTAAAGTGGACGGACAAAGATCAAATAAATTACGCCGACTATACATTTTTCGATAAAACTACCTGGGTACTACAACAGGAAGTTTGTAGTTTTTGTTCAAATATTTTCACTTGGCAGTTGCAAATTTAGCGCTCTCCGCAGCTTTAACGTGATAAAAGTAGAAAGTGCTCTATCCTTTTTAATAGTTTGCGGGTTTGCCGCCCCACAAATGGAGTGCGCTCTATAATTTTGCCGTAGAAGCATTTTTATAAGCGGATCTGAGGGAATGAACGCATTTAGGTATTCATCCGCTGAAAAGTATAATTAGTTTCAAAAGAAGCGTATTCTTAAGACCAAACTGGATATTACCGTGGAATAAACAAATAAGTCTATATTTCTTTAATACGTGGGTTTTCTTGGAGCAGCCAATAAAATTGTGGGAATTATTGTTAAGGAAAATGATTTTATACACGAGAGTGCCCATTTTAGACAGATGACAGAAGGCCAAGTTATTAATCTCTCTCAAGGTTCTGGCTTAGGTATTTCAGGGTGGCTGTAACACCTAATCCAAAACCTAGACAATGCCTGCCTTGCATCATTTCAGCCGAGATACCATACCCATCGGAGTTGTATTCGTCGATTCCTTCCGACTACATTACACACAAGTTCTACGCTGGAAGTAGTCGGCTATTATGTACGCAGAGCTACCAACCACAATAGGCCTGCCTTACTTCAATACTTAGTCGTCTTTTAAGACGCCTTTGGGTTGATTCTAAGATCTTAATTCTCTGCCAGCCCAGCTTGAAAGACTTTAGGACTTTTCAAAATAATGTGAAAAAAAAACAAAATATCTGCGGAACCCTTTGAAAGGGAAAATGGATCGGGATCACTTTTTTTATTTTCTCGTCCTAGTCACGGTTGTTTTTTGTGACGGAGGCAACACGATTATGCACAGTGCCCGTTTGAGGGTGAACAGTTAAGGGGTGTGTTGGTGGGATATCGAAGTTTCCAATGCGCTGGGCAATGGGCGGCTTTATTGAATACGTCAAGCGTAACCGCCAATGAGCAGCCAGTGGCTGTTGCAAAAAAAAAAAGAAAAAAAAAAGAGTCGTCAGAGGATAGTTTTTAAAATCCATTTTAGAGGACCCATCTTTTACAAATCACGCCTGTTTATCCCCGAAGGGGTAGGCAGAGGTGTATTAACACCCACGTTTCGCCAATGTTAGGCCCCATGTAATAAGGGGCCGAGTATTTTGTGCAACACCCACGGCAGGTATGGGGGTGGTGACAAATGGAAGGGGTTCCATGTAATAGGTGGCGAGCCTATCGCCATTTATCATGCACGAAAGTCACAGTACATTACTAGGTGGTATAAGAGGCATCCTGCTGGCCATTCTTCATTACTGATTTATCATTAGTCGCCTTGTACGACACCCACGGAAGAGATGTGGGGTGGTGACAGATATATTCTGCTATGTCGTCACCACACGTCGGTCGAAAGACATATTATGATAGCCCAGACTACGCAGTAGGTATTCAACATTAGGTCCTGTTAGAGTATAAACTCATGGCTTTGTCTCTTTTGTACATCTGACATGACATGTATATTTTCTACACATTTTGTTTTACGTTTCCAATACAGTGGTCATGCTTTTGTAAGTTGCGCTTTTATTTTAATATATTTACCTAACATGGTAGCAGAGCGCTAAAGTTTCATTTCGCGGAGTTTAAGAATCCACAACAATCATGGCGAGTGCTGCAGTAGTTCATACCATTGAGAAATTAAATGGGATTTCAATCTATTCGCAGTGGAAATTTGTTATGAAAATGACTCTGATCCACGAAGATTTGTGGGAGTGCATGGAGTCGTTGGACGTGGATGGTAAGAATATTTTGGAACAATCTAGCTATATAAAGAAAATACTAGACAAATATGGCATGTCAGATTGCAAGCACGTGAGTACGCCTATGGAAGCTGACTTACACAAGCTACCTAGAGCTACAGAAGAATGTAACCTGGACTACAGAAACTTGATTGGCTGTCTTCTGTACGTAGCTGTGTGTAGCAGGCCTGATATAGCGCATTCTGTTGGAGTCCTTAGCCAGTTTAACAGTTCTTATTCGGAAATTCACTGGAAGGCGGCGAAAAGAGTTTTACGATACTTAAAAGGAACTCTCGAGTACAGCTTAACCTTTAAGAAGTCGGGCCTACAAGTTACTGGCTATGTTGACGCAGACTGGGCTGGTAGTGCGGATCGGAAGTCATATACTGGTTTTCTGTTTAAGATAGGGGAGTCTTTCACTTCGTGGGAAAGTCGTAAACAGAAAACCGTAGCACTGTCAAGCACAGAAGCGGAGTATATGGCGCTTTCCGATGCCTGCCGCGAAGCACTTTTTATAGATTCTTTTTTGAAAGAATGCATGATCTGTCGAAGTGAGCCTACGACGTTATACAACGACAACCAGTCGGCATAAAAGTTGTGTGAGATTGCTCGGTTTCATTCGAGGACTAAGCATATTGACATAAGGCATCACTTCATCAGAGACCTGGTGGAAAATGGAACTGTTATTGTCAGGTACTTACCCTCTGACCAAATGATAGCTAATTTTCTAACTAAGCCTGTTAATACTTTAGTGTTTAAGCGATGTGTACATAGTATAGGCTTAGGTTAATTTTAGTTTACAAAGCTATGTTCTGCAGCCATTAGGTTTAAGGGGGTGTGTTAGAGTATAAACTCATGGCTTTGCCCATAGATTTGTCTCTTTTGTACGTCTGACATGACATGTATATTTTCTAGACATTTTGTTTTACGTTTTCCAATACAGTGGTCATGCTTTTTTAAGTTGCGCTTTTATTTTAATATATTTTCCCTAACAGGTCCTCTGTCAGTTAACTAACTAAATGGAAAAATGAGCGTTAACAAAAATGAAAAAAACATATTTATCAAGACCGCAATGTTGAAACGGGAAATTTTAAAAGAGCCTCGCAGGATATTCCCGGTGCTTCTGCGGAGGAAGAGAAACAGACTTCCATTTCCGCACCCACCTCTCCCGGTGCGCTGCACAGGGCCGCACTCGGCGATGAAATATGCCGATAATAGAAATAAATAAAAAATTTAAACCTTTCCATTTATTAATAAAATTTTCCGGTATCACTTTGGAATACAGACATACAAAGATTTTGGTGGTTAGAAAAAGAATTTCGAAAAATTATGGTCTTGAGGCGGGAAGAACCCGTGGCCGCTGCTATCCGGGCAGGTGCCCGACCGCTCGGCCACCCAAGACAATAATTAACTTGCCGAAATTCTTTTAACATTTACACTTTACGTTGTAAGGTACCCTCGCAATGTAGAAATAAATTTCAAACATTCCAAAGCAGTTATTTTTACAAATACCGTGCGTTCGGTTAAGCTTGGGTTTGCTTTAAAAACTATTCGATTTTAATTTTAACATTATATAAATGTCAGAAAAATTAGTACAAAGATTTTGGTGGTTAGAAAAAGAATTTCGAAAAATTATGGTCTTGATACAGACATACGTTTATACTAACATCTATACTAATATTAGAAAGCTGAAGAAATTGTTTATTTGTTTGTTTGCATGGTTAAATGCGCTAATCTCAGGAACTACTGACTCAAATTGAAAAATTATTTTTGTGTTGGATAGTCCATTTATTGAGGAAGGCTATACGCTATATAATAACCGACATTAACGCGAGCGAAGCCACGGGTGTCCACTAGTAGTACATAAATCACAGATTTTAATTAAAACACCCACGTTTTGTCAATGCCGTGTGGTGACGGCAGAGTAGAATACAATTGTCACACCACCCCAAATCTATCCCGTGGGTGTCGTACAAGGCGACTAAGGATATATCAATGATGAGGAACGGGCAGCAGCGTTCCTCTTACACCACCTAGCAATAGCAATGTACTGCGACTTTTGTGCCCGATAAATGGCAATAGGTTCGCCACATATTACATGGGACCTAAAATAATTGGCGAAATGTGGGTGTTAGTTTCACCTCTGCCTACCCCTTCGGGGATATAAGCGTGATTTATGTATGTATGTATGTACGTTTTGCCAATTATGTTAGATCCCATGTAATATAGGGCTAGCCTATTGCCATGGTATAGCAACCGACACCCGCGGGAGAGATGGGGGTAGTGACAATTGTATTCGGCTTTGGCGTCACCACACGCCAAAATTATAATAAAAAATCGATTAGGACTACAAAAATATGAGAGCATAAATCTGTTTGCCGGCCAATGATTATGGTTTGTATCTACACCAGGCGTGGAGAAAGATAATGATTGGCTCATAATAATAAATATGACGTTAGATATTTTTCATCAAAAACATTCTTGTCTTACCCTAAGTGGAATTTATGGAGAAAAATACCATTTCATTAACTTTTGATAGGTGTTTAGACACTAGCCTTTCTTAAACCTAATTAAAATACTTATAAACATTTTAGCCACTAAACTTCGCCTTGTAAGTGTTAACTTGGTAAGGCTGTCTAAAAATATTAAGCCTAAATGAGAACTTAACAACAACTTAACCTCTTTCCAACAACTTTAAGAATTCTTAAGTCTTTCATATTATCCTAGCTTTTACCGTCGCAATGTTTGACGCCGTGATTTTGGTTAGTCTTGCTTTTATCGCTTGTTTTTGGGAATAGTTATATTATTGCAGGATTTGAAGAACTCTATTTTCTCACTTAGATTACCACTTGTATTCGCACCAAATTGTATAAAAATAACCTTAGTAGTTTAGCCGCGAAAACGTAACATACTACCAAATACCCTGTCTGACCCATTTTTCTTTACAATAATTTTTGTAACACTAATCATCATGGTGATGACCAGCCATTCATAGAACCAATTGTTGGGGTATAGGCTTTCACTATGGTCGGAAGAATATAGGAAGCATGGGCAATGATCCACCATGCTGGCCCAGTGTGGATCAGCGGATACAGCCAATGGCTTAACATTTTTGATCGCCCATCCAATAACTAGACTTAGATTATTTGCTTAATTGACACGATCGCAGGCCGAGCACGCTAAGCCACCGCGCTATCGAGCTCCTCAACAACTAACACTTATATTGAAATAAAAATCATATAATAAGCATACTGAGCTACGTAATTATGAATGTATAATATTATTACCTACAGATAAATAAAAAGACTGCCCTTATTACGTCCCTGGCCTGTCACCGGCACAAAGCATCCGGCAACCTTTGATTGCATTTAGATTATTGACTGTTGTTATTCAACCGTTACGAATTACTCAGTGGAAGGGAGATAAGTCATCAACGACCTACATACACAGCATTAGGGATTTGTCCAATTCGAAATTTTTGTAAGTATTAAGACAACATATATCATATGAAACACAACTTTATCTCGTCTTTACATACATACTTAAATCACACATATATTATATATATATATATATATATATATATATATATATATATATAACCGTAGGGATAGGCTGAAGTAAATTAACACTCACTTTTCAGCAATTGAATTAGGTCCTAACAGGTGGCGAGCTTATTGCCATCTATCGGGTAAACAAATCACAGTACATTGTTAGGTGGTATAAAAGGAATGCTGCATCCCAATACTCATCGCTGTCTTTGCCCTAAGTCGCCTTGTACGACACCCACGGGAGAAATGGGGGTGGTGATAAGGGCATGATCTTTTTTGCCGTCACCGTATGGTGATAGCAGAGAAGAAGGTTTTAAATTTATATTTATCACGCAAGGCCAAATTTGAAAAATGGCTTATTCGACGATATGACCTGACTACAGAAGATTTCATTGTTAATCTACCGTACCAACTAACCTATACCTACCATACATTGATTGGCCAATTAGTTTACTTACCAATGGCCAAATGACCAGACAGATTGTAAAATGTCCAATTCGACGATCTGACCACGACATGTCCACCAGCTCAATTTAAACTGCATAGACCAACTCGTCGAAGCACCGAATAAGTATCTTGACAAGAGTCCTTCAGCTTAAAACAACAAATTACAATAAACTCCCGTCTCTTGTCATAAGGTTCATTTTGTTTTTTTAATAACGTCTCCTGAGGTCTTTGTTTACTTGAGCTCCCTGTAATGCCTTCTCAGACGCACTCCTCGCCCAATATGTTGCTACTACGCTGTTATTAGCCACTTGTATGTTTAATATATGGAAAAGCGGGAAGCTTTTATTACTAGGAATATAGGGATCGAAATTGGAAGGTAGTTTATGGAAGAACGACAAAGCTCATACGAGTGGGTAGTTCAAGAATAATCAGTTCTTTTCTTACATAATTTTATCATTTGTAATATTATTTTATTAAGCTTTTATATTGATTTATACAGGAATAGAAATTTTATTGGCAAACTACCACACCGCACACCAACCCAACCAAAGAGGATTGGTGTCAGGCAGCCGGCTGGCTGTAAAGTCTAAGCCTAAACCTTGAGCACTATGGATTGGAATGTTGCCATCCCAATAGCTCTCTCCATTCGTCTCAACATCACTTTCCAGAACTTTTCTATACAATCATTCATCACTATCACCTTTCCGATGTGATGGATGTTATGAATCAAAAGAGAGTGGACGGCCTAATGACGTCTGACCGATATTAATGGAAGAGGAAACATACTGCGCGACCCCAGATAAACTGGGACCAGGGCAGGATGAAGAATACGGCAATACTATGCGCACCATTAAATTGCAACCCGAAAAACAATACAAGTACTATTACTTAATTAAACTGTCAATGACTGGTATAGATTTATAATAGTAGATTTTTTCTCTTGAAAAATAACCAATAATTTTGGTCTTCTAAAGTCAGAGACCACGAAACCGTTCCGGTTACCACTAATTACCGTCGAATATTCCCCACTCTCGCAAAATGGCTTAGAAAATATTAACCTTCGTATGAAAACCGTTTATGCTCTCATAAAAATACAAATACTGTACCTTTTTTCGATCCAAATTCGTGTCGCTTCAAGCCGCTTCCCAAAGAAAATAGGTTCGTGGCTATGATATAGGGATAATGGATAGGTCTGTTAAAAAAGCAGATATTTTATTGATAAAATACGCAGAAGTATAATCATTATCATACAAACGTAAATCACGATTATATCCCCGAAGGGGTAGGCAGAGGTGAACTAGCTAAAATAATTGGCGAAACCCACGTTTCGCCAATTATTTTAGCTCCCATGTAATATGTGGCGAGCCTATTGCCATTTATCGGGCACAAAAGACGCAGTACTATTGCTAGGTGTTATAAGAGGAACGCTGCTGCCCAGTCCTCATCACTGATTTATCCTTAGTCGCCTTGTACGACACCCACGGGAGAGATTTGGGGTGGTGACAATGGTATTCTACTCTGCCGTCACCACGCGGCTATTATTATCATCACCATCCCTTTACTGCTTGGGCACAGGCCTGCCCTGTGGATGGAAGAATATAGGGAGAATGGGCCATAATCCAACCTTACTGACCCATTGCGCATTGGTGGGTAATAACGTCTGCAGATGCAGACGGGACCCACACGGCTTAACGTGCCTTCCGAAGCACAAGGGAACGTCAATATTGCCCTTTAACTACGGTTCGTGTTCTATTTATTTATTTATTTGAAAAAACATGGTATGTTATAGGTGTAACAAATCACAATAAATGTCACTTCACTTTATGCAAATTAAATTTATTAAATAATATCGGCCTGCGATTGCGTTACCTAAGCAATGTCCGCTGAGGCCAGTCATTGGATAGGTGACCATGAATTTATAATCTCGAGTTTACTGCTTCTATAGGCACGTTAAGCCGTTGGTCCCGGCTGCATCTGCAGTCGTTAAAGTCCACCAACCCGGACTGGGCCAGCGTGGTGGGTTATGGCCCAGTCTACCTATATTCTTCCATCCATAAAGAAGGATAAATCAGTGATGAGGAATGGGCAGCAGCGGTTCTCTTATACCACCTAGCAATGTACCTACTGCGACTTTTTTGCCCGATAAATGGCAATAGGCTCGCCACCTATTACATGGGATCTAACATAATTGGCGAAACGCGGGTGCTAGTTCACCACTGCCTACTCCTTCGGGGATATAGGCGTGATTTATGTATGTAATATATATTACTTCCTTGTGGAGACGACAAAGTAAAATACAATTGTGAGGCCCCAAATCTCTCCCGCGGGTGTCATACTAAGGTCAAACAGTGATGAGGAATGAGCAGGAGCGTTCTTCTTATGCCATCTGCGAATTCCCGATAAATGACAATAGGCTCGCGACCTATTATTTTAATATAACAGGCGAAATAAACATAATTGGCGAAACGGAGTTGTTGATTCACCTCTGCCTACCCCTTCGGGGATATAGGCGTGATTTATGTATGTATCTTTTTTTGATTCATATGATTTATAATATGTGTACCACTTCCAGTAGATCATTCTAGCTGCCTGCCCACTACGTGTGTCAGTAATATATTTCACGGCACTCCTGAAAATGTTATTTACAGGTTGAAAAGAACGATTTTCAGCGTCCCCACTAGACACGGTCGGTGTTTAGGAAGTGTTCCGTTATTGTATTAGATCCTGGAGGGGACGCCGCGTGCGAGTTTGAATAAAGCTAGATTTTTTCGGTGACGATGGCAGAATTTCATTTCGCTCCACCACGTGTATTCGGTTCTGTTATAAAAGAAATCTTGGCTAACGTCTGAATGGAATATGATATGAAAAAGGAATGGAAGTACTTTTATTAGATAAAATATGTTACAAAGGCTTTGCTTGCTTGCTCGCTTTAGTATGAAGCGATCCTATTGGTTCATTTTTACGCAATACCGCTCAACCGCGTGAAGCGACCTAGGTAGTCACAAACTTTAATTTTGTTCCAATCAGTGTTCCAAACACTTTACGATAAAATCGATCGGATAACCATTATTATTATCAGTAGATGTAAAAATTCCCAACATCTTAATCCCACTTCCTCCAACACAATCGAACTAAAGAGACTTGCAACACAATCGGCAAGGAGCTCTGCGGAAATTCCTGGAATAAATAAAATTTAATTGCCACGCATTCCAAACCGTCTTAATCTTGCCTACGAACACCGCATTCGAGTTCTCAAGTTAATCCAGTACTCCACATTGACGAGGGTTCCAGTTTCCAAGTTAAGCTGACCTCTCATGTAACCTTCGGGACACTCTAGCCTGGCTCTTGTAAAACTGGCCGGTATATAATGTAAAGGAGCATGAATGATAATGTTTGTGCCCTGTTATATTTCACACGTCGTAATGCTCCCGAAATGCGGGCATTGTTCCTAAGATTAGTGTTATTTCGTTTATTAGGGTAGTTTTCCTATGACACCATTATTATTAAGTGGAGATGTTAGAGAACTACAGTCGCAGGTACAGGACGACTTAGGAAGGTGTTAGTTACCTACATTATTCTCTTCTTCTTGCGCTGTTCACAGTTTATCTGGGATCTGGGGTCGCCGCAGTACGTTTCCTCTTCCATTCATATCGGTCAGACGTCATCAAGCTATCCACTCCCTTTTAATTCACATCATCCATCACACCGGAAAGGTGCTAGTGATAAATGAATGTATAGAAAAGAGACGGAACGGACCATGTCGAAAGACCGATGAACTGAGAGAGTGTGAATCCATACTGGCGTTCCTCTAATACCACCTCTAATACTGCGATTTACCTGCCAGATGGATAGATGGCAATAGGTTTGCCACTATTGCATGGGATCTAACATTGGGTGTTTAATACACCTCTGCCTACCCCTTGGGGATGAATAGGCGTGGTTTATTTAATATGTCGTCGAGTTGAAAGGAATTTTCGTTTGCAGTCGCTAGGAAGCTGCGTCCCTAATATATTGTTATTATCAAATAAATTGTATTGTCAATAACTCCGTCCTAGAAAATGATGTAAGCGGAATATTGCGAGAGTATTTCCAGCAAATTCTATTTCAATTTGCCTGTCGTGCTTCTATTTAGCGCATTTTCGTGACGTTTCGTTCAAACACTGAATGGAGTTATAGAATTCGCTTGTCAGAAACATTATTCGAAATGAGAAAAAAAGTTGTTCCAACCATTTTGTTGTAGATGAGGTTCTGTTTCGGAAAATGTTTTCCCAAATTATTACATCGCGTTGCTAGGGCGATTTAGTAAAGTGTCGGTGAGAGTTTAACATACATACATAAATATGTCAGGCCTTTCTCCCACAGGGGTAGGCAGAGGTCACTTCTTTCCACTTGCTACGAACCTTACATACTTCTTTCGCTTCATCCTATCTCATTAATCTCTTCATGCATGCCCGTCGGTTTCGCGTACCTTAACTTGGCCCTTTTTTAATAGACTTTCAATTTAATTATGAAAGACCCTCCTGGGCCTTCCCCTTCCCATTTCTCCATTCACTTCCGGTATATATAAATCCTTTTTGTCATTCTCCTTTCATTCATTCTTTCGACGTGACCAAACCATGCGAGCATACATATGTAAGGTAAAATTATAATTGTTCAGTTTGGAAGAACGAAACGTATGCGTGAAAGAGAGAAATATATGATTGTGTGAAGGAATGAAAGAGCTAAAATATCAAGTTGACAGGTTGTGTGTGAGTGAGATAGTTAAGTAGTTAAGTTCTAAGCGTAAGAGAGAAAAAGAATAAAATTCATTATGTCGGAAATCAGTCTTTCATTTACATGGCGCTGCGGATAAAAACTATAAAGTATTGTTGCATTTACGTGAAAATACAACAAATAGTAGGGTGTACGTTTTACACTAACAGTTATTTAATTGCATTACGTATTATTGCAAGAAATAGTAAAAGGGTTGGGGAGATTAGGAAAGATTTTTTTTCAGCACGTTTTGCAGACCCGGCATAATCAACAAAATCAAGTTGTACAATGGAAGCTATAAAGAATCCGGAAGAACTGGAGAGCTATACGGTATCACAACTAAAAGAGGAGCTTAAACAAAGATTTTTGCCAACAAAAGGAACGAAGAAGGAAATTATTGAAAGGTTAGTCCTAGATAATATTGTTAAAGAGGAAAATGGCATAATGGAAAATTATCGTTCAGAGAAAACAAAACGTTTGTCGCAACAAATTGAACTAAAAAATTTAAAAATGGAATTGGATATTTTGAAACAAAAAGACAACTGTGAGGAGCATGATGAGAATGGCTCTCAAAATCCTCTAATATTACACATTCTGCAGACACAGTCAGAGTTACTCAACAGGTTAGTGCCTCTCTCAGGTCAATCTAATTTACAAGTGCTGTCTAGTTCAGATACTAGTCAAGCTATACCATTTTTTGGCGGAAGTAAGGTAGAAAATGTTAAGGATTGGTTGCAACAGGTAGAAAGGGTAGCGGCTTTAGCTAGTTGGTCCCAAAATTTGATGTTAGTTAATGCTGCAATGAGACTAAGAGGTCCTGCTAGTGATTGGCATAAAGCATATGGTAAAAGAATAAACACATGGAATGAATGGAAACAAAAACTTAATGAAAGGTTCTGTATAAAAATGTCATTTGCGGAATTCATATTGTACCAGTCAAAAAGAATGTTACGTGCGAATGAAAGTATCACTGAATACATTTTCAATAAAAATGCTATGTTTGAACGATCACCGACAAATATTGAAGAACAAGATAAAGTGTCTTTGATTTTAGAGGGTATTACGGATCATCGTTGGTCAGTACCATTGGCCACACAATGCTGCAATACTGTCGAGGAACTGCTAAATCATGCATCGGCATTGGACAACATTAGAAAAGTACAGCCCAAGGACAGATACTATGGAAATCAAATAGAAAATGTAAGTACAACATTTACTCAGAACACTAAGGAATTGCCAAGAAATAATAGATTCATATCAAAATTTAATCCCCAAACAGACAAAATAGAAGACCAAATATGTTTCAAATGTAAAAATAAAGGCCATATTTCATATAATTGCACACTACAAGAGCAAAATGCAAGTAACATTCAAAATAAAAATATTGGTAAAGAAAGTATAAACACACATAACAAGACAAATTATTTCCAACCAAAGCCATCATCGAGTGAAAGAAGTAACACCAATCACAAGGGAAATTCCAAACAAATTAGTTGTGTTCAGGACAACTCACCAAATGTAACACTTATTACAGTACAATTGAATGGGTCATTATCATTACAAGCATTACCCGATTCGGGCTCAGTTTTGACAATTATAGATAAAAGTTACTTACCACAAGATACAGAGGTTTATTCATGGCAAAAGGGTAATTATAAAGTTGCCGGAAGTACATTTACACCTATAGGATGGTTATCAGCTAGATTACAAGTAGGAAAAATAGATTATGTAATGCCTCAAATAGCAATATGTGAAAACCTACCAGTACCAATGATATTAGGAAAGGATTGGCAATTGGCTGTATATGCTAGAATAATACATGAACCAGATGGGCGAATATGTATAATTACACCTACACATACCGAATATTTTCCATATATATGTAAGGAAGCAAAATCTATATCTTGTTGCATTGAATATAAAAAAATTACGCATGAAAATGAACAAAAAGTATTGCAATTAGTATCAGAATATGAAGACATTTTTAAAACAAATTCAAATAATATAGGAAAATTCACAGATTTTGAATTAGATATTAAGCTTAAACATGAAAAACCAATAAGTTGCAAACCATATAGATTAACAGAACCAGAAAGAAAATTTTTGAAAGAAACAGTAGAGACATGGCTAGAACAAAAAATATGTAGATTGTCAACTTCACCTTATGCGGCACCTATGTTTGTAGTAAAACAACCATTTCATGAAACAACACCATATAGACCAATTGTTGATTACTCAAAAACCATAAACCCCATAACAGTATTAGATTCACAACCGATAGAAAGAATGGAGGATATTATAAACACAGTTTCACAATTTGTATACAAGTTTAAATTAGATATTTACCATGCATATCACAACATTTGTATAAAAGAAGAGGATATTTATAAAACAGCAGTTATAACACAAGATTATCATATAGAATTTATGAGAGTTATGTTTGGATTAGTTGGAGGTCCATCTGTAATGTCTAAGGTCATAAAATCAACATATGGACATTTGTATAATCAGGGAGTAAGGGCATACTTCGATGACATTACCGGAGGTGATAATTCCATACAGGACTTTATACAAATATTAAGAAAAAATTTTGAAGCCACCAGAAAAAAGAATTTAAAATTAAACAAAGATAAATGTATTTTTATAGCAAATGAACTGTCATTGTTTGGAAAAATTATTGGTTATAAAGAGGAACGAACAGACCCAAAAAGAATAGCAGCAGTTGAACAGTATAAGACATTGGCTTCAATAACAGAGATACGTTCATTTTTAGGATTCACAGGAGCGTTCAGAAAATATATTAAGAATTATGCGTACATAGCGAAACCATTACAGGACACATTAAAGAAAAATAAAAGTAGAAGTCATGAACAATATAAACAAGAAATAAATAACAAAATTATTCTTTCAGCACAACAACAAAAGTCATTTGAAATATTGAAAAGTTTATTAATTTCAGCACCAGTTTTGGCAAATTTTCAGCAAGATGCAGAGACAATTGTAGAAACAGATAGTAGCTACCAGGGCATGGGTGCATGTTTATTACAAATCCAAGAAGGCGAGAGAAAAGTTATAGAATATGCTAGTAGATGCCTGAAGGATGCTGAAACAAGATATCACATAAATGAATTAGAAGTAACTGCAGTTCACTGGGCAATTGTGAGTAAATTTCGCATATATTTATTAGGAATAAAATTTACATTAATCACAGACAGTTACTCGACAGCATATATAATAAACAGAGCTAAAATCAATAGAAAATTTGCTCGTTATGTTGTTGATTTGGCACCTTTTGATTTTATTCCACAACACAGACCAGGCAAACAAAATGTAATTGCAGATCATTTATCGAGATATCCATTGAATGAAATATGTATGTTAGTAATCAGCAGTAACACAGAAAAATTAAAAATAGCCCAAAGTAAAGATCAATTTATTCAACAAATATTCACAAAATTGTCAAAAGAACCAGCTACGCATCATATACAACAAATACATAAATCTTTTCAAATATCAGATAACATTTTATTACATATAAATGACAAAGAGATATATAATAATAAGAAAATTGTAGTACCACAGAGTCTCAGAGAAAACATAATAAAAATTGCACATGATGACAGTGGACATTTAGATTTCACTACAACATTAACAAAAATTAAAACTAAATATTGGTGGAGATCAATGCGTCAAGATGTCAAATGTTATGTATCAGCATGTATTGTTTGTGCAAAAACAAACAGAAGAACAAAGTTTGCTTATGGAAAATTGGGTGAACGGCCAATACCGCAAACACCAATGCAAGTTATTTCATCAGATCATATTGTTGCACTGCCAAAAACACAGTCGGGTAATACATATATATTCGTTCACATAGACCATGCCACAAGATATATATTTGCAAAACCTTGTTACTCTTTATCGGCTCTAAGTGTGATAGATACAATTGAAAATGACATAATTTATGTGTATGGGCCACCACAGACTTATATATCAGATAGTGCACCTTGTTTTACAAGTCAAACAGCACAAAGTTTTTTTAATAAATTTGGAATAGAACATATACCAACAACACCATACACAGCTCAAAGTAATGGATTAGTAGAGAGAGCAAATGCTACGATAATGTCTACATTAACCAAATTTGCATTGAATAACAATAAAGAATGGGATAAGTTATTACCAAAAGCAGTATTATCTATCAATATCTCAAAACAAAAAACTACAGGATATTCACCATTTTATTTAATGTATGGCTTTGAACCTAGAATACCACCTGATGAAATACATTTTGGAAGTATTTTTGAAGACATAAACAGAGTACATCAATTGGATTTATTAGCACAAGCAAGAGAAATTTCATTGAATAACATACAAAATGTACATTCCTATAACAAAATAAAATTTGATTTGAGAAGATTAGACCATAACTTTAAGGAAGGAGAATATGTTTTATATGAATGGCATAAGCCAACAGACACAAAATTGACACCTAGATATAAAGGACCATACATCATCATAAGAAAAGTTGGTTCAGTTTGTTATGAAATACAAGATGTTTGGAAACCATCTGTGAAGAAAATTGTTCATGTACAATTCCTAAAACCAATGTCCTGTCCCCCAAATTTATATAAGTTTTCAGATTCAGAGAATGATGACAATACTGAAGATGACAACATAAACTAAAATACCATGGAAACAAGAAAGGTTAGCAACATGACAATGTAACAACATAGACATCACCAGGAAACAATCTAATAAGCATAAATTAAGTTCTAGTTTAATAAAGAAATAAGAAGAAAAAAAAAAAAAGAAAGAAAAAACAAAAGGTATATTTTTCATTGTTCATTTATTTAGTAAAGTTCAATCAAACTCAAGTTAAAGTCTAAATTGTATTTATTAGAGTAAAACATTAGTATGTATTTAACTTAATCATTTTTTTTGTTTTTTTTATTTAAGGGCAAAGCATGTCAATAATTGTTGTAACAATTTTAAGTTTAATAAATTAAAAGTAATAAATACATTGCATAAGTATTGAAAATCGCAAAGACCATTTATTGCAAATATGTATACATGTCACTTTGTAGAAAACTAAAAATGTTTAACAAATGAATGATAAAAAAAATCTTGTTCATAAAAATAAAAAAGGTACATACATACACAAATTAAGTTAAATAGTTTTTTTTTGTTTCTAAAGAGTAATAAAATATAAGTAGTAATATGTATAACTATATCTTTTTTTCATACCTCAGATAGTTTCAAGTTTCAATATAACTACATAAGTTTGTATTAATTATTAGCTTAGACATTATTTTATTAGTTAGATTTTTATTAGTTAGATTTATCATTCAGAAGATATAAAACAATAAGGTAATAAGTTTATTAAGTTGTAATTAGGTAAAATATTGTTTGCCATTGTTTCACCACATAAATTGTTAAGTTTGCAGTTTAAAAACAATCTATGATTAGTAGTACAAAAGCATGTAAGGTGTATGAATGTGAAATTAAAATTTGTTTATTAAAATAAAAATAAAAAAATTGTTATTTCAAAGGGCATGTAAGGTAAAATTATAATTGTTCAGTTTGGAAGAACGAAACGTATGCGTGAAAGAGAGAAATATATGATTGTGTGAAGGAATGAAAGAGATAAAATATCAAGTTGACAGGTTGTGTGTGAGTGAGATAGTTAAGTAGTTAAGTTCTAAGCGTAAGAGAGAAAAAGAATAAAATTCATTATGTCGGAAATCAGTCTTTCATTTACACATACATACATACATACATAAATCACGCCTATATCCCCGAAGGGGTAGGCAGAGGTGAACTAGCACCCACGTTTCGCCAATTATGTTAGGTCGCATGTCGCCTTGTGCCCTTAGTCGCCTTGTACGATGGGTTGAGGAATACGCAACCAAGAAAACCTATTCAAAGTCAAAGTCAAAATTCATTTATTCATATCTGGTATAATTACAATACACTTATGAATCGTCAAGACCGAATACCGAAAACCCGTGTGTCCAAGAAAAAAATAGGGGAGTGCGCAGCATGCCTCAGTCTGTAATGATAGGTCTCCAAACCCGCCCACGCCCCGATCCGCAACGAAGCGCCGACCCTGCCGCGTTCAATACCAAGATGGTACTAAACGCATCAGGGCCCAACGCTCCGCTAGCAGAACGGCACGCAAGTAGGCTGTAGAGAAACCCACCATTGCCAACGAGTTATGACATTGCAGGTACATTGTAAATTATGCACCAAATACAATCCCACAACTCGCCAATCACATAAACCGAATCATTTATCATATTCATCATATTCTTCCTCAAAGTGAAGAACTGTCTAACTAAAGTAAGAATATTGTATAAAAATGACAATTTAAGTAACCACTTTTACTGCCGCACTCAGAGACGTCAAATAACGATAATGAGTACTTATTGTCAAAAAATTACAATTCAAAACTAGTCGCCCTTCTTCTTCAAGGTCTATGGTCTAAATTTAATTGAAATTTTTTGACATTAGGTACTCATTAAAGTTATTTGACGTCTCTGAGTGCGGCAGGTACTCAAGTAATTACTTTGACTTGTTACCCCGAAAACAGAAACGCTATTCAAAGTTCGAGTCCTGCATTTAAGTATTGTCAAAATTGACATTTTCCATACAAATTCTGACATCTAATGTCCAGTTAACTTTGCTCAAAAGCAGTGCTCAAAATTTGAGTAGCGTATTCGGGGTTAGTGTAGCGCTACACACGTATAGTAAAGAGCGAACGCTCCACGGGGTTGCTTACTGGCTCCCGAACTGTTCTCGGAAATTCCTCCATACATCTGATGAAAATGTGTGCAAACATTCGTACGTGACTCCGAATAGGCCGCGATGAATCGATGTTTGTGCTGCCGCTCCGGAGATAAATCGAAACAGCCAAGGATTTATTAGAGGAGTTCTTGCGCTATCGCGTTTTAGCGATCCCTTGATGCCTCCGATAGCACCATTAGAGCAGATGATTGTTACTTTGCATTTTGGCGTATGTATTTCAAGGTTAGAACAGAATACCACACTTTGAAACGTGTGGTAGGTATTTCGACTGTTCTGTTCGACCGCCACCACACATCGTAAATAATGATGTGTAGTGGAGGCAGAGCAGAATACAATTGTCACCACCTTCTACACTTTATCTCTGCGGGTGTCGTACAAGGCGTTTAAGAGTTAAAAAAGTGATGAGGAATAGTGTTCTTATTGAACTATCGGACATTATACCGTGCCCGATATATGGCAATAGGTTTGCCCCCTATTACATTGTAACTGAAATATGCTGGCGAAACGAGGATATTAAAACACCCCTCTCTACCCCTTAGAAAGAAAGACGTGATTTATCTATGCATCTACCAACGTTAAACATCAACAATTCAACAGGTGACTCCGGCTAAAGGGACCATTATATTTTTTTTATTTTAAATAAAACAAAGCTTAGTGCCCAAACGTGCTTTATTGACAAACCATTGACATGTCAAGTTATTTACAGCGAGCAAAGCCGCTTGTTCTGAAAAGCGAACATCTCGACTAAGCTCCAAAAACAATACAGCCTTAACAACTAGTACCGACATTCTGAACGGAACTTACAACGTGGAACGCGATTAAGCAAGAAGGAACCCTTTTTGTTATAAAACTAAGTCTAAAATGAAACGTTCAATTATAAGACTTGGTAAAATCCTGTGTCACCCAGGTCAATATCTTTATCCAATCAAACCTTTATTATAATACAAACAAGTCAAATACGATGTTTATTAATTAAAGACATTCTTCAAAACAAATGTATCGTAAAACGTGCTTTAATATAGTTACCTAAAACGCTGATAAATATTTGACTTAATTGTATTTGTTTAATAATAAATCCTTTATTCTATGCCCTTGATCCCCTGTCTTTTTGGATCCATTTTGCTTAACCACATCCTTAGTGAAGGAACTTAGCATCATTCATAACTACGAAGAAACCTGATTATTTGGTTACAATAGTCGTGCCGCCATTTCTGTACTCATTATCAAAAAATTAACAATTGTATCATCGTAGAAGTGGCAAACACACAATATTATTTCAATATAAACATGAAAATCGCTATTTTAAGGATAATACAAAAAGAAAATAAAGAACATAAAATAAACAAAATCAGTTTCTGTAGACTATTCATACCATACATACGTAACAGTTACGATTCTACGTCTGTCGAAGGTCATTCAATTCGGGATATTTTAACTAAAATAAAGTTTTCTCTGAGATAGCGATGGCTTATTGGTAATTAATAAGTAACAAAAAGCTAATGAATTTTTTGAAAGTATTCTTGCTCAGTTTACCGTATCTTTAATTATTACTTTGATAACAGTAAATGCACTAATTTTATCGGAAAACCAATGACGCGATAAGCTCAAAGAAAGAAATATTGTACTAAAAAAATCAATAACAAGAAATACCTACAAAACGTATTCAACTTACATGGCCTTCAAAACATACGATTTTCATTACAATATAAAAATGTATATATATTTCACATAAACAAAGTGCAATGGACTGGATTAAGAAATAACTATCTATAATATATAACTATTAAAGTCCAATTAGTCGACATATTGCATAATCCCCAGTCTGTAGTTAGTTATGAGATTTGATTTTTACATCCATTTTTATTACAGATAATCAAAAAAATTTTTGTACTTGTAAGAAATATAGCTATATGAATTACAAATTTAGTAGAAATATTTCAAAATCGCGCCCATTGTCAACTTAATACACAAGGAACATTCATTTCGCAATAGACTTATTACAAATAATTTCACATAAAAATGTTTTCTTGAAATAATACATATTATAATACAAACACATACTTATTAAAACTTCGATACAAGAGTAGTGATATTACTAAACGTATACAGTATTCAAAAGGAAACATTTTAAAGGAAATATTACAAGTAAACATTTAAACACTAAATACATCATCGACGAAGCTTGACCGGGCAGAAACATATTCTATTAACTCAGGTCCAGACGTCAGTAACATGCTTTATAATGTAACTCGAAATGATTCACATTTTTGATCAAATTGTTAAGAATTAACACTGCTAAATCTTTTGTATTTGTTGCATCATGTTTTTCATTCGACGCTTCTATCTTTGAAGTATTTTATAAGCTGCGACGTTATTGCGCGAAATATACTAAGTTAACTTTAGTATTAGTATACTCAGGATTCTTATTTTACTAAGTAATAGAATTCTCATTACATTATATTACAGTTTGCACACGTCTGAACAAGGCCTTACAAGTAAACATTTAAGTATCATATAACAGCATTCAGAATACTGTCGATAACAATAGATAGTCCCAACTGACTAAAACTGTACTTACAACAAAGCTCTCACTCTTTAAAAGGACTCTTGTACTCACAGCTATACACACCTGTATCATCACATGGTAAGCCTAAGAAATTATAGTTGACATACAGACTATGAACAAATCCCTCATTTAATAAAAGAGAGAAACAACTCGATAGTTACATAGAAACATTGAGTGTTCTTAATTTATGACGTTGAGCGTCAATGTTGCATTAATGCAATTTTTGTATTTCATTTGTATTTAAGAATCAAAATAGCCTTACGGCGGGTCCCAATATTCTATCTACAGTAACTATAGATAGAATATTATTATCTTATCTTCAAATGTTGAAGATAGGTTACAGCTTAGCTGCTTAGTAACTTCTGTTACCAACGGCAACTAAACTTAGTAACATTACTTTCAACTGTAGATAGAACATAGGGCCCGCCGTTAGAGTACAAAAACTCAGGGACTTGCTCCCCGCAAGTGACATCTAATGCTTGACATCTAATGTCAAATTCGGTAACATTGCGGTACAAAAGTGTCGGTTTACCGAAATACTTAAATCCGGTACCCATCTGCCGTTTTAGCTAGCGACCAAGCGATCAAGGGTACCCTTTAACTAATTCAACAACAAAGTGACATTATCAAGCAAGTAATGACGTTAATGCTTATTACAATACCTAAAGCATCACAAACTTATCAGCTTAGGCTAAACTTAAACATAGAAAAAAATACAAACTTAACTCCGGTAAGGAAAAAAAACAACAACTTAATTGGAGCTCACTTAGGTATGTTTGTTTATTTATTCGTCAGCTATTCGGTATGTGCTTATACTGTGTGCAACCACTTCATTGTCTTGACGATTATCGTTTTTTTATGAATAGCCTTATTTCTTAACAGTTTGCCAGCTCCTATTAATTCTATTTCATTACACTTGAAAGTTATAATTTTATGATTGAAATTAGCTTATTCTGTGTCAAAATTCATAAAAATTTATGTGCATGACACATTCACTTCATTTTCTTTACATTGAAAACTAGATGAATTAATCTAAGTCCTCTTATTTATAATTTTCGAACCCGTTGCAAATATTAAATGATTGAAGAAACTAAATAGAACAATTTTACCGCCTACGAATTTTATGATTGAAATTAGCTTATTCTGTGTCAAAATTCATAAAAAATTATGTGCATGACACATTCACTTCATTTTCTTTACATTGAAAATTAGATGAATTATCTAAGTCCTCTTATTTATAACTTTCGAACCCGTTGCAAATATGAAATGATTGAAGAAATTAAATAGAACAATTTTACCGCCTACTATAAAATAATTAGGTAATAAAAAAGAAATACATTTCTAGGCGCTGTTAAAATACTAGAATATAAAGTTCGTGTAGAAGGTGAAGGTGGCGTATAAGTTACTTAATTCACATTTAATTTTACACAAAAGTATCTTTTATCACATAATAATTATGCAACAATATTAGAATATAATCTTCCTATATGTATAAATGATTTTCCCTTATATTCATGTATATAACGCAATTAATTTCTTGAACTTTAATTTTTTATTTTAGATATTTTTATAATTCATGTTCTTAGATAAATTTAAATAGTTTTATAGACTGTAATGTGCTGGAATCCGAGTAATAAATATAAAATGATGGATTACATAAAACTTTACATCCTAAATCAGCACAGAATCCTGAGTGGTTTGAAAACAGTATATTTTTATTATAGTTATTTTTATTGGTTTTAAGAAATGAACTTAGTTATTCATATTGCAGTGTTGTGATTTAAAAAAGCTATTTTTACTTGGTAAAGGCACACTTTTGGACAAAAACCAGATTAGTTGGTCGGATGTGATTATTAAAATCGATCAGGACTTGGAAATTAGTGGTAAGCAATGGTGCTAATATTCTATAAACACTTAATATTACCGTTCTCGTTGAATAGAAGTAATTTGAGAGGTTTTAAGAACTGTACCTACTAATTATAATGACAAATTAAAATTTGCTAAAAAAATTGTTTGTATTTTTGGCGATTTGTGATATGACACCTGTGTTTCAACATCACAGCTCACATTAACAACAACCTGTATCGACCATGAAAGGAGATAAATATAAGTGTGTGTGTACCTCTACCTCTCGCTCAGATATATGTGAGAAAAGGAGAGGTAACAATATTCTCTGTCTGCGCTGGGATGATCAGCAGAAAATTCATTTACTGATTTACTATAGGGACATTTTTCTTTAAAGACAATGAATTGTATTTAAATATTTTCAGTGGAATTGTGAAAGTATTAATATTATATTATTATTCGAAATAATTTTAAAGCGATTACGAAAATGTTTATTAACTATGGAATTGAGTGAAATTTCAATCCTAACAAATTCTGATTCGTATTCTAATTTATTTTTTATATAATTTATCATAAAGTTGTATTTATAGTGTAAGCGTCCGTTCCTTTAATATATAAAAGACCCTAAATTATTTTATTCTATATTCAATTTCAATCATATTGTAAATCTTCACGCATTCTATTTACATATACAATTTGGATAAGATATAAGCTTTTATATCGATTTGGATAAGCCTAGGCACTTGTGGCAAATATATTTTGGCATACCATTGTTTCTGTTGTTATACCAAAAACACAAATATCATTCCGTGTTAATAGAAAAATGTGGAAACGTGGTGATATTACAGATATTCGATTCCTTAATCTAATCGATTTCATCGTTCATAGGACTTTTCTCAGAAATGATAGAAAATACGGGTTGATATGGATTTGTATTGTCATTTTCACCAAAGAACACGTAACCAAATACCACGTTTCAAATTTTGTAGCAACACGGACTCTACTATACTTTGAGTGTTACATTAATTATTATGGTCACAGAGGAACAATTATTTAAGTGTTCTTTACGTTTAAACATAAAACAACTTAACGTTTCTAAACGGTTATGTAATAAAACTTATTATACTATGGTGACTTACTTTCTAATTTAGAAATTTTCTATGGCATAACATGATATGCCTGTTTCTATCCAGAGATGGCGTGATAGATTTGTTTAGGGAACGAAACGGGCCCCGTACTCCATTATTCTAATTTTAATAATTTTATTAGAAAATTTAATTACATAACTTACGCCAAAACTGGACAGTACTTAAATTAGAATCCCAAACATGAATTGACTCGTGAATACAGTGAGAAGGAATTGATTTGAAAATGGGACGTCGAAGCTATATGCAACGTGATTTTTTTTGTGGATTTAGACACTTAGGGTTATCATGCTCTTAAGCATTTTATACGACCGACATTATATAAGAGCATGCATTTTGATTGTGTAGATATTGCAATTGTCTACTATGATCACTTTCACCCCCCTGAGTGTCGAAAGCCACAAAAACTTTACAGTGTGTTTTGACTTTAAACTTGAAAATGTGTAGGTGTGAGAGGTAAAGGGTTTTTGTCTACTTGTTATTGTCACAATCGAATTGGTTCAGTACAAAGCACAGGTCCTATGCTAATTACTTATATATTGACTTGTATGTCACAGCACGCTTTGATTATCGTTTACCGTAGGTCCGTTCACACACGATCAGTCGAACGGTGGCGCTAGTTGGAATTTGTTGTTCGAAACAAAAGTGCGCCGTTTCGGAAAACGGTTCGCCGGTTGCCGGAATTTTATTGACGTTTGATTGGTCTGTTTCGGATGCGATCAGTATTTCGTCGCGTCCCGTGAAATTCGGGTGGGACTGTGCGACTGGATTTCGTTTTCACGGCTTGATGCCATATTGCTTTCTGCTCTGTATACGTGGACGATGTTAACACTCTCTAGAGATTTATCTGTAGTGTATCATCGCTTTACGTCTTTGTTTAACGTTTCTGCACTGGCCGATTAGAATCAAGAAATCCTTCTGGGTTGTTTTTGTACTAATATTACGACATAAGTTGGATTTCGTTTGAAATATTATTGATATTCCACTAGGAATAGGACCCTGTTTATTTAATTTTATACATAAGACATAATCTTAGGATCTGAAAAGAACCGTAGGCCAAATGGTCCGACAGTGGAGTATTTTGTTTTAGAAAAGGTATTTATTGATTTCAGATTACTAGAAAAGCCGTCCGGTGACGGCAAAGTAGAATACAATTGTCACCACCCCAAATCTCTCCCGTGGATGTCGTACAAGGCGACTAAGGATAAATCAGTGATGAGGAATGGGCAGCAGCGTTCCTCTTACCATGTAATGTACTGCGACTTTTGTGCCCGATTAATGGCAATAGACTCGCCACCCTATTACACCACTCTATTACATGGGACCTAACATAATTGGCGAAACGTGGGCCCTAGTTCACCTCTGCCTAACCCTATATAGGCGTGATTTATGTATGTATGTATGTAGATTGCTAGAGGCCTCATATATTGTAATGTAATGTTGGATACTTGGTAGTTTGATTAGCACTATTGCTGAGCTGCGAATACTAAATATTGGAATTATGTTTTTCTCGAATTTCACGCATCACCGTTATTTTTAATAATTTAAGTCGTATAGAGGTGCAAATTGTTAAAAGTAGTTCGGTTTCGAACAAAAACATCTAACTAACGCCATGGGTTGTGATCAATTTGTAAAAATATCGTGTGTGGCGGACTCACAACACTCACGTTGTGTGCTTTACACAAAATAGATGCAAAACTGGAGCGCTACAAAGCTTAAGAGGGCGCATGCATTATATTTATGCAATATTCTATCCAAATCTTTGAGCTAGAATTTGGAATCTTAAAGGAGTATTATTTGTTTTATAGGTTAAGATTATGTAAATATAACAAAGAAAGTAACAGTAATTTAGGTCGGAAAAGAGGTATTAAGGAGCTGGGGATTTACTAAGAGTATGTTTTCATACATTTAGTTAAACACCAGGAGCGCGTGCTATTGCAAGCGTAAAATGTAATAACAATTGTGACCGAATTTAGATTTTATTTAGAGTGTTGATTTGACGGTCGGTGCGAAAATAAAGAAGTATCAAAGATATGTTTATGATTTCTGAACATTTACAAAGTGTTTTTATAGAAACACTACTACTGTTTTCAATTACAGCCGAATTTCAACCACATACATAAGAATTTAAAAGAATTTGCTTTCACTGTATCGGTGAACTCTAATCTCATTGGCAGGACATTGTTGCTAAGCAAGCATCTTTGTTTCTGAATGCAACATGGCTGTCGTTCATGGTTTAACTTTTAGGTTAATGCTTGTAAGTAACGCGATTTATTTTCCGATTTCTTCACAAGCAGCTTCCTTTACAAGATAAAATTCTGCTTAATTATTACCTTTATTCGTAACCACACAATTAAGTCTACTGTCATAATCCTAACTCAAAAGACCATTTCCTCTATCACGAGCTACTTCTCAGTTTTATGTCATCTATTTCGTGTTTCACTACTAAAATTAAAAGCAAATAGCACACCATCATAACACTCGATATGTTGACACGAGGTAACGTAAAAACTAATCCTACATAAAAAATAAAAATAAAAAAACTGTACTTCGCCTTGCACCTTTGAAAAGCACAGAGTTTGACTGCGAGATAAAATTAAGTAGCAAGCAACATTCAGTAGTGCATTACAGACTGTGAATATTCAAAAGGTTTATTGATCAGTTTAGAATTGCAGAAACGTTTGTTATGATAAATCAAGTGGATCCTATTCCAAACTTTAATCTATTACGCAACTTTCCTTAGTCATAACAAAATATCGTGGCCATATCGTTGAATAAGAAACATTTCATGATCTTCCCTGTTATAATGGTTAAGAACGGGACTAAATAAAGATTAAAACCATGTTGTTTTGCAAAAAACTCTACCATTATCACACTCCTAAATTCAACGATATGGCCATTTTGACGATCTGTCTACGACGTATACGGAAAATTATTTCGTTTCTGTCACCTTTACATAATCATCTTCAAAACGACGGAAACAGATTTACTATAAAATTTCGGATTACAGTTCGAAATAGATTCACTGGTTCTAGAAATGCTGAAGCAGTCAAACTTCACAAAGGTGTGTTTAAAAAAAAGTTATTCACCACATCTTCTTCTGGTGATTGGTCGTCAAATTATACAACGTGCTATTTAACTAATGAAGAAAGCAATTGAAACAAAAAAGAAAAAACAAAAATTATACACACCTACACCGTCGTAGGATCAAACAATAGAAAATTATAAAATTGACTAGTAGGCATGGCCTAAATAGTAATTACTATATTCTCTAAAAAGAAATTAACACAAAACTTGTCTCACGACCAATCAACGCCAATGAAGATGTGTTGTTACCAAAAATAGCCCAGTAGGGAGCTAAACACCTGGTACTGTAAGTAGGTGGACGCTAAGAAGAAACTGTGGAGAATGAGGTACTGAAGATTATCCTGTCGCACTTTCCTGGTGACGCTGGAACTGGACCCGGCTGGGAACTTGCCTGTGCGATAAAACTCTTCCAGCATCTTATCCTTCTCTATGAACCTGTCGTAGAGCCAGTTGGTCATGCCCTCGGTGTCTGTTGGCACCTGTTCCAAAAATAAAAAGTACTCATTGAATTTATTATGCTAATGCATATTCCTGGAAATCATATTATCGTTTGTAAGGGTTAATTGACGAAATCTAGAGCTAGAGAAATTCAAGTTTACTTAAGCTTTTTCTAGCCACAAAGAAGATGTTCCATGCTGGCCCATGGACTTGTACACTATCTCAAAAATTTAGAAAAATCAAATGATTCTGGGTAAATTGCAACTAAATATAATGCATAGTGTTTTGGCTTAAAAATCTTTGAAAACCATTAAAAATACATACATCTGAAGGTAGGTTCCCATCTAATGTCAAATAAAATAAGTATGCTAAAGTTATAAAGTGACATCTTCCATAAGCCATGACGGTATAGGCTAGGCTGTTGTGTTGCAATATAAGCCTAAACATATGTACAGCAAGCCTTAAAACAGAGCTTAAAAATAGAAATTTAACACTTAAGAACTGTTTTATAAATAATTATTGCCTACATTTTTAATAACGGTACAAGTATAGTTATACATTCTGGAACAGTAGATGTTCCAGAATGTATAACTATACAAATTTTTTTTTTTCAAATTCTTTGTACAAATTTTTCTAACATTTGTACAAAGAAAGTAGATGTTCAAGTTAAAATCAAATTAATATTTTTCTAGTCCTCTATAAATAGAATCCTTACCTCGCTACTGGGGTACAGCCTGTAGTGCAAGTGGGTGGTGCAAGGCGGCCTGATGGCGCAGACCACATCCTGGAGATGCAAGGGGATCCTCTCAGGATAGGCGATGGTCACGTCCAGGATCCACTCGATGCTGTCGCCGATTTTGTAGTCGATGATCTTATTGGCGGTGCTTTGGTTGTAGTTACCGTCTGTGGTAATGATAAGTACTTATTAATCTTATTAATACATACATACAATAAATACATAAATCTCGCCTATAGTAGGAGAGATGGGGGTGGTGACAATTATTCCTTTCTTAATTGTACCTATCTTAAAATTACATTTAATCATTTCAATTGCAATTTTATCAATTAGTACTCGCCTATATAGTACGAGTTTACAAAATAGTGAACAATCTTTTCAAGCCTTTTTTCAGTTACAATCTTGACAATATTAGGTATTAACCTCATGGATAATTGAGCTTTATAATTCTATCTTAGAAACTTTAAGAAATGAGTGGGTAGGTACGTAATATTTTACTAATAGTGATGTTGTTTGCTAAATCTAGAGGGTTGATGTCCGGCAGGCGGCTGGTTGTAAAACCTAAGCCAAAACCTTATCGGTCTATCGACATGGTCCATGTGTGATGGATGATATAAATCAAAAGGCTTGATGACGTCTGACCGATATGAACGGAAGAAGAAACATACTGCGCCGACCCCAGATAGACTGGGAATAGGGCAGAGAGAAGATAAATAATAACAACCACGAATAACAACGTGCTACATTTATGTTTAATATTTTTTGTTTCTCTGTTGTGTCTCAATAAATCTTTCTTTTTTTCTTTTCAGATACTCGAACCGGAAACCGCAGGCTTTGCTGACCATTTAAAAAGATGGTCATCACTTGAATCTACCTTTCATAGATATATCTTTAGACGTACTGGCCACAGTCCTCTTTTGGGGCCCGATCTCCTCCATGATGACCTTCATGGCCCCAGCTCTGGGCAGCGACACGAAGTCCAGTTTGGGCAGGTTGTTCTTCTCCGCAAACCTTTTGGAAGATAGGAGAAGAACACGTCAGATTATTATGATAATTAAGAAAGCAATTTGTGGTTAGAGAAAGTTCAAAAAATTAAAGTCTTGATGTGGGTGGGACTCAAGCATCAAGGCTATAATTATTTGAAAATTTCATACCACAAATTTCTTAGTGATAATTTTTCTAACATTCATATAAGTTGAAATAAAATTCTAAATTATAATTATACATAAGGCCAGCCCTGACTCGGGGCAGGGATGTCGTGAAAATAGGTTAAGGAAATTTACATAAGTCACCCTATAGTATACATATAAGAGGTAGGCAGAGATGAATTAACACCCACTTTTCGCCAATTAGGTTAGGTCCCATGTAATAGGTGGCGAGCCAGTTGCACACAAATCGCAGTATAATGTTAGGTTGTACGACAGGGATTGCTGCTGCCCATTACTCATAGCTGTTTTAACCCTTAGTACCCTTGTACGACACCTCAAAGAGAGAGAAATCTGGGTACTTACATAGAGAAAGAGAAAATTTAAAAACCAAAAAGGAGTTGTTTCATAATGTATTGACTCTGAATATATTTGTACAGTTGTTCAAAATGTGGCCTATAATTTTTATAACAGTTCATAAGTGTTAAATTGCTATTTTTAAGCTCTGGTTTTTGGCTTGTTGTATTTATGTTTAAGCCCAGATTGCAACACAACAGCCTAGCCTACCGTCGTGGCGGAAGGAAGATGTCACTTTATAACATTGACGTACGTATTTTATTTGACATTAGATGGGTACCAATTACAGATGTATGTGATTTTAATGGTTTTAAAATATTTTTAGGCCAAAAAACTATATAATTTTATTTGCAATTTTCCCAGAATCATCAAATTTTTCTCAATGTTATGATATAGTGTACAAATACATGGGCCATTTTGGAACATCTGTTTTACCGATCGATCTTCGTTCATTTCTGTCATATCAAGCAGTCAGTAGTACAATATATCAAGAAAGTCAACTGGTCCCCTCTCACCTTTTACTGACTTCTCTCCTCTTGTGCAGGAAGCCCCCTTCGGGGAACAACACCATGAACTGCCTGCCGAGGGGCACGTAGAACTTGTCGATGTGTTTCCGTAGCTCCTCCAGGGATGATTCTCTTCTGTCTTTACCCTGAAAAGAAAAAAGTAATATAAAGCTCAATGGTGTTAGAATGGCTAGATTCTTTATTGCGCGGGAAAGAGCGTGCTTATAAATAAAGAGAAGGAGAATATATAGGTGTCTTGGCGGCCTAACCCCCGAATACAGTAACGCTTATATAAATTTGAGACCTGCTAATCATTTAATTATTACTCGATTTTAATTTTAACATTATATAAATGTTAGAAAAATTAGTACAAAGATTTTGGTGGTTAGAAACCTTGGCTTACAACGTGAAGTGTAAAGGTTAGAATAATTTCGGCAAGTTAATTAGTGTCTTGGTTGGCCGAGCGGTCAGGCACCTGCCTGGATAGCAGCGGACGCGGGTTCGATTCCCGCATCAAGACCATAATTTTTCGAACTTTTTCTAACCACTAAAAATGTTTGTTACATAAGTTTAAATCTAACCCCCGACATACGCTACTTCGGTTATAGCGATGACGATTTGATATAAAGGCGGCGATGATAACTGAGTGCATTTTTATATAACACGTGTTTCTCATCTCGTCTCAACGGACTTAAGAGGATTTTAAAGTGCCGATATACAAAATCGAGTTCCTCCGTGCTTTGGAAGGCACGTTGAGCCAGCGAGTAAGTACCCACCATGCGCATTGTGCTAGCGTTGTGGGTTATGGTCCATTCTTTTTCCATATTCTTCCATCCATGGAGAACACCTCACCAGGCAATAATAAAAGGGCTGACGAAAATACAGAAGAAAGTTAAATAAAAATTGATAATGGTTATTTATAGATTTACTGTGATATGGCTTGTTTTCGATAGGACTTAAACGGCGTAGTTATTTCCATTTAGCTAATCCATAATGCATTAGTGACATTATTATACGATACAGTGGGACAGCCCGCATCGAATGTTGATATAAGAATGGCTATTGAAAGCTGTCAATGGTATTGGAACCGGGTGCCCTCACAATATGTTAACTATTAAGGTATTCCACATCATTACATATCGAAAACCCTGTGGGGTGCGTTAGGGTTGGTTCAAAAACAATAAATAAAAATATGTCTTACACTCACACTTATAAATACATATGTGTTCAACTGTACGACTGAACCAGATGTCATAATTTATAGTCATTCTAGTATTAAGGCTTAGAGTTCACCAATGGATAGAAGAACTGTCAAAAACTGACGGTTATCTTTTATTCGCTTGTTTTATGTGTTGGTGAACTCGAGCCTTAATCCGCCGTGTGGTGACGGCAGAGCAGAATACAATCGTCACCACACCCATAGTTTCCGTGGATATCATAAAAGGCGACTAAGGGTAAAGACAGCAATGAGTAATGGGCATCAGCATTCCTCTTGTACCACCTAGCAATATACTGCGATTAATGTACCCGATATATGGCAATAGACTCGCCACCTATTACAAGCTAGGTAGCTTAATTGGCGAAGAATTTTTATAGGTAATGGTACGGAATCTTTCGTACAAGGATCCATCTCGCACTTGACCGGTTTTTTCTATTTAATTTTACAAAAGTGATGGGAAACTTCCCCTTACTTTTGTAAAAGTTAAGTTCTAAATAGGTAATAGTAGTAGAATAGAGTCATTTTATTCGTTAAACGAAGTGGCAACCCTAGGCCCCTAGTGGTCATTATCGGTGCCGTCCGATGAGCATGCAGTTTCGGTCGTACCCCCATCGTCACGAGAGCTCACTTCCTTGCGCTTTTCTTTGTTGCCGTTCGGCAGTCACGCTTTAGTTAAATTGAATAATATTTGCGTTTAAGGTAAGCCATTGTCTATCCAATATTTGCGTTAAAGGTAAGACATGTCCAGGACATTTTTTTGTCATTGTATAATTTTGTTTGGCTTCTCATCAGTGGCGTGGCGTGAAAAAAAAAGTTAGGCAAGCCACAGTAAAAATTAGGACCCACAAAAAATGGGTACTCGCAGAAACATTCTTTAAAGCTCGTAATTACTCAAATATAATAATGTTTCAGTATAATTACCACGATTATCCGAATTTACACTTTCGTCGTGCCCGCGAAACGCTAATTCTTGTTTACCTAAGAGAACAACTGTGTCGTTAGCCGTGTGGTGACGGCAGAGTAGAATACAATTGTCACCATCCCAAATCTCTCCCGTGGGTGTCGCCTGACAAGACTACGCTTGTCTGTGTGCGTGCTGTATAGCAGGCGTCCATAACTCGATATTTAGCGAGTTAGTTGAAGGAATCTAGAGAGCGGGAGCGAATTGTATGTACCTGTGTTGCATATTGTTACGCGCGCGTTTAATACTGTTATGATAAGATTTTATTGATGGATTTTTTTTATTTGTTTATAAAATGGTAGTGTACTTGCATTATGGTAATGATTTTTTTATGCTCGCTCGTTTGGTACGGCTGTTGGGAATCGGGTTATATGGACGCTCCGCCACTGCTTCTCATCCACCTTGAAAGAGTTTCGTACAGAGCACAAGAAATTGATTGTATGTGCACATATTGTATCATGTGGCTGTACTTAATAAATAAATGTAGTTATATGTATGTTAAAAGAATTAGGGATTATTCAAACAAAATGTTATATCATGTATATCAAATCGATCTAAAATAGGACATTACCAAGAAAATAAAGCCAGAAAAAATTCTACGATTCATTGCCCTGATGCATCGATTTTTTTTCTGACTGCACTTTCTTTGTAATACATTTACTAACATTTATACATATAATGTTCAAACAAAAATCAAATCAAAATAAATGTCCGGTCGGTCACCCACCCGAAAGCTGGCAAGGCAAAAGTTACAATGCTCTCCGTACGGACCGTTTACACCATTACGCCATAGTATTAGAACTCCGGCTATAACACTATATTAAATTCAACTCCAACTGCTATCTGTCTTCCAAGTACATGATTCTTGCTGGTAAATGGCTAAAGTTTTAACTGACGCACAGTTTCTGAGGGTTCAAGGTTCGTTGTCCGAACGCTCTACGGGAACTCACGACCGGGGCGCTTTACCAATGTCGTAGACACGGCAAGTTCTCCTTGCATTATCGATTGGATGATCGGAAAAAATGGCGTCTTCGATACTAGCGTGGGAGCGAAAAAATGACGTAGAATATCTAGCGCTAGCGCCGACTCATCCTTGGGTGTCGTAAAAGCCGCTAAAATAAGAATCACTAAGGCCGGTCAATGAATGACCAAACATTTAATATCTCGAGTTCCTCCGCGGGTGTCGTACACGGCGACGTCCGAGATAGAGGCGCAATTTATGTATACATACATACATAAATCACGCCTATATCCCCATAGGGGTAGGCAGAGGTGAAGTAGCACTCACGTTTCGCCAATTATGTTAGGTCCCATGTTATAGGTGGCGAGCCTGTTGCCATGTATCGGGCACAAAAGTCGCAGTGCATTGCTCTTGCTAGGTGGTATAAGAGGAAAGCTGCTGCCTATTCTTCATTATTGATTAATCCTAAGTCGCCTTGTACGACATCCACGGGAGAGATTTGGGGTGGTGACAATTGTATTCTACTCTGCTGTCACCACACGGCTGAGTAGAATACAATTTATGTATTTTTGCAATTTATGTATGTAGTAATTAAATACAAAAAAATGTCGATCAACCACTCCCTATTCCTGCCGGGTCTAGTTTTGAATAACATTTTTTGTGTTTCGTAGTGAACACTATGGAGCTTTGACTTAAACTCAGGATAATGATTTACAAGTATTTAATGCGAATTTAGTAAATTACAAACAATTTTCGTGCTTTCGATGCAACGAATGAATTTAGAGTGATTGTTGGGGGGGTAGGGGTACAGCCGTTGTACGGCACACAAGCGAGTTTCGCCTTGTCGATTCTTCGAAGCAAAGTTGCACTTGTGGCCCCTTTGCCTGAGAGTTTCTCAGGTAGGCCGCAACATTTGTATAAAGTACTCATTAAACTTAATTGACGGCTCTGAGTGCGTCACCAAGACAGGGCACCGTACGGTTAGCTAGTCATCGAACAAATCCCACAAAACACCACTTCAAACAAACACCGTTCCGCGTTTCACACTCGGAGTGACAAAAGAACATTTTTTCGCATCCCGAATCCCGGCAAAGCGAGCAAAGCGATTATCCAATCAGTGACCTGGATTTATGTCTGTTTGATCAGACCCGCCGAACGTCTCCACACACGAACACGAATACCTGTGTGCACAGTTTAAAGTTCACGCCTAGAGGCTTGTTCACACCTACGTTTCTTTACTTACTTGCAGCTACTACAAGAAAAAGGCAATAGGATATTTATCATGCATACGTAAATCACGCATATGTCCCCGAAGAGGTAGGCAGAAGCTAATTAACACCCACGTTTCGCCAAATAGGATAGGGCCCACCGAAAAGGCAATAGATTTTCTGTGTAAACCTTAATGGCTAGGTTAAATGAGGCCAACGTAACTACATCTATCCTTTAACTATGGTAGCTAAATACAAAATGTAAGCTACTGCATTTCAAAATAATTAATTTGAATTTGGCCGTGTAGTGACAGCAGAGCAGAAAACAGTTTTATTTTCACCACCCCGAATGAAACCAGCGGGTGTCGTACAAGGAGACTAACGATTAACTGCCGTACTCAGAGACGTCAATTTACTTTAAAGAGTAGGTACTTACTGCCGCACTCAGAGACGTCAAATAACTTTAATGAGTACTTAATGTCAAAAATTTTCATTTAAATTTAGACCAAAGACCTGACAAGAATAGAGACTAGTTTTGAATTGTCATTTTTTGACATTCATTACTAATTATCGTTAATTGACGTCTCTGAGTGCGGCAGTTAATGTAAATAAAATATTTAAAACTAGACCATAGACTCGGCAAGAATAATAGTGACTAGTTTTGAATTGTCATTTTTTTACATTAAGGGCCTGTTTCACAATCGACAAGTACGTTCGAAGTAGCTTACTTTGCAGTTCAATTGGCATATGTTTCATATTACAACTGTCAAATGATCTGCGAAGTAAGCTACATAGAACTTACTTGTCGATTGTGAAACAGGCCCTACGTTCCCATTATCGTTATTTGACGTTTCTTATGCCCGGTTTCCGAATTCATTTTGACGGTAAGTTATCAGTTCGATAACGCTAAAACCCACAAAGATTTTGACATTATTGAACAGACAAACCACCAACAAAGTATTCAGAAATAGTATTGTAGTAGTATATTATTGTATCCGTTACACAGTAGGACGTCGCCTTTACGCTCTCGGGAGCTAAGTTAAGAACATGTGCTGGTTGGGCGCACCTGACAATCAATATGGAGGGCTGTTTGATCGTTCATTAGTCCTGAAATCGGTATTGATTGGATCGGGAGCAGGGAATCGGTAGACCGGGATCCGTTCGAGCGTGACTCGGAAGCGAATGCGAGAAAGAAACGGGAGAACAACACATGGTATCATACATACATACATAAATCACGCCTATATCCCAGAAGGGGTAGGCAGAGGTGAACTAGCACCCACGTTTCGCTAATTATGTTAAGTCCCATGTAATAGGTGGCGAGCCTATTGCCATTTATCGGGCACAAAAGTGGCCGTGCATTGCTGGGTGGTACGCGGTGGTATAAGAGGAACGCTGCTGCCCATTCCTCATCACTGATTTATCCTTAGTCGCCTTGTACGACACCCACGGGAGAGATTTGGGGTGGTGACAATTGTATTCTACTCTGCCGTCACCACACGGCAAATGGTATCAATTCCCAATATTATCGATAGTGTACTTAGAGACGTCAAATAACGTTAATGAGTACTTTGTACAAAAAAAATGGTCATTTAAGTCTAGATTATAGAGCTGGCAAGAATAGCGCCTAGTTTTGAATTGACGAAAAGCGCGATAAGGAACTCTTCAATGATTTTAAAAATCATGTCTCTGAATGCGGCTGTGAGTTTTGTAAACTATTGTATACGTGTCTGCTTCGGATGATGACCTACCTAAAAACATAGTATGCAATAAATGTTTGTATTCTAGTTAACTGGTCTGTGAGTGAAAAAAACCGCCCTGGGTCAGTGTGGTGGGTTATAGCCCATTTTCCCTAAATTCCTCCATCCATAGGGAAGGACTGTCCCAGCAGTGTGAATAAAGGTTAAGCAGTGTTAAAAAAGGCTGCTAATGATTTCCGAAAAGGTTCCGATCCACCTTATCTTTTTTAAAAGACACCGTGTAATAGCACACAATCATCAACAACACTAAAAACGTAAAGAGACCAAACGCCGGTAATCTAATAAAAAGCTCACAATCCTCGGGGGCGATCGCTAAAAACACAGTATACCCAGAACAGTAATACGTCTTCATACAAACTGGCCGCTCGTTGCCCACTACAGTGCGTTCACAGTTATTTTACCTCTGACACTTCTCATCATCCTGCTCTAACATATGGAAATGTCATATTAGTATCCTTCTCTCATATAAAACTTAATGGAAACGTGTGAGGTAAAATAACCGTGGACGCACTATAACGCACACGTTGACATGAAATACGGGGGCATAAGTGGGTGTACAAGGTGATTGCACTTTCGCTAGCTGTTCATTCCCGCTCGGCACATTCAGGTCTCTGCATACGGGAAAATACCCCAGACAGGACATGGACGGGACGTGGACGGGGACTGCCGAAACATTGTTTCATACAAAATGTACCATGAAGGACATATGTCACGGAGTCACGGCCAAGATTGCACGGGGCGTTTTGTACGAGAGAGGCGTCGCCGTCCCGTCTACGTCCCGTCCAGGGTATTTTCCCGCTACGTATGCTGAGACCTTTAGTTACAGCCCTAGCGTCACGCACGAGTAGGCTAACAACTCGCCGACAGGCCGCTGATAAACTACTGTCCTGGGTATACTGTGCCAAAACTATTACACTGACGCACACAAAAACTACATACACACAACTGTCCAAGGAAATTCGTTAAAAGAAAGTCTCGGGGACCCTTAACGACGGTGGCCACGTAAAACTTTCGGCTCGTTACCGGCTACCTCGGAGAGATAAGAGAAAAATCTTCACCTAACACGTGCACTGGGTGCCCCGGAAAGTGCACACAATATTGCCTAAAATTAAAATGATGACCCCGAATGAAGAAACATCACTCAATGTTTGAGTCCTACTTAAAATTTAAGTATTGTTAAAATTGACGTTTTTCAATACAAATTCTGACAGGTTGTCCACTTAACTTAACTTAACTTTAATAGCAGTGCAAGCAGTTTAAAATTTGAATGGCGTTTCTGTTTTCGGGGAAACACATATCATTACAAAACTTAAAATAGACATAATCAAAACGCCCAGTTAAATAATAGCAAAGCCAAACACTTAAATTAATTATATTACTTAAAATAAAAATGGTGCCCATTTAAATATGAGAATTTATATTTAACCACTTACATGGTCTACTGGATCGCCCAACAAAATTCGATCCCGAGGTTCGGGTAATAATAAACATCATTATAATATGGGACCTAACATATTATATTTGGCGAAACGTAGGTAATTACCACCTCTCTCTACCACTTCGGGGATAAATAGCCGTGTTTTATGTATTAATATTGTTTGTATTATGTATCAAGTGTTAATGACCAATTTCAACTTTTTTACAACTTTTACAATGTTTTCTTAGAACAAATAAGCCACAAACAATAGTCCATAGGGTTACCAATAAACCTAGCAAATACAGAACATTGTTCTAAACGCCACTGAATAAACAAAGAGAGCAATACTCTAACTACCAAATCAGCTCCGGTTTTAGATACAGCTTCCCCAAATGAACAGGATTTGCAATTCAAATTTTGATTATTCATCAGATCAAAAAGGTAAACCAAATCGCAATACAAGTTTGAAGCGCTTCCGAGCTTAATACTGATTATACAAAATTAACATTACTTTGATATTTTTATTTTTTTTCTATCGCTTTGTTCAACGTCGACTGGAAAATGTCGTCTTGTATCAATGTTATCCTGATTTGCAAATGTCGCCTTTACGATAGTTGGTTGTTGTAAAGCTGACTTTAGCTTTAGGTCAGTATTTATCTGCACCGTAACTGTCTATGTTTGGTAAGTAAAATTTTGCATGGAATATACGTTTGGCTAGTTACCACTGCTGGTGACAGGCCTTCCCTATTGATGGAAGAATATAGGGAGAATAGGCAGTAACCCACCACACTGACCCAATGCGGATTGATGGGTTTTAACGACTACAGATGCAGTCAGGACCAACGGCTTAACGTGCCGTCCGAAGCACTCTCTGCACCGAAGAAAGTCGAGATAATAAATATTTGGTAACCCATCCATTGACCGGCCTTAGCCAACATTCCTTAGTTTACGCAATCGCAGGCTAAGCGAGCTAAGCCATGCGCTATCGAGTTCTGGTTAAACCTTTTGTAAGTACATATACTCAGTTCATGGTTCACTGCCTTTACTTTTCATACATACATAGCTTTAATCTATCTATATGATTTCTTTAGCTTCATCCAATCTCATTAATGTCTTCATGCCTGCCCATTGGAGTCGGGTACTCTTGACCTGGCCCTTCTATAATAGACTTCATTTACTTTACTTTTTCTTTTCTTTACTTTTCAAATCGTTCAAATTGTATTACTGCTACAATGTTTTGTCCCCCAGTGTACGCTTAAGCCGCTACGTGTGCTCGTCTCATAGTAAAGCGTGCCTAATTGCCTGTGGCCAAGTTTCCGCATTATTTTCACTGAGCGACTAAAAAAAGCAATCTAATGACCTCCTTTTGTGTCCTGCCTGTACATCAGAAACTTTCTTTTCTAATTCAAGTTTTCGCAAAACCATTTTAACAGTCTCAAGTTTAATAATGACCAATTTGGCCATTTCGTTATCTACAAAAGGAATTTAATAATAAGCCACTTACTTGTACTTTTTGAAACTCATCTTTTTTTTTGTTTTTTTTTTCTATTGGACGGAACGCGAAACAAATTTATTCGCTCTCGCCATTCCGCCAACTTTGACAATTTAATTAAAAGCCCGCCATCAATCATTTGCGTGTATTTTTGTTTGCATGTTCTGTGTATTAGTATGCTCGTTGGCGGCAATCAACTCTTGGCTTTGATATTTGATAGGCACCCCTACTTTATTTGCTATTATTTGATATGATATTACTGCACCGACTTAATTGATGATTGGTTGCAGTGATTCAATGTGAATTCAAATTTAAAATACATAGTTTAAAATCGCTTGCCATTTGTGTTAGTAAACTCTAGATAATGTTGATAAGGTATATTGTATAGTGTATAATGTAATGTAAGGTGTAATGTTGCCTTCGCAGTGTGACAACGCCGTTCTGTTCTGGCAGACAGATTTTCGCATAATAGCATCCGAAACTAAAGTAATATTATTAAATTTAAATCAAAAATATCCGTACTTATATGCTTACGCTTTTGTAGCGCGTCAAACATGTTTGCACAAGAACGTACTGATGACTTCTTTGCAATTAGGCGTAAACGAATAGCGTCTTCGCTAAACCGGCTTCGGGCTAGCTCTAACAGCGTCCTATCTGTAATTGCGTACAAAATGGACTGTCCCATCCTTAAGCACTGGGTGGGACTACTAATAAGATAGCATACTAACATTTAGATTAAGACCTACTAACATTTTTCTGGACGATCTTCTTGTTGTCTGATAAATAAATTTATTATTATTATTATTTTTAAGTTTATTTTTTCTCGACGAGATGTCGGTTTATAATGATAGAGATACGGGCTGATGCCAAGTATCTATCATATTGTAATGAAATGTTATGAATTTAATGAGCATAGTGTTTGTGTGTGTATTGAGGAGTTGATTGTTGTATTTGGGGGTGTGTTGTTTATGTTTTAAGTGTTATGTAGTAGGGTGAGGGAGGTAGGATTTAAGAAGCGTCGGACTATAGCACAGGTGTCGAGAACTATTGATTTTTGCAGTGGAATATAATTTTTTTCGTGGAGTTCCAGAGTTTTGATGGAGTTGCTGAGACTTTTTGGTATCACACCTGTTGATGAAATTATGATGGGAATGATTTTGACTATATCCTGATGCCACATCTGTTTTATTTCATCAGCTAGGGGTATATATTTCTGGACTTTTTCAGTGTGTTTTTGTCTCAAGTTGTGTGTATTCGGAACTGCTATGTCTATGAGGTAAGTGGTTTTTGTATGTTTAATGGTGAGTGTGATGTCAGGTCTATTGCTAAGAATCGTACAGTCTGTTATTATGTCTCGGTTCCAGTAGAGTTTGGTTGTATTATTTTCTAAAACATTTTTTGGTTTATATTTATAGTATGGGGTATAGGTGTCCACTAGGTTATATTTTAATGCTAATTGTTGGTGGATGTGTTTAGCAACATTATCATGGCGATAGGTGTATTCCTTATTGGCCAGTGAGCTGCAGCCTCCGGTAATGTGGTCAATAGTTTCTGTGGTTCTGTGACATAATCTACATTTATCAGTTTCAATTGTTTCCTTTAATATAAACTTAGAGTAATTACGCGTTTTAATAACTTGATCTTGGATTGCTATAAGGAAGCCCTCAGTCTCAGAAAATATGTTGCCTTTTGTAAGCCAAGCACATGATGCGGTTCGATCAATATGCTCCTGATCTAGTTGGTGTGGAAATTTTCCGTGTAGAGCCTTCTTTTTCCAGTTTTCAATTTTTTGGTCATCTTTTACAATTTTTATCTTCGGTTCGTATTGCTTATTGTTTAGTTGTAGTGGTGTTCCGTAGTGTGATAAATTTACTATAGCTTTATGAAGTATACTGCTGTGTGTTTTATATATAAAATAATTTCTTAGGTTTTCTATTTGTGTGTAATGTATATTTTTTATGTCTATAACTCCGCGACCACCTAATTTTCTTTTGAGGGTAAACCTTTCTACGGCTGAGTGTATATGGTGTATGTTATGTTTATTGCTTGTGGTTCTAGTAACAGTGTTAAGAGCATCTAGTTCTGTGTCTGACCATTTAATGATACCAAAGGAATATGTTAAGATTGGTATCGCGTATGTGTTGATAGCTTTAAATTTGTTTCTAGCTGAAAGTTGAGTTTTGAGTATCCTGTTAAGACGGTATTTGTATTTACTTTTTAGTGTGTTTTTAATATTTGTGTGATTAATTGATGAACTTTGTTGATAGCCTAGATATTTGTATGTGTCATTGTTATTCATGAATTCTATTTGGCCACCCTGTAAATGTAAATCGAATGATTCTGTATCTCTATGCTGTCCTTTTATAATGCAGTTGATTTTACACTTATTTGTTCCAAATATCATTTTAATATCGGTGCTAAATCTTTCTGTAAGTGTGAGTAAATGGTCTAGTTGTTGTCTGTTGGCAGCATATAATTTTATGTCGTCCATGTATAGAAGATGAGTAAGTTTTGTGTTATGTTCTTTGTCAATTAAGTAACCACAATCAGTGTTATTTAAAATTCTAGAAAGCGGATTAAGTGCAAGGCAAAACCATAGTGGGCTGAGGGAATCACCCTGAAATATTCCTCGGGCAACATTTATTGCTGGTGTTTGCGGTGTCGTATTCGATGAGTGTAAATTTAATCTAGTGGTCCAGTTAGACATTGTGTGTTGTAGAAAATGTATCAAGCTGTTATGAACTTTGTACGTTTTTAGGATTTGTGTAAGCCAGGAATGTGGGACGCTATCAAAAGCTTTTTGGTAATCTATATAGCAATAGTACATATTTCTGTGTTTCTGTTTGACATCGTTGTGTATTTCCGTATCTATTACTAGCTGTTCTTTACAACCCATTGAACCTTTAATGCAGCCCTTTTGTTCCTCCGATATAATATTATTTAGTGTGATGTGTGTATTTAGTTTGTATGCGATGATAGATGTAAGGAGTTTGTAAATAGTAGGAAGACAGGTGATCGGCATGTATTTAGCAGGATTCGTTGTGTCATTGTCTTTTGGCTTTAGGTACGTAACACCTTCAGTTAAGAAAGAAGGCATATCTTGTGGGTTATGTATAAGGTGGTTGAATGTATTTGCGATATGTTTGTGTGTTGTAGTGAGATACTTTATCCAATAATTTTGAATCTTATCGGGACCAGGAGCTTTCCAGTTGAGGGTTTTTTTAATGGCTGTCATGACATCATCTAGAAGAATGGTAACCTCTGGCATTGGATTTATGCTATCTATCTCTTGCTCCTGGATTTCTGACCAGAGGGTGTGCGTATTATGTTGTACCGGTTTTGACCATATGCTTTCCCAGTAATGTTTTACTTCAGCTAAATTTGGAGGTTCAATGATTTTGCTATTTATATTGTCCGGGTCCAGTTTCTGATAAAAAAGTTTTTGATTAACGTTAAATAGGTGGTTGTCTGACTTCCTTTGGTTACTTTTTTTATATCGACGTAAACGTTTTGAGTATGCTTGTAAATTTTGTTTCAGCTGATCTGTTAATTCTACTATTTCGTCTCTGCTTCTATTGTTAGGATTTAGTTTTAGTGATTTCTTTTGTGATAGTTTTCCGTTTAGATATTGTGTATGTTGTCCGATTTCCCTACGCAATATTATTATTTTGTTGTCTATTCTTTTTTCCCACTGAGGTTTTCTTTCTTTATTTGAGTTAGAGTATGTATGAGTATTGGTGCTATGTGGCTTGTTATTATTTTGCTTCATGTGTATGTTGGTGACCGTAAGTGCTGCGCAGTATATACTTTCGTGGATATCGTATAAGGTAATTATGTCTATGGTTTCTAAATGTTTTCCTACTATATCATTAGTTATGTTGACTGTTTTAATAATGTTACGGGATATTTGGAGTTTTGGTATAGTGGGTCTTAGTGTAGGGTCAGTATGTGAGTATTTAATAAGCATCTCTTTAAATGTATTCTCGATTTTTTCATAATGTGTTGGGTCGAAGGGTGCATTTGGTGTGTTTGATGGTAATAGGTTATGCGTTTGTAATTCCTCGTCAATATCTGTGTGAAATGTTTGTGGTATCGAGGTGGACGGGTGGTTTGAAGTAGTAATATCGTTGAGGGTTTGAGTAAGGGATGAGTCGGCTATAGTTGTGTGCTGTGTATTTAGAATGTCGTTTGTAGCTGTAGTATGGGTTATGTCATCTGAATGTGTTAGATTATTATGCGATGTCAATGGTATTGGTAGAGATATGGATTGTTTTATATGTTCACGGACATTTGCTGGAATACGATTGTTTTTATGAATTACTCTGATTTGATCGGCCAAACGTTGTTCAGATATGTGGCTTAGTTCAGGAAACATTTCAATGAATTTTTGGTGCATTAGAGTTCGGTAAGCGGTGAGATCTGTCTCACAGAGTGTGACTGTGTAGTAGCAACGAAGGAGCTCTTTGTTAATTTCTTCAGTCCACTTCATTCGTTGTCTAGTTTTTCCAGCTCGGGTGGTTGCATGAAGCATTTCCTGCAAAACACTTCTCACTGGTGTGTTAGTGATAAATAAGGGTGAGTGAGTGTTTACGCGATTAGTAGAATTAGAATCGGATGATATTCGCGTAGGGTTGGTGATATCATTCGTGGACACAGGAGATGTTGCGAGAGCTTCCTGTGCAACATCAAATGACATTGGTGATGCTGTAGATGATGATGATCGTGAGGATGATTGTTGGACGTTGTATGAGTATAGTGACGAGTTGGGTGATTGGAATATACTCTGTGTAGATGATATGGGTGATGTTGAATGTGAGATGATATGTGTTGTTGGAGTGTTGTTGTCATCTGCAACAGTACTAGACTGGGCATGATTTAGCGATACGTTGCCCCCCCCAGAATACGTGGGGCAGCCCGAGCTTGTGTGCTCGAGACGGGATTCTCCCTCGCGGGTACCCGCCTGGGGTATTACTCTGTTTCTTAGGCGCATCGCATATCATTTGTTACTATTGCTCCGTTAGTCATTGGTAAGTGTATAGCGTAAAGCTGCCAATGTCCGCCCCTCACGTGGCATCTGGTGGTCGAGCCGGACGTGGAGTTAGGATTGTGAAGGGCTTATTATTATTATTATTATTATTATTACATACAGTTGAACATGCGGATTACAAAGAATCTTACAAAAAAGAGGTAACAAGCAGGAAAATCCAAAAATGTTTCTCCTAGCAAATTATACCGACGAAAGTTACTACTACATTAATTTAACCCCGTATTTTCCAAAAAATGCGATCCAAAATTAGGCCCGACTCGCACTTGGCCAGGGTTTTAATGACACACAACCCGCCGCTAGCCGCCAATTATGCTGATGGAGCGATTTAATTATTTTAAAATTGCAACAAAAAGGTAGGTAGGCTGGGGACCCTTTGACGAACCAATTTGCGATCACCAACGAATCGTGCATGGGGGTGATAATGCCAGGGTTGGCTATGTGCGCTGCGCTGGGCTGTAGTCATAAAGATATTACCATGAGACGGTGTAAATTACTGTATTTAGAATTAGTCTTTAGTGTCCTGTCTTTGGGTTTAATAAAGTTTTGTAGCTTTCATATGCATATACATACATACATAATTCACGCCTACGTCCCCAAAGGCAGGCAGAGGTGAACTAGCACCCACGCTTCGCCAATTACGTGCCTATTGCCATTTATCGGGCACAAAAGTCGCAGTAGAATGCTTTTGCTAGGTGGTATTAGAGGAACGCTGCTGCCCATTCCTCATCATCGATTTATCCTTCGTCGCCTTGTACGACACCCACGGGAGAGATTTGGGGTGGTGAAAATTGTATTCTACTCTGCCGTCACCACACGGCCAAATGGTGATATGCATATTATGTATTAAATTCTTGGATAATGCCTTCTTTTAGCATTTCTAACAGTGTGAATTTGCGCGTCAGCAGTTACTTTTTGAAATCAACATTCATTATTCTACATTAATCATTTATGATTGCTAGGTACCATATACAACATGAAACAGAAATAACTCACACCCATTACCAGTACATTACCCATGCTAACATAGTCAATAATATTCTGTTCTGCCATCATTACACGGCTTGAATTTTTAGTTAGGATTTGATTTTTATCTAATTAAATGTTAGAATTTGGAAAAATATTTGTCCTGGTGCGGGGGGAATAATAATTTTTAATATTTAACAGTCTTTCACGGTGGAAAAATTGTAAAACTTTTTTTTTATATTGGGTCTTTTTTACTTTACTACGTCCAATTACACCTAAGGGCCCCCACAGACCAATAGTCATAGCTCGCACATCTTTCCACCTAAATCGTACATGCGTTTCTATGACTATTGTATTGGTACGATCTGCGATTAAGGCTCGAGTTCACAAACACGTAAAAAAGCGAATAAAAGATAATGTTTGACAGTTCTCCCATAAGGGAAAATGTTAAAAACTGACGGTTAGTTAATAATCGCCCGTTTAAGTGTTGATGAACTTTGTTCATGTGCAAAATAAACGATTTCATTTCATTTCAACTCCAGCCTTAGTCTTCAGCCTTAGGCTAATGGTCTGCGGGTGCCCTAAACGTGCAGCATTTTGAGCACGTGCACTAGAGGGCGGCGCGGTCACGCTGGCTGGCGGCGCGTGCGCAGGTCGCGTGCGCAGGGCGCCACGCTTTTGTAAACGCATAATGGATTGCCGTACAAAAGAACATGCAAATAGAACTTTAGTATTTTTCATTGGGGAATTAAATGCCAATGCCATTTAGAGGTACTTGGTTTGATTAAAAGCTGTGCTAGAAAAAATTAAAAGGATAAGGAAGAGGAGGAATAGCATTATACTATTATGCGTTTTGAACAAAGAAATTTACTGCCCACATCATCTAATCATCATCATCCCTTCCATTTCGCCACTGCTTCGACACATGCTTTCCTATGGGTGGAAAAAGTGGAAAACCATCGCGACAATAGACCCACCACGCTGGTCCAGTACCTACAGATTGATGGTTATTAACGACAGCAGATACAGCCGGGACCAACAGCTTTGCCTTCCGAACACAGTACTTTACACGGTATTTAAAGGACTTTATACATCTTATATATAAAAAAAACGTGTCACAGTGTTTGTTTTCGAACTTCTCTGATTTTTATGACATTTTTTGTGTATATTTGGTAGGTCTGAGAATAGGTCGTAGGTTACTTTTATTTATACCCCTAGTTGATAGGAGAAAACAACTTTTGCCAGATCAAATTTGACAGTTTGTCGTTGCCTAAAGTGCTGTTCACTGTACCTACTGCCCAGTAAAAGCATTCTCGCGTAAACCGGCCCCATTTCGACAGACTTTTAATACGAGAAAAAAGCTTATACAAGTGCAGCGTAAGAGCGCGTTCCCACTGTGTCGTGACGACAGATAATCGTGTAGTTTCAAGTGTCGTGGCTAATATGTTCAAATGGAAGTGTTCACATAAAGAACAACACGATGTTCTGTCGTCTACGACCTTTTTTGCAGTGACGACAGATTGTCATGACAGTGGGAACGGCTAGCACGACAGTAGTAAAGCGAAACTTGCTAATGATGTGTAAACGACAAAGCGACTGCCGTGAAGCGATAAAACGTCGTCGCGACGACAAACAATCGTTACAATGGGAACAGCTAGAGACGACAGTCGTCCGACGATAAATTTATCCGTCACGACATAGTGGGAACGCGCCCTAATTGCATCACGTGTGCCCGGGTCGGCATTACGCAACAGTGCACAAACAACGCTCCATATGCGCCAGTTTTTGTTTACCAACAGTGGAAAAAGTCAGCACGTGGCCAAAGGGCAAGACTGATGATACCTTAAACAGGAATCGCGCACCGCTGACTTATGTTAACACGTCCTTATTTCGTTAGCATAAGTGTTATTTTCCCAGCGCAACCTCACGGTTGGCCAGGCACAGTGATGTGCTCCTGATAGGTAATTGTAGAAAAACGCGGCTTAGTGCGCTCCGCCTGCGATCGCGTAAACTAAGCAATTTTATCTCCACAAAGGAAATAAAGTTACAAAATTTTTGAATAATTTATTGTTCAGGGTAAATAATTTTTCAAATAGGCTGGAATCGAACCCGCATCCTCTGCAATCGGACAGAGGATAAGAGTTCGATTCCCGAATGCGGATTATTTGTAGGTATGTATCACAAGGAAATAATAAACGAAAGCTGCAGTGGTCTACCTCTTTAGACAAATGGTCAAACTCTTCGAACGAATAAAATACTGATGTATGAAACTGGCGTATTCCAGAGAATATAACATGACGACCTTAGTGTTAAATGTAAGAGAAGCTGTAAAATATTAGTGTATTCTATTCGTTCGAACAGATGGGCCACTTCTCTAGTCTCTAAGCCTAGAAATTTGAATTAACTGCAGTATATTTTTAGGTGACATAAGTTGTTTCCACCTAAGTCGCCTTGTACGACGCCCGCGGGAGAGATTGTGGGTGGTGCCATTTGCATTCTGCTCTTCGGCACACGTCCGGACGACAAAATGGCGAATACATCGACGACGTATGCCTGCGATGTAAATGTACATATCCCCAATAAACATATTTTCACATACGAACCCCGTCCCAAAACTGATTAATATCAAATTTTGAAAACTCCACCTTCCCCGCGGGTTTGATTAATCCGTTCGCAATGCCAAAGTACAAACAAACGGTCCACAAAAACTCATCTAAACGTTATCATCCATCAGACAAAACACGGCCATCCAAATAACTCCAATCAGATAAAGCAGTTGGTACAACGAACGCGATATACAAAACGTAACAGAAAAAGCGCACACCCATGCTAACATATTAACCCCCGAATACTCAAAGTTTAAGTCTAGCTTAGCATTTAAGTATTGTCAAAAATGACGTTTATCCATACAAATTCTGACTGGTATTTTGAACACTTAACTTTTTTTAATGCTTCAGTAGGTATTCACGGTATACATAGATATATAAATCACACCTATATCCCCGAAGGCATACGCAAAAGTGAATTAATATCCACTTTTCGCCAATCAAGCTGGGTCCCATGACCCCCATGCAATAGGTGGCGAGCCTATTGACATAAATCGCAGTGTATTGCTTGGTGATGAAACAGGAATCCGTTGACAGTACACGAAAAATAAAATTAATCGCCACCAAGCACAGATACCGAGTAGGTACCTACCTACCAACCAACAGTTAATTTCCTTGGGCCGATAAACTTGGAACAAATTGGAGTCGAGTTGTGGTCTTCATTTCCTGTCTGCCCCCTGCCCTGGTTCTGACCCCCCACCCCCGTAGCACGGGACGTGGAGAAAATCTCCTCGGGGAAAGAAAATATATATCCTTCCGCTTTAACTCCCACTAAATACCGAGACAAAAAACTGTCAAGTGGTGGAGGGAGATTTTGTCCACGTCCCGTGCTAGGCCCGCTGCCCCCCTTTAATAAGGTTCCCGTTTTGTCTATTTCAAGGGCTGTCATTTGTGAGATCGTTAATTTGGGCGAATTGTAACAGGCGCTTTTTGTGTTTCGAAATCTTCGCGGGAAATAAAGGATGATGGGATAATGGGCCGTATCGCTTCAGTGGCGCCGTTATTGAGCATCAGGTAACACAATTAAGGTACGAGAAAGAATGGGGTGAAACAAAACATAATGGTTTTTATTGCCATGACGCGAATCGCGAAATGTTACAATGGTTTTGATACCAGTCACCTGTATAATTTTAAAAGTGAAAATAAATGTGGTACTGGCAATGCAGGATACAATTGTCGCCACCCCCATCTCTCCCGCGGGTGTCGCACAAGGCGACTAAGGGGTAAACACAGCGATGAGGAACATTCCTCTTATACCACCTAGCAATATACTGCGGTTTACGTGACGGTAGATGGCAATTGGCATGCCGTGTGGTGACGGCAGAGTAGAATACAATTGTCACCACCCCAAATCTCTCCCGTGGGTGTCGTACAAGGCGACTAAGGATAAATCAGCAAAAAATGACAATTCAAATCTAGTCGCTATTCTTGTCGGGTCTATGGTCTAGATTTGAATGATAGGTTTTGACATTAGGTACTCATTAAAGTCAATTGACGTCTCTGAGTGCGGCAGCCATTTTATGTAGGTATACAATGTTATGCCCAATGCGTGGACTGTGCCACAATGGACACGGTTATTTCATACTGACGTCCGGTTTGCTACTCACATTTTCGTCAGCGAACCTGCAAAACTTCGGCTATCTTAAGATTGCAAGCCCAAAGTAATCCCAACCCAATGTTTTAAAACACACTACCGTTTGAGAATTTGCTTCGTTCAGAGTTGCCAGATTGTTGCCACCAAATTTGGAAGCTTTTAAAAGCGTCGCGCAATATTCGGAATATTTTTAGATGGCAGCCCCGAATCATTTGTCACGAAATGAACTTCTGAAGGTAGTGTACAATCTTACTTCAAGAGTTTTCGTCCCGTTTCAGAACAGATTTATTGTATTCATGCTTGATTGCTTTAAGAAAGTGATGATAGCAAACCGTCGACAAAAACATTCTTGTCTCAATATTGGATCGGCCCATTGACGTTTCAGTAAGGCTGTGTGTGAAGAAAGCACACAGATATCCCGCATGTGTATTGTATACACCGAGAAATAATGGTTGTTTTCCCGCAGTAAAATGATTCTATGTTAGTAGTACCTACATAACAATAGATTTGTACAGTTCTTTTTAATTCAAGTAAAAAAATAGCAGTTTTATGATTGTGACAAATGCAACTCCAAACTAACCTCCAACCAATAGTAAATGGCTGCCCCAAGGCAAGGGGACGCCGTCAGCGGCCGAGTTATCTCATAAACCAAACTATCGGTTCTCACGCTTTCGAGTTGATGATTATTTTTTTAATTAGCTGTGAAAAAAAAATTGTTTTATTTAAATAAAAAAAACTCGCATGGTTCGATAGTACTACTAAAGGAAAATTGTTCTACTGCGGGAAAACAGCCACTCAAATGTCAGGGTGTATAATAAATAATAAGAGACGATATTCTATTCTACCGTCTTCACACGGATGAGTTCAGTAATAAAAAGTTCTGCTTTATGAAATAATAATAAATTTATTAACATATGGCGCTAGTTAAGCTGATTAGGTATTTATATATAGAAAATTGAGGCTATTTATTAATGCGTAAATTGTATTGTATCCTGTTATAAATGTTCAATCCGATTATGTGATTACTGAAAAGGCCAATGAGTGGGCGCTTTTATCTGAAGTAAAACAAAGTTTTTTTGTGGATTAATTAGACTCTTCTTGGAATAAGTATTTTAGTGCCTTTTGTATTGTATTATTAGATAGATCTCTTATAACATTATTTAGTTGGAGGTTTATAACTCTTTCATCTATACTTTAAGCCATTTGAATTTATTACGAGACGATATGAAGCGTACCTACATGATTCCTATTAGGATTTCAGAAGCGCCATTAATTGGAAGTAGTACAATCTTGCCGCCGTGCCGCGTGGTGACGGCAGAGTAGGATACAATTGTCACCACCCCAAATCTCTCCCGTGGGTGTCGTACAAGGCGACTAAGGATAAATGAGGTATTATGTTCGAATAAAACACGGTTTTAATCACACAACATATAATTGAGCTCAGGAGCAAAACATCAAGTGACATCACAAAAGTAGGAACTACCCTCACTTGACTATACTTATCTTAACAATAAGAATTAGCAAACAAAGTACCTACATGAATATATAACATACCTTTCCCCTAAGTCTGAATAAATACAAAACAATATGATTACACTTACATGTTACTAATTATTCTAAAAAATGTAAATTATCAGGTCTTGCATATGGCAAGCGACTGTGTACATTGGTTTTATTTTTAACTTTACCACCCGAGAAACCTGGATCAGGCTCCACAGGTATTCCTAACATCTCAGCCCACTGGTCCGAACTCGGTATAGTAATTATTTCTTCTTGATCCTGTTCTGAAGAACCATCCTCCATTATTTCTGATTGTTCTCTATCCATGCTCACTTCCTCATTCCTTTCATCTACCCTTTCTTCTTCTCTATTTTCCTGCTCGTCTTGTGCCTTATGTTGTTGAATTAGTTGATCAACGTGCCTATTGACAACTGTACCGTCTGCAGTAGCAACCTGATAGCTTGCCGGACCGTCTCTATTCACAACTGTACCGGGCAACCAACGCGGACCACTACTAAAGTTCCTATACATCACTCTTTGACCTAAATCTGTCTGTCTGTGTCTCTTCTCGTTATTTCTTATAACTTGTTGCTCTTTTTTATGGCGCTGCGAGTTATCAGGATGAATAGAGTCGAGTAGTGTCCTTAAACGTCTATTCATTAACAGCTCTGCTGGACTCTTATTAGTTGACGCACATGGTGTAGTCCGCAACCCTAACAACATATTTGGAATCTTAATATCCCACGAAATTCCGTTCATTTTGCGCAGCTTGTTTTTTACGGTCTGAACCATTCGCTCGGCGAGCCCATTTGTTGACGGATGATATGGCGCAGTAGTGACATGCCTTATTTTATTTGCCTCTAAAAATTGTTTCATTTCTCCTGAAACAAACGGCGTTCCGTTATCTGAAACGACTGTTTCACATAAACCGTGAGTCGCGAAAATCATCCGAAGGTGCCGAATAACCGTGGCCGACGTCATATTATTGACAATAAATACTTCAGGCCATCGAGAATGAGCATCCACGATTATTAAAAATGTCTTGCCTTGAAATGGACCCGCGAAATCGACGTTGATCCGTGACCAAGGTTTGCTCGGAACGAGCCATTCGAACGTTGTTTTTGGAGGCATGTTTCTATTCTCTAGACATTTGTTACAATTTTGAATCAAAGCTGTAATATCGTCATTGAGCTGTGGCCACCAAACATAGCTCCTTGCAAATGCTTTAGTTTGCACGATGCCATTGTGAGTCTTGTGCAAACAGCGCAAAATATGCTCACGCAGCGCGGGCGGCACCACCACGCGGTTGCCTAACAGAACGCAGTCCTCGTGCACGGACAGCTGGTGACGGTGTAGCCAGTAAGAACGTAACTCTGCATCAGCCATTCTTTCTGGCCAGCCCCCTAGAATGTAATGAACTACTTTTGACAAAACCTTATCGCGTTTAGTAAGTGTTACAATTTGACTAACATCAACCGGAAAATCGTTGGGGGTCTCAGCCATGAGTAAGACGTCGTATAACTGCGTCTCCGGCTCTATGGGAACCGTTTGCGGTAATCTACTTAGTCCATCAGCATGACTGATCTGTGTGCCGGGCTTGTAAATAATATTATAAGAGTGTGAAGTAAGTACTAATGCAATCCTTGTAAGACGAGGTGATAGTACCGTGGGAATCGGTTTTAATGGGTTAAATATTCCTAACAACGGTTTGTGATCAGTCACTACAGTAAAACTATTCCCCATTAAGTAGCTGTGAAATTTTGTTAAACCGAACATAATTGCCGTCGCTTCCTTGTCTAGTTGTGAATAACGCCGCTCGTGCGGATGAAGAGTTCTAGAACCCATCGCCACAGGACGTTCTTGTCCATCAGATTCCACGTGCGACAACACTGCCCCAACTCCATACTCAGAGCTATCGCAAGTCAGTACTAGTGGTTTGCTTAAATTAAAATGAACTAAAGTTAGATCACACGATAGTAGGCGCTTAGCTGTGTCGAAACTTTTCTGTTCTACTTCTGTCCATTCCCAATTTCTTGACCTATCGAGCAGTCTATGAAGAGGCTCGAGAACTGTGGCCTTATGACGAATGAATCTTTCGTAAAAATTGTATAACCCTAAAAACGCCTGTAATTGCTGGATATCCTTTGGTTCTGGAGCGTCTAAAATAGCCTGAACTTTACTAGGCGCTGGGTGAATTCCGCTCGCATCGATAACAAAACCTAAAAACTCGACTTTTTCCTTAGCAAACTTACACTTATCCCGATTGAGACGCAGGCCCGCTCTTTCTATGCGCTTGAGCACAGCGTGCAGGCGCTGCTCCATCTGTTGTAACGTGAGCCCACTGATGATGACGTCATCAATCAGAACTGCTACGCCCGGTACTCCTGCCAGCAGTGCCGTCATCAAACGCTGAAATATACCTGGACAAGCCTTAACACCGAATGCTAGTCTATGTACAGTGTACAGACCCTTGCAGGTATTTAGCGTTAGGAGTCGCGCCGTATCGTCATTAACGACCACTTGTGTGTAAGCCCGATCAAGGTCGAGCGTCGTGTAGAATCTACCACCTGAAATACACGCAAAAACTTCGCTGGCTGTAGGCATCGGGTAGGTATCCGATTCAGTAGCCTGATTGACCGTACTGCGGTAGTCTCCACAAAGCCTTATGTCGCCATTCTTTTTGACAATAGGAACCACCGGAGTTGCCCACTCTGAAAATGAAGTAGGACGCAATACACCCTCACCGACCAAACGGTCAATTTCTTTTTCTACCCTATCTTTAATAGCATACGGAACTGGTCGCGCTTTTAAAAACTTCGGTATTGCATTCGGTTTCAAATGGATAGTCACAGGTTCTCCGCGGTACGTACCAAGTCCATCCCTAAAAACTTCGCTATATCTAGTTACAATATTATTTATTACAGTATTGTCAATTTCAGAAATCGAGTTTACATTTATAGATATATTTAATGGTGCGAACCAGTTGCGACCAATGAGATTAGGGCCTGGGCCCTTAGCAACAATAATATTCAGGTTACATTTAATGTTTTTAAATTGGACGTGCACTGTTGCTTGACCCAACACCACTACTTGCTGATCGTTCCACGTGCAGAGCCGGTTCGGCAGCGGCCGCAGGGCCTGGCGCCCGCGCAGCCGCGCCCACGTTCGCTGGTTCACGAGCGAGAAAGCCGCGCCAGAGTCCACCTCCATTGACACCGGAACTCCCTCTAGAAGCACCTTCAACTCGTACGCCGGCACCCGCCCTCGAGTGCTATCTACATTTTAAATTCCGTACAGCATTGTATCGCATTCATGTTCAGTGTAGTGGACCGGTTTAGAATTATCTTTTTTCTTTGCTGAACAAATTTTTTCTATGTGCCCTCGTTTCTTGCAATAGCGACAAATTGCGTTGACAAAACGGCACTCTCCTCCGTGGCGGTCACCACAACGAAAACATAGTCTGAAATTAGTTTTCGATTTAACGGCATTCACTTCCATCGGCTCAGGGCCGGGCGGTAAGCTCCCAGTTGTCCCCGCGGCGGCGGCGCCAGCGCCCGCGGCTCCACTCAGTGCTCCCAGGGCGGCGCACTGTATCATGCGAGCATCCCTGCCCGCACTTTCGGATGATAACATGGCATCCACCACATCCGCATAGCGCAAATTATCTTTTTTCAACAGTTCGAACTGTAACTTTTGATCTTTCATACCACACACTAGTCTGTCGCGAAGCATTCGCTCTAGGTCGTTAAAGTTACACCCCGCACTAATTTTTCGTAATTGCGCTATATATTCAGACACAGATTCGTCGTGACCTTGATCTCGTTTGTAAAATTTGTATGACATCGATATTTCATTCGGTTTTGGACTAAAATGTTTTGTAAGCACAAATATTATTTCACTGAATGACACATCACTAGATTTTCGAGGAGTTATCAACGCAAGTAAAGTTTCAAACACTTCTGTACCACAAATAGTATAAAAGTTTGCCCTTTTGACGGCATCGTCGGTAACGCCATTAGCCTCAAAGCAATAATTTAACCGATCAACATAACTGTCCCAATTGTCCGTTTTTACATTAAACTCATGAAATTTAACTGGTTTTCGATCCATTTTAATCACTTTTATCTCGTCGCCACTATTATGTTCGATTCGAATAAAACACGGTTTTAATCACACAACATATAATTGAGCTCAGGAGCAAAACATCAAGTGACATCACAAAAGTAGGAACTACCCTCACTTGACTATACTTATCTTAACAATAAGAATTAGCAAACAAAGTACCTACATGAATATATAACATGAGGGATGAGGAATGGGCATGCAGCAGCGTTCCTCTTATACCACCCAGCAATGCACTGCGACTTCTGTGCCCGATAAATAGCAATAGGCTCGCCACCTATTACATGGGACCTAACATAATTGTCGAAACGTGGGTACTAGTTCACCTCTGCCTACCCCTCCGGGGATATAGGCCTGATTTATGTATGTTAGAATCTTTGGAAATCTTTATTCAACGCCTGAGAACCAGTGAAAGGCAAAAGCTAAAGAACGCTCGACAGAAAACACATGGGTTGCCGAGCTATCGGAGCAAGTGAGGACGATTTTCATTAATCGAAGTCCCAGGGAGACTGATAAGTACAGAGACGAAAACTCTTAACATTCCATTGATTCACCGCGCGGGTACCGGGTCCATAGTGTGGCAGAGAGGGAAGTAAGAACCAGAGAGGTTGGGACTTGTAACCCAAGTAGTTGGTTTACGGGGCCCCTTCACAACATGATAACATTCACCTTCGTCATCTCGACTTCTATTTTTTGTTAGTTGGTTTGTAGAGTTTAACCCCTTATTCATAAAATACTGTTTTAACAAAAACCTTGTTTCACCTAAGTCACAGATCTGTCTATTTATGTCAAACTGTGTGGTGAAAAGAGACCGATCAGTGATTTAAAAACAGTGTTTAGAAACTGATTTCTTATTATGAATAAGGGGCTAAATATTTATAGGTTTTTACAGCGTGGTCTTTAGGTGCATTCGTTACCTATAGTACAGTCAATTCGACTAGCAGTATACGCTTAAGTATCCTTGAATAAAATAATATATTATATCCGGTCTAGATCCTGAAACCGCTACATCGTAATGGCAGATTTATCATTGAAAATAACTTAAGTACCGTAGGTATCCGATATGTTGAGTATTTTAAAAGCACGCGATCCCTTATTTCTCAATAACTTACCAATAATTTCGCCAAAAGCAACCAAGTAACAACTACAATTCAAACTTCAACAAAACAGATGACTTCAAATTGCGATTGCTCAAATGTAGAAACGCTAGAAGGGCCTGCGAAATTATCAATTTAACAAAAGGTGGAACTCGAATAGCTCAATTACAATAATGGCGACTTTGTATTAATCAAGCGATTGGGCTCGGGGTGGGGTGTAGGAATACCGGCTGAGGTGCACCCTGAACTACGTTGCTAGAAGTGGCATTTTTACATTTCCAATTATTATAAACCAAATTCGTTTATTCATATCTGGTATGAAAATTAGTACAACGTGTGACTTGGTTAGCCAAGCGGTTTAATCACCTACCCGGATTGCAGTCGACGCGGGTTCGATTCCCGCATGAAGACCACAAATTTTCGAACTTTTTCTATCCACCAAGTTCTTTGTACTAATTTTTCTAACATTTATATAATGTTGAAATCAAAATCCAATAGTTTATTTTGTTAAAAATTAAATACACAGAAACATGCCACATCCAGCGTCTAAGCCTTTGTTTGAGTATCAAGCAGTTTCCGTCCTAATAATTGGTCGGTACATAATTTTACTTTGAATAGCTGATTGCCAAGTTTGTCGGACAATCGGCGAAATTCGGCCATTGTCAGCGGCGCCTAAGGAAATGCCACAGTGTACCCTGAACAGTAGTTTATCTGCGGCCTGTCGGAGAGTTATTAGCCTACTATTGCGTTGACGCTAGGGTTGTAACTAAAGCGGCGGCTGCGAGCGCGAACGTGCCGGGCGGGAACGAGCAGCGAGCGAACGTGCAATCACCTCGTACACGCGCAATCATACCGAACACTTATGCCCCCGTATTTTAAGTCAATGTGTGCGTCACAGTGCTTGGCCTTCTATGCAGTGGTTTTCTATGCTGGCCTGGGAGCGAACAAATAACGTAGAATAAGCCAGCCCCGACTCATCCCATGGGTGTCGTAAAAGTCGACTAAGGGAGATTGCCCAGTGAAGACCAATAAACACCTTGGGGCACCCAAATGGTGGAGGGCAAACCACCAACAACAGCATACCCAAGGAGGGTTGGTGTCAGGCAGGCGGCCGGCTGTAAAACCTAAGCAAAAACTTTGAGCAGTATGGATTGGAATGTTGTCATTCGAATCACTCTCTCCGTTCATCGGTTTCTCGACATGGTCCGATCCGTCTCTTTTCTATACATTCATTCATCACTAGCACCTATACGGTGTTATGGATGATATGAATCAAAAGGGGGTGGATGGCTTGATGACGTCTGACCGAAATGAATGGAAGAGGAAACATACTGCGCCGACCCCAGAAAGACTGGGAACAGGGCAGGGAGAAGAAGAGTGTGCGTCACAGTGCGTGCCTACACGGCGGCGAGAACGAAAGCACACTTTCTAATGGGCAGCGAAGACGTATTACTGTTCTGGGTATACTGTGGAAATGCTGCGACGTGTATTTAGATGCTAATTGTATGTAGATTTCCGCGTACCTATTCTTTGTCGCGTAGGGGTTTGCTCGGGAAATTGTTTGGGGTGGTGTGTGTGTGTGTGTGCTGCTCTAATTAATAATTACGTGGTGCCTTCCGCTTCGAGCTTCGATCGTTGAACAGATACAATTGTCACAGCCCCTACGTTTATTTATTGATATTTTCTATAGTACAGTAAGGCCCGGATTCCACCAAAGCGGAGATGTGCGGAGATGTTCGAAGCGGGGATGAGAGGAGATATTTTTCACCAAAGGTGTATCCATCAAAGCTGATCAGATATGCGTACAAGACTGTAGCGGAGATATATGCGATGTTTGTAATTTAGTTAAATCTGTCACGAAAGCTACACGTCCCACACAGCTGCACGTCGGCACATCTCACATCTCCGCTAGCTCGATCGTGCCATACAATGCGACACATCTCCGCTTGGTGGTATCCACTGAAGCTGAGCGGAGACGAGCTGTGTGAATAACGAATTTCTATTGGTTGTTAAAAACATAGCTCCTCTCCTCTCGTCTCGTCTCCGCTTAAGTGGGGTCTGGGCCTTAAAACAGTATAAACGACAGACTTAATGCTAAAAACATTTTCTGGTTAACAGTTTAATTAATTTCCGTTTAACTTGTCGGCGCAATGAGTAAAAGAATTACGCACACACATACCTATATAACGCGCGCCCGCGTTTCACCAATTTATTTCAGGTCAAATGTAAGACGTGGCAAGCCTATTGCCATCTATCGGGCACGTAAATCGCAGTATAATTACTAGGTGATATAACTAGAACAACACCGCCCGTACCTACAGAATATCTTCCCCTCCAGTTTTTCCTCGCGCCGCGTAGTGTAGGGTAGGAAGAAAAATGGATTGCCGCTTCAAGCACACCTGCCCCCGTCCCATTCATTAATATTCGTGCGCACGCACAACTCTTGCCCGTACTCTATTATGCCAAAGAGCCCCATATTTATAAAGCTTTGTCGCCGCAGATTGATCGGGACCGGGCGCTGTTTGGTTTTAAATCAAACCGCAGCTACACTCGATATAAGCTAGGAGCTAACTAGCGCTAACCAAGCAATGTTCGCTAAGGATGGGTGATCGAAAAATTATTATCTCGAGTTCTTCCGTGCTTCCGAAGGCACGTAAAGCCGTTGGTGCCGCCTGCATCTACAGTCGTTAGTACCCAACCGGCATTGGGCCAGCGTGGTGGGTAATGGCCTACATTCTTACATCCGTAGGGAAGGTCTATGACCCAGCATTGGGGACAATAAGGACAATAAGGACAATAGCTAGATTGAAAGACAAAATACCTGATTAATATAATATATCATACATAACATAGGCATATATCATAGATGATATATTTGGTATAAGAGGAACGCTGCTACCCATTACTCATCGCTGTCTTTACCTGTATTTACTGTCTTTAGACAGATGTTGCAATAAACAAATATAATTTGTAATAATCTAGGCGCCATAGACTTTTCACCATCCCTCTTTCTCTGACCCACGATAAAATGGTGCCGGTACGCGCAAGGAGATAAAACACTTCAAAAAATCCATCACATGTTTGTTAAAGACTTATCTACAACTTATACATACATACATACATAAATCACGCCTTTATCCCCGAAGGGGTAGGCAGAGGTGAACTAGCACCCACGTTTCGCCAACTATGACAAGTCCCATGTAATAGGTGGCGAGCCTATTGCCGTTTATCGGGCACAAAAGTAGCAGTACTATTGCTAATTTGCTAGGCGGTATAAGAGGCACGCTGCTGCCCATTCCTCATCACTGATTTATCCTTAGTCGCCTTGTACGACACCCACGGGAGAGATTTGGGGTGGTGACAACTGTATTCTACTCTGCCGTCACCACACGGCACAACTTATCACACAAGAAAAACGAGGCTATTTTTAAAAATCCCCGCCCAGCATTACCAGTTCAACGCCCCCGGCTACAAAAAGAAATTATTTAGCTTAAACACACAATCAATGACGGGATTACCGTCGTATCAATCGAGCCGGCAACAAGGTAATTGTGGCCGGGCGTTTATGTAGCTTCTGTATTGGGTATCTATCGGTACGCGAAGCCTAATACCTTGATACCTTAATGCCAACAAGCCCGGCAGGTGTTCCGATTTTTTTGGTCCTGCGAGCCGGATCGGGCGTCCGTTTTCACTGATACGACGCTTGACTTTGTTATTCCGATGATGAAACCTATCTTATATTACACAAGAACCATCACAAGACATGAACCTTCAGGATCTGTTCCCTAGTTTATCTTCCTGCCCAGTTCCAGTCTATCTGGGGTCGGCACAGTAGGTATGTTTACTCTTCCATTCATATCGATCAGACCTCATCAAGCCATCCACTCCCTTTTGATTCGTATCTGTCACACCGCAAAAGGTGCTTGTGATGAATGAATGTATAGAAAAGAAACGGAACAGACCAAGTCGAGAGACCGATGAACGGAGAGGGATTGGCATGACAACATTCCAACCCATACCGCTCAAGGTTCTGGCTTAGATTTTACAGCCGGCCGCCTGCCGACACCAACCCTCTTAGGGTATGCTGTTGTTGGTAGTTTTCCCTGCACCATTCGAGCGTCACAAGGTGCTCATTGGTGCCCACAGGGCGATCTCTCTTAGTCGACTTTTATGACACCCCTGGTGTGAGTTGGCAGCTGGCACATTCTATGTTGTATTATCGCTCCCAGGCCAGCATTGGCGTCTAACAGAGCCACAGTTCGCCCTTTCTCGTTCGTCTCAGTTTTTGCAGAGCCTATATACTGTGCTCAGGACATACGCAGAATCATCCGCCTAATAGTACAATCGCGTGAATCAGCGGACCACACGTGGCTCGGAGAGATTACGCGCCCACCGGATTACGTCGGTCGCTAATGTAATGAGAACGGCTAGCGTTGCCGCAAACGACTGTGTCCATGGTCCATACCACTCTCACATCTACGTCTGATTTACACATTACAGTCCCAAAATCATCATCATCATCATCACCAACCCTTTAATGTCCCCACTGCTGGGGCACGGGCCTTCCCTATGGATGGAAGAATATAGGGAGATTGGGCCATAACCCACCACGCTGGCCCAATGCGGGTTGGTGGGTATTAACGACTCCATATGCAGCCGGGACCAACGGCTTAACGTGCCTTTCGAAGCACGGAGGAACTCGAGATAATACATTATTGTCACCCATCCAATGACCGGCCTTAGAGAAATTGCTTAGTTTACGCAATCGCAGGCCAAGCGCGCTGTGCCTCTGCGCTAGGGAGCTCCTCCCAGTCCCAAAATATATTATACTAATGACGGAACCCATTATTTTTACCTTTCTTGCTTTAATTACGCGCGCTACCAATATGACGATCGCTGAGTCATAACATAATTTTAAAAGTTCGGTTGGCGGTAGGTCTTTTTTCAAGTCCGCCTGGCTACCACCATCTTACATACTTCTACTTTCGTAGTCGGTTCGTGCGGTCGGTACAACCAGTTTAGAAGCCGAGCCGAGAGTCCAGAACCTGAAGAGAGAAGCCTACAGAAGACTTGGATGTTTAGGTCATGTTATGCGAAGATATAAAAGCTATGTAAATTTTTGAGCTTAAAGAAATTAGTGGTTAGAAATTTAAAAAAAAAGTTAAAGTTTTGATGCGGGAATCGCAGCCGCGTCCTCTGCATTCCGGGCAGATGCGTATACCACTCGGCCAACCAAGACTAGATAATTTACTTTATATATTTCTCTAACCTAACTTCACATTTTAATCCAACCGATTTTAATATGAGCGATTGACATGCGGGCCTGAACGGCGTTAAACAGGCAATCCAAAACAGTCCGTCACATCCACCACTATGTTACGTAGGTATGCCTCTACACGCGCGACCGCGCTATCAGTCGCGCGAATTCACAAAGAGATCCGAACGGGGATTACTGGACTAATGTAATGAAAGTGGTTGAAACCGGATTCTGATGTTAGTACCGATTTCGGGGATTGAGCTGCAATGGTGATGTCAATTTGCGAACGCACAAAGGCACAGGCCGATCCGGATAAGGCCGGTTATTGTTTTTAATTGGAAATGCTCGCGGCAATTGGCTACGTTTCGAATGATGCGAATTGCTGATTATCGTAGCTATCTCGCGTTCAATATTGGGCGTAGGTAAGGGTGAAACTAAATGAATATTTTTTGTAAGTTGGGCGCTAGAAATAAATTTGAGTTCATTTTCATACAATCATAAACCACACCTATGTCTCCGGTTAGGCAGAGGTGAACAGCACCCACGTTTCGTCAATTATGTTAGGTCCCATGTAATAGGTGGCGAGCCTATTGCCATTTGTCGGGCACAAAAGTCGCAGTACATTGCTAGGTGGTATAAGAGGAACGCTGCTGCCCATTCCATATCACTGATTTATCCTTAGTCGCCTTGCACGACACCCACGGGAGAGATTTGGGGAGGTGACAATTGTATTATATTCTACTCTGCCGTCACCACACGGCCATGTTCACGCGGCGAGTTCATTTTCAAATACGTATTATGTTTAAAACGCTGTAGCTTGCGGATATAAAAACCACTTGATTTTGTATCATCATTATCATCATCACCAGCAATTTCATATCCCTATGGCCATCCATAAATCGCAGTATATTGCTCGGTGGATAAGCAGAATGCTGCTGCCCATTACTCATCACTGCCCTTACCTTCATTCGCCTTGTACGACACCCACGGGAGAGATGGGGGTGGCGACAATTGTATTCTGCTCTGCCGTCACATTATGGTGGAAACCACTGCTCTATAAAGGATTAACCAACAGGTATTAGTAGCTATTTAAAACTTTTATTTCCCTTAAAAGAATCCTGCCTTCCGTGTACCCTTCGGACGGACTGGCTATGGGAATTAATAATCCATCCTAATTATAATAAACCTCTTTCACCATAAATCATTAATCAAGACGGACTTGTCGATAACGCTACCGAATTCCACAAACTCTGATTGACGGATCTTAATGACCCAGCACTTTTGCATTACTTATTTTACAAACTAATTCATCTATTTGAATAATTTTAATTATAACAATCTTTGGCATTGTAATGTTAAAATTTTTGGTCTTAGTCAAATTCTAGTAACTTCATCGAGAAAGCCTCTCTTTGCATATCATCAACGGGAGCATCATATCATCCATCACACCGGAAAGGTGTTGCATGGATGTATTAAAAATACGGAAAGGAAAATGTTGAGAGACCTATGAACGAAATAAAGTGAGCGTCGGAACAAGATTAGTTTTCTATTTCGAAAACGATTATAATTAAAAGCTTTTACAATAATAATAATCATCTAAATCAGTTATAAATCACCCATATTTGAATTAATATTAAATTTCAGAGAAACATTTTAAATAATGAATGAATAGATTATATTAATAGTTAATAGTCGGCACGCAAATTCATGTACTGGGACAACGAAAATTGTTGTTAGAAAATGTTCGAAAAATTATAAATTTTCACTGTAGTACTTACTTTTTATAACATTTATATAATGTTCGAATTAAAATCAAAATAATTATTATGTACTAAAAGTCAATAAGCCCAGAAAAAGAACCTCAAAAGGCTGGTGCTCAAACTAGCCCTCACATCGCGCACCAGGAATGTTAAACCTTTTACGCGTTTCTAGTAATTCGTTAAAACCCTGATTTATTTTTCAGTGCTGACGCTACAAGCTAAGGGTTAAGGTAAGAGGCATTCGAACAAGAGGGGGATCGACAATGTAGCTCGTTTGTCCAATTGCTATATTGTTGCAGCCGGAACATGCACCAGTGCACCTAGACCCCCGAACCATGCAACACGAGAAATAATTTACACAGAGCCCATGTCGAACGGGAGCTCCGCGGGAACTGGCGGTGGGGCCGCGTCGAGTTTTTGCCACTCGTGGCATTCCATTTATTACGCCGCCGGCGTTGCCTGTATTGTGCGCGGTTCGGAAGTCGTTGCCGACTGCGAATTATGTCGGAAAATCACTTTTTTTCCATCATTATTCGAGTTGGGTCTTGCTAGGAACACGCTATCTACCTAGTTTTTGGAGTTGGTGCAGTATCAATATTCGTTGGTTCATACTGCGCTAGGGTTTGAATAGGTTGCTAGTGTATGACCACCTCCATCTCCCCCGCGGGTGTCGTACCCTTGTACGACTAAGGGTAAAGACAGCGATTAGTAATGGGCATCAGCAGCTTTCCTTTCATACCACCTACCATATTGCGATTTATGCGCCCGATATATGAAAATAGGATCGTCACCTATTATAAATTATTATGGGACCTTACTTACTTGACAAAATATGTGTGCGTGCGTGAGTGCGAGCGTGCGTGCGTGCGAGCGTGCGTGCGTGCGTGCGTGTGTGCGTGTGTGTGTGTTTGAATGCATAAGCTGGCTCAGCTAGACTGGACACATGACACGATTGTGGTCGACAATAACTGTCGTAGGGAAAGGCCAGCAATGATGGACGTAGGCAGGACGTGTATTTAATATTGTATTGTTAAAACACGCAAAATTAGACCACTCCAATTCTAATAGTTTATAATCGGAGTCCTTTATTTTCTGTGATAATGCTGAAATAGTAATAATCAAGCCCGTAATGATATAATATTCTGGTACACTGTGTCAATTTTCCCCACCCTCCCCAACAAGGAAAAGAAAAGATGTGTTATTATATTTCAACGAAGTATATTGTGTGTATTCCCAATCACTATCTCCGGTCATTGTTCTCTCTACTCTACATGGACCTTTTCATCACTATTCTATTTATTTCTTCATTACTAACTAATCGTGATAAGATAGCCAGCCCCTCTGTGGTTGAGAGTTCCAGGTGAAGGTCGATTCCATCTTCAGCCCTTATCGTCACTTACCATCAGGTGAGATGAAGGCTTCCCTGTCTAACATAAAAAAAACACCTTTCCGAAGATGATGTTTTGATGACGTCTGTCGGATATGAATATAAGAGGAAATATACAGAAAGATAAGGCAGAAAGATGATGATGAAAATCAATTAATTGTATGTGAATTGTAGCTTCATCGAAATGCTCAAAATGTTGAAACAAAACAAAACAAAAACATGGTTTACAACCTCTGTCAACATTTTGAGCATTTCTCTTAGAAACATTTAGACACTTTTATTCCGGGTCAACCTGAGCTATTTCCGTCCAAACGCCTGACGGACCGAACCCTCATTTGGGAGAGGCTGAATCAAAACCTATTTCCATATTTGACACGTATCACGTTCCGTTATAACCGCCCAAGACATGAAAGGTAAGCAAATTATAACGGGGAAAAATACGCAGCGCCGAGACAATATCAGAAAAGGAAGGTACAAAGACGATGTTTCAATAATAAATTATTGGGGAGCTTCCCTCTCCCCTCCGCGGGCGTGAGGTGCGCCGACACCTCCCCGCGTCTCCACTGTGAACTTAACCTTCTGCTGTGGCCCAAGATAGGAGAGGAGTGCTAATCCTCTGATAAGCTAAAGATTGCGTATAAGGAGACTGTAAAACATACATAATTGAAGCCTATCTCCCCGGAGGGGTAGGAAGAGGTGAATCAACACCCACGTTTCGCCAACTAGGTTAGTACCTATGTGTACCTAGGTGGCGAGCCTATTGCCATTTATCGGACACATAAATCGCAGTATGTTGTTAGGAATGCTGCTGCCCAGTACTCATAGTTGTTTTAACCCTTAGTCGCCTTGTACGACACCCGCGGGAGAGATGGGGGTGGTTACATGTGTATTTTGCATTATTACGTTTTGTATCCTCTTTCATTAGTATCGGTCAGATGTCATTAAGCCATCCACTTTCTTTTCTTTCATATCATCCATCACTACTAGTAATGAAAGAATGAAAAACAAGCTAATAACATAGTAATAAACAGGCACTACATAAGAAAATGTCTAAAGCGATAATTTTGTGAATAATATGCTAGCTGATATAAGAGGAACGCTGGTGCTCATTAGTCATAGCTATCTTCACCCTTAGTCACCTTGTACGAGTGAAGGGAGTGGTGACAATTGATTTAATCATTATAATATTATTTTGATTTAAAATGTAATAAAAACCCATCTCAATCCAACAACAATATTTTTATTTATGATAAAATTCATCTAGTAACTTGCACCAACCCTAAGTACGCGTTCACGTAGAAGTTTGAAGACATAAATTAGCGTTCGGAACAAGACAAAGAAAATGTCCGATGGCAATTCGCAGGGGACGACAGAATCAGTACCATGTGGTGCGTTGATTGATTGAACGAAACTCAACCCTGCACACAAAATATTAGGTTCAATATCCAGTGACACACTTAAGCTTGCTCTAAGAAATCAGAGTCGAACTTCAAATAAAAAGGATATGGTAATGAATGAAAGATCCTCTTATTCATTCGCGTCAAAGTGGCTTTTCGTTTGGATTGTAAATAACCATTTGGGTTGTAAATCAAGGTCTATGCAAGCCGTGTGGTGACGGCAGAGCAGAATACAATTGTCACCACTCGCATCTCTCCGCGGGTGTCGTACAAGGCGACTGTGGGCTAGACAACAATGTGTAATGGGCAGCAGCGTTCCTCATAAGCCACCTAGTAATGTACATCGATTTCTATGCCCGATAAATGGCAATACATACACATACATACATAAATCACGCCTATATCCCCGAAGGGGTAGGCAGAGGTGAACTAGCACCCACGTTTCGCCAGTTATGTTAGGTCCCATGTAATAGGTGGCGAGCATATTGCCATTTATCGGGCACAAAATTCGCAACAGGTAATAGCTAGATGATATAAGAGGAACGCTGCTGCCCATTCCTCATCACTGATTTATCCTTAGTCGCCTTGTACGACACCCACGGGAGAGATTTGGGGTGGTGACAATTGTATTCTACTCTTCCGTCACCACACGGCTGATAAATGGCAATACATGGGACTTAACCTAATGTATTAACGTGGGTGTTCATTAACATCTGCCTAGCCCTTCGGGAATATAGACATGATTTATGTACGTATAGACAAGGCAAAAGAAGGTTAGGTACGAACGTTGAAGAACGCAAAAGGAGAGGAAGACCAAAAAGAGATGGAGGGATTGTTGAAGGATAGAGGTGGAAGAAGAAAACATGTTGAACAAAACTCCTCCTAGAGATAAAGGTAGGAAGAAGAAGTAAGAAGACAAATAAGTATGTAAGGTACACATTATTACGCGAAATTGCATTCGAGACGCTAAATTAGCAGAAGTCAGCAGCGCCCGAGCAATTCCTGACGCCGCCAGCGCTGAGATCGCTCTGAAAGAAAATCGTTTTTATTAAATATTTTCTTCTCAATAAAACTGGAGCTGCGAGCGTTAAATAGCTGGCATTCCGTTCGATCATAAACGTGGAAAATTTGAAATAAATGAAAATAACGACGGCGGCGGACTGTTAGGGGATATTGCGATATTCTTTTTGAGAGTCCAATAAACTGTTTGATGGAAAGGAAGTAAGCAAATTACCGATTGTAATAGACACTGGCTCTAAGTAGAGCCGTCTGTGTGATTCTAAGGGCCTGTTTCACAATCGACGGGTAAGTTCTAAGTAGCTTACTTCGCAGATCATTTGACAGTTTTAATATGAACTATATGTCAATTGAACTGCCAAGTAAGCTACTTCGAACTTACTTGTCGCTCTTAGTGTTTGATCTTAGTATTATAATTTAATGATTTTTATGTATTTACGATTAAAATCCATGTACCCAAAGAAGGCTGGTGTCTGTCTGGCCAGCGGCCGGTTGTAACACCTAAGCCAAAAACTTGTGCAGTATGGATTAAAATGGTGTCATCTCAGGCTTGATGACGTCTGACCGTAATTATTGGAAGAGGAAACATACTGTGCCGACCTCAGATAAATTGAGAACAGGGCAGGAAGAAGAAGAGTAAGACAATCAAGCGAAGGTTTATTCTATAGCATTGTGCATTGAGGGTAGTACATTATGTAGCACTGTTATGATGTATATTTATAGTATAATCATTATAAACTTGATACTATTATACCTATACCTACCATGTATTATCAATTTATAGCATTCAGTTGAGTGCCACCATGTGAATTGTTAAAGACGTGAGTTCATCATTAGGACACAATTTTTATCTCTCTCTCTTTTCGTTGTACAAAATTGTTCCTAAAAAGTTACTTAGCGTCATGACTAAATGATTTAAGTGATAAATTGTAAAATATCTCAAAATGTTAAAAGTTGTTAAAATTTAACGAAATGCATCTGCAGCCCTCAGACGAGGCATAACCCTATTAAGTGCGGCAAAATCCACAGTAACGTTATTGAATAACAAGATGGCTGCTATTCTTCCTCTTGACAGGCTGTTAGCTGTTATTAGAGGCATTTTCATTTCGATGGTGTAAAGGGGTGGACCGTAAAGTGTCTGAGGTCCTTACGGCGTAATTAATGCAGCTTACGATGGAAGAGGAAGAGGTTTAAGAGACAATTTCGTTGCTGTTGAAAATTTTGGTGCTGATAATTTTTGTTGCAAATACTTGGACTTATTAGAAATTCCTAAAAAGACAGCCGTTATGACGAATACAAGAGTATCATAATTATGAAGGTGAGGGTGAAGGTGATTATGAGGTTTGAGCAAAACAATATAGGATGAATAGAACGACGAACCCAAATAGGATGGGATAAGAGCAGCGATGATGATGATGATAATAATGGTGATGACGAATACACTAACATATTTTTTTTTGCTTACTTGTAATCTATGACTGTATTCCCAATCTGGTAAGCATGCAATTAATTAGTATAACTTTATGACCATCTCACAATATCTAATAATGACGGTATAATTTCATAAAATTACATTAATGCCGCCCTCGAATTAATGTCAACTTTAAAAAAAAAATGTCTTCCAGAAATCTACCCTCAAGTCATATCTAATGGTGCAAAATTCATTACGAGTGTACATTTTATTTCCTCCACCGTACTTAAGAAACATTAACAATAGCATTACAATTAATTTGAAGGACGTCACAAAATACTGTATCACCTGCAGTAGGTCTAGCACGGCACGCGGACAAAATCTCTCTACACCACTTGACAGTATTTTGTCTCGGGATTTAGTGAGAGTTAGAGCAAGATGAAAATATTTTCTTTTCCCCTAGGAGATTTTGTCCACGTCGAGATGAACCTAAGTCACAACAGAGCACTCCTATCGCGCCCTCTTCACTCAGAATAACCCCATTTACAAGATACGAAGGGGACATCAAATGGTAAATTACCTGAGATGTAGGAATGATATCCTTATCAAGATAGGAATAAGGACCAATTTGGAGTTGCCCAAGGTGGGCACGGTGGTTGAATTGACAGATTAGCGACTGGGTAGGGCTCATGATTTGAGTCAGGTACGTGTTACTATGCTTGATTGTCTGTGCTGTTATTTCAATGGGTATTAAAGACAACATTTTGAAAGGTGTTTTAATTGAATTATCTTGAAGAAAATAGAATAATTAAAACAGGGAGCTGCTTATTTATCACTAATTTTATGAAGTCACTCTAGTAGCCGAGTGCCTACAGCAGAGCAGAATACAATTGTTTATTGTCACCATCCCCATCTCTCCCGTGGGTGTCGTAAAGGCAACTAAGGGTCATACTGATGATGAGGAATGGGCAGTAAGTAGCGTGCCTGATATTCCACAAACTAATACTGCCGCTGCTGTCGCTAGGCACGTAAGGCTGCTGCCCGTTATTCAATTATAGCTTCCTTAACCCTAAGTCCCCTTTTACGACACCTGTGGGATAGGTTGGAGGTAGTGACAACTATATATTCTCCTCTACAATAACCACACGGCTTAATAATCTAATAAAAACTAATGTAATCAAACTCCTCCAAGTGTTTGTCATCTAACTACTCCGAAACGGTTCGACCTACTTTAACGATATTTTTGTGTATATTTAGTAGGTCTGAGAACAGGTCTTATTGCCGCACTCAGAGACGTCAATTAACTTTAATGAGTATTTAATGTCATAAATTTTCATTCAAATCTTGACCATAGATAGACCCGGCAAGAATAGCGACTAGTTTTGAATTGTCAGTTTTTGACGTTAAGTATTCATTAACGTTATTTGACGTCTCTGAGTGCGGCACTTAGGCTCTTTTTTATACCCCTAAATGATAAGGGCAAAACAATGTTAGCTGTGTCAGTTATATATTAGCTTACCTTAACAAAGTGAGCACTATTCACCTCAATTACATTAAATTGGCTGGTATCAGCCTCGCAGAGTAATTAGAAATCTTAAAGAATCCTCATCCATTTAGGAACAGAAGATATAAGCTTCGGCCAAAATTAAATTCCGGGGCGAACTTAGAGCATTTCAGATTATTTATTCCAGACTCGAAATTATTTACAGCGACTCCCAATTACTTGGGGCCTACTTTGTTCACTCTGTGTTCTGAGCAATAAGGTCGGGATTCGCTCAACCCGCCCGCGTACACCAGGTGGCGTTAGTTGCCGGGGGTCAATTCTGCCCGCGTAATGAATTCGGGTCTAACGTTTATTTCATTTAGAGTTCCAAATGTAGCGTCACGCTTTTGTTGATTGTGGTAATAACCTATCTCCCGAGGTAAATATTAAATTGAGAAGGAATATTAATCAGAATTCCTTTAAATCACTATTAATGTTGTAAAACCTACTGTAGGGCCTACTGTGGGTTTAAAAGAGACTCGTTAATTAAATTTCTATAAATAACTTCTCTGCTAATGCTTTTAGATGAGTGTTTAACTTCGTATTCAATATGTATATGTTTCGCCGCTTTAGGTTTTGCTTGCGATGTTAAAGGAAAATAATTATGAACTCTTTTACTTACTTTCATTTTAATATTAATTTGTAGATGTATTCAAAGAGACACGGTCTCTTCGAATACAATTGTAGATCGTCAACATTTTCCTGCTATGTTCAAGGGTTCGGCGCAGTATGTTTTCTCTTCCATTGTGAAAGTGAAAACGTATATAAATCTTCACCTATAGCTTCAAAACAGTACAGTACAGTTACTTCTTAATGCTAATCTAGTGCCCAGTTACCAATAATTATTATGTCTTTGTCATAACGAATCTCTTTAATCTTCATTTCGTCAAAAGCTTGACTTCTTTTGAAATCTTCAGAGTCAGCAACATTGTTAGGTCTCTTTTGTTTTTTGGCTACACAGGGCCAGATTTTTTTTCAATTATTCAGCCCTTTTTCCACAACACCACCCTGAGTGGGTTCCATTGTGGCAAAAAAGCCAGACTCGGTCCTTCGAGCCGCTATTTTTAATCTCGTCCCAGAGACGCACAATGTTAAAATTCTAATACCGCTAAACAACAGTTTAATTAAGCCCGCGCGACACTTCTGGGATCATAAAATCCGGGGCCTGCATTATTCTTCCTTGGAAGAGATTCGTCACCAAATGGTCGCGAATTTGTTATCTTAACAACGGATCTGACTTTCAAATGTTTGTTTAGCATTTCAAATGGTACAGCTTTTTCATAGTTAGCTGTCTAATTTTGCGGTGAGAAATTACGTGGCGGGCGACGACGGTTGAGAGGATGAACAGAGGTGGGGGAAGGTAGCCCAAAACGGGCATATCTATTGGCTTAGGTGGATACTCTCTTGTGTAAAATAATTAGAAGTATCAGACCCCGTGTTATGTAAGCCGATTTCAGTTCTACTCGACACTCTCACACTTTGCTATTGTTATCAATGAGTGACAGAGACAGGTAGACGAAAGCAAGTCTGCAATGGGCTTACATAATCACCCCACAGGTCTTCAAAATTAAATTATGTTATAAACGAAAGTGTCCATGTTAGGCACTATACTAAACTCTCATTTAGTACTTTGGGCCATTTCCCCTACTTATCGAACAAAATTCTTCGCAATGTAAGAAGAAGCAGAAGAGAAAAAGAAGATGTCCGACGTTACATAATTTTATGACACTCATGACAGAAAGTGGTATTTTCCGCCCGCTACGGCGCGTCCGGAAAATCTCACTTCCTCGTCAAAGGGTGACATAACATTTGAAAAAGGAAACCTCAGGCCGCATATTACTACTTGCGATCTGAGGCATTCTTTGTTTTACCACCCCTGGTAATAAATGTACTATTCTAACCTATTTTTTAAAAAGTTCGAAAGGTTATAGTATAGATTGTTTATCCCATCGAATCTTCAGTGTGAACGATGCAACATCCATTACAGCGACGACACAATCCATTTCCATTGACGCTGGCACACTAGAACGAAACTCCTTGCAAAACTCATCTCACACAAAGTAGGTATACAATGGCGCAGACTTTTGTAAAACAGTACTGTAAGGTGCCTTATAAACTAAAAGGTGTGCATTAGAACGCCAGTCACGCGTCGGTCGTTTGAGTGGTCCGTTCCTTACAATATTAGAATGTAGGGAGAGGTTTTTTTAACTTATTATTGCTCGGCAACCCCATTTTGTCTTTTCGAACGATAAAGTGCGCGTTTTTATTACGGAATTATGACAATTGTTTTCGTTGCGCAATGTTTGGGCCATCAAATTAGGTACTTTCGCAATTTTCGCGAGTCTACGAGTTTAATCGTAGGAAAAGATGGTAAGGCGGTAACTGTTGTGTAATAAATAATTTCCATAATCTCAAGAGAACAATATGTCGACAGGATTATACATATTTATTGAAATAATGATCTTAAGCAAGAGACTGTCCATACTTCCATGCTGGCCTGGGAGCGAAAAAATAACATAGAATGTGCTAGACCCAACTCATCCAGGGGCGACGTGAAAGTCAACTAAGAGATTTATGTAGTAGTAAATTTTCAACCTTAACATCCTTATTGTAAAGTTCTAAATTGATTGGAAATATTTGACAGTTTGTAGTAACCTGATGTGCTGTTGACTGTACAACAACACTATACTACATTTCCCAGAAGATAACAAACCAAAAATGAGCCACATACCATTGTCACCGGAAAGCAAGGCCCTCCAAAATACGAGAATGTTGCCCTCGCAAATTACCTAAACAATCGAAAAACATAGAACAAAGAAATAGAATAACTCAAGTGCTCTCGCGAATCCGTGAAGAGTGCCATCTTGAATAATCTTACGGCGAAAAAGTTTCAAGGCAGTTACGTTTTCTCGATAAAGGCTCTGTGTGTATCTCAAGCAGAGAAATCCGGGAATGTTGGCGACGAGTTAACTGAACGCGATGGAGTGTTCGATGAAGGTATTACAGATGTAATAGATAATAATAGATGAGTTGATCTTCCTCTTCCTGTCCTGTTCCAAGTTTATCTGGGGTAGGCGTAGTATGTTTCCGATTCGATGCGAGTATACTCCCATCTATTGGACACGTAAACCACGTATAATATATTCTTCTTCTTACAAAAACGGGCTATACGTGCTTATCAATTAAAACCTCGCGACTCACTAAAAAACCTATTTAAAGACATTAATATACTAACTCTTGCTTCACAGTACATATACGATTGCATTCTATACATCTACAAATATCTAAACACATTTGCAAAAATTAGTGATATTTATAAATGCAATACTAGAAATAAAAACAACATCCATTCAATAACTTTTACATACATAATATATAAATACTAAGGGCCTGTTTCACAATCGACAAGTAAGTTCGAAGTAGCTTACTTTGAAGTTCAATTGACATATATTTCATATTACAACTGTCAAGTGATTTGTGAAGTAAGCTACTTCGACCTTACTTTTCGATTGTGAAACATGCCCTAAATATCTTTATCCAGTATGATTAAACGATTGCCCTTGAGTGTTCTTTATTTAAAATAGATATTCTGTTTGTTGTTGACATCTATTACTTGACGTTGTAAGTTATTGACGTCTTTCAATTTCCAATTTTTAATTAATTTAAATTACTTTTATGTAAAGGGAGGAAAAAACCTGACTGAGTTTCTTGCCCGTTCTTCTCAGGACAGGGCCTCCTGGTAGTTTGCGAACGGATGGCGTAAATTTCTTGTCTTGACGATTCATGAGTGTATTGTAATCATACCAGATATGAATAAACGAATTTTGATTTGATTTGATCTCCTCCCTGCCCTGTTCCCAGTCTATCTGGGGTCGGCGCAGTATGCAGTATGTTGTCATTCCAATCACTATCCGCTCATCGGTCTCTCGACATGGTCCTTTCCATCACTTTTCTATAAAATCATTCATCACTAGCTCCTTTATGGTGTGATGGATGATATGAATCAAATGGGTGTGGATGGCTCGATGACGTCTGGCCGATATGAATTGATGAGGAATCATACAGCGCCGTCCCCAGATAGCCCGGGAACAGGGCAGGGAGAAGAAGATGCCAATAGGTTCGCCCCCTATTATATCAGACCCTGATAAAATTATTAAATTTTAGAAATAAAAGTTGTGTATAGACGACAGTTGATTTTAATAGTGACATACAAGACATGGAATCTGTTCTTAGATTAAAAAAGGTTGACAGCACATGGCCAGTATTTCTAACACCCCCACTTAATCTATGAACCCTGGAGCCCTATGCTCTTGCAACAATAAACTAATTTCAAGCTAGTTGTAGATTTAGTGAACATATCAGCTGGCATAACTTCTGTCGCACAATACTTTATATTAACTTGTTTATTGTTCACTAAGTCCTTAACATAGTGATATTTTATATTTATGTGCTTAGAGCGCTTACGCAAAGCAGAACTATATACTTATTTACTAGCGCTCTGACTATCACTAAAAAGTGTAACACTTTCCACTATGTTAACAAGCTCTCTAAATAAACCTTTAACAAAAACAATTTCTTTAGAAGCTTCACATAAGGCAATGTATTCGGCTTCGGTGGTACTGAGGGCCACACACTGCTGCTTGCGCGCCTGCCAGCAAATTGCAGCACCTGCATATACTATACAGTAACCTGTAAACGATTTTCCATCGTAGTTATTGCCCCAATCTGCGTCAGCATAAGCTGTTAACTTCTGTACGCCAGTTTTCTTGAAACACAACTTGTACTCAATAGTATCTGAGAACACGTTTGAGAGCAGCCTTGTGAGTATTATCATGATAACAATTAAATTGACTAAGGTAGCTAACTGCATATGAAATATCGGGTCTCGTGCAGGTAGCCAGATACATAAGAGAACCAACTAGCTCCTGATAACCAACATCAGTTTCATCCTCGTCAACATTATTATCTGCTTTCACCAACTTCTGGTTATACTCCAATGGAGTGACAACAGCTTTGCACTCCACCATTCCATTTTTCTCTAAAATTTTCTTAATATAAGTTTGTTGGCTAATGTAGACTTCACCTTTCTCTCGGTTTCTGCCAACAAGCATCCCAAGACAATCTCTTACTTCACCGAGATCCTTAATTTTAAACTTTCTGCCTATTTTATCCTTTAAATTCCTTACTTCATTTAAATCATTCGCAAAAATATAAAAATCATCAACGTAAAGTCCTATAGCAATAATGGTCTTATCAAATTTCTTCATATATACACAGTTGTCATATTTGGAAGCCGAAAACCCAATTTCTACAAGGTAGGCATGTATTTTTTCATTCCAACAGCGGGCTGCTTGCTTAAGCCCATAAATAGCTTTCTTGAGCTTACAAACCTTCCTCTCTTGTCCCTTCTTTACAAATTTTTCTGGCTGTTCCATATAAAGCTCTTCATTTAATTCGCCATTCAAAAATGCTGTAGTGACATCAATATGATGTACTTCAAGGTCCATTTCAGCGGCCAAGCCTAATAAAAGACGAATCGATGACAACCGTACTACAGGCGCAAAAGTCTCAAAAAAGTCTATGCCGTAAACTTGAGAATAGCCTTTGGCAACGAGACGCGCTTTGTACCTTTGGACAGAACCGTCAGCTCCATGTTTCAAATTAAATACCCACTTACATTTGACAACATTGCTGACGGTTCTGTCCGGGCCCATAACCTGATAAAATTATTAAATTTTAGAAATAAAAGTTGTGTATAGACGACAGTTGATTTTAATAGTGACATACAAGACATGGAATCTGTTCTTAGATTAAAAAAGGTTGACAGCACATGGCCAGTATTTCTAACAGACCCTAATATAATTGGCGACACTAGGGTGTAATTCACCTCTGCCTACGCCTTCAGAGATAAATAGGCGTGATTCATATAAAGAAACATGCACACGACACGTCTTGAGTTGACGAGCCATTTCCTCAACTAGGTATAACACTTCAAGTCCGTTAATTTGTTCCCATATTATAAGAACCTCATTACAACTTTCCCATTCAAAGTTGAGTGCAGCACCCTGACATAGGCACGCACGTGAGAAGATCGCGTTAAGTCGCAGGAAATTAACATTTCCCCTCCGATAGCTCCCTCAGATAGGTACATAACGGAATGGTACTACGGTGGTGGTTTCAAGCTAGTGTAGGTACCCACTGAGTGGAATTTAGTCTCAGGAATGCTCTTTGACGCATTCTTAGAGCCCACTTTTAAACTTCCGCGTTGGATCAATATAGTTTAGAACGGGAATTAACGCGATTAAGTACACATTACTGCGAACTGGTGCAATACGCATTCGCAACGCAGAAAACTACAACGTAAATTGCTGTGATGCGATTTGGTGCTGCAAGGCGGCGTAACAAAGAAGAATGAAATTTGAGGAATGCGCGATGCGAATAAATTATTGGACCTTATAGAAATATCATTAAAGTACAAAGTTGCCGTGTGGTGACGGCAGAGCCGAAAACAATTGTCATCACCCCCATCTCTCCCGCGGGTGTCGTCGTACAAGGCGACTAAGGAGTAAGACGGCAATGAGTAATGGACAGCAGCGTTCCTCTTATACCACAGCGTTCCTTTTATATATGCACGGCGATTCCGAGGCCGATAGATGGCAATAGGCTTGCCACCTATTACCTTTATAGTATCGATAAAACCTGACCAGAGATCTGTGATTATTCACTATTAACATTACAATTTATGAAATTACCCGAATAAAAAACCGAAGACTGGTCACCCTATCATTATAATGATTCGGGTAAGCGATCTACAGGAGCTGTAAGACTAGCGTTAAAAACTGTTTTAGTTAACTTATCACAGTTATGGGGCCTAACATTATTACAGTTATGGGACCTAACATAATCCGCGAAACGTGAGTGTTAACTCACCACTTTTAGGGATAAAATAGGTGTGATTTATGTATGTATCTTATTACAGAAATCTTCAAGAAAATCAAATCATTATTATTCTGACGAGAAAAAATTTGCCCCAATTTAGCACGTGATTCCATTTGCCCTACTATGTCTGTGGGGGAAGGGGACCCAATGCGGGCGTATTGCCTAAAGCTTTTGTGTACTTGTAACATTATTCCCATATACTTCAAGGGTCAATTAGGGGGGGTATCACATTTTAGCTGCTCCTGCTGAAGATGAAATTATAATATCTATTGTTGATTTTCTGTTCGATCATGATACTCTATATGATGTTCAAACAGAAATATTATAACAAAGAAACATTTACAAACTTTAATAAAAACTATGTTCCGATGCGAGTAATCGAACCCCTTATACCCGGAATTAGAGAGGATGGATATATACGAGTATATACTACCAACCTGAATGTTTTCTTTAAAGAGTCTTGTTCTAAAATAGCTAAAATTAAACTCACCGTATCACCAGCCATGCACTTACCTGTAACGAAAACGACACTAGATTAATCGCAATAAAAAGTAAGTATATAAAATCTATTAGCACGTTCCCCCTATAATATTCCATCTGTAGGGATGGCCTGTGCCCCATAAGGGGCGACATTAAAGATATGATGAGGCGCTAGAATTGAGATAACCATTTAAGACGAGAACAAGGAAGAATCTCAATTCTATATGTATTTCGTACTTTTAATATAACAACGATCTAATTGTGCCAAAATGAGTTAGCGTAATATAAAACCTAAAAAATGAAGCTGTACAACTTTGGTAAGAAAAAAACATGCTTTTTCCTTACGGGATAATGTTAAAAAATGATTTGAGCCTATAATCTTTTCTTTGTGCGCGCGAGGTAACTCAGTAAAAATAGTTTTCCGTCGATTGCCAAAATGTTGCGATTTTGGATTCCGTCGTTGTTTCATTAACAGTTATTGTTAACCATAACTATGTTACAATAAGGTGGCAAAGTAACACTATACTAGAGCATTGTCTCCCATCACCAGTTCCGCATTATGAAAGTTCGGATAGTAGATATTCTGATTTTCCTTTATAATTATTTACAAACATATTTAATGTTCAAATAATAACTTAATAATTGCAAGAAGTGATGTGACCTTTGTCATATTCATCAAGAGGTTAACAACACTTCAGATAAATCCATTCCAAGATGAATCATACTTTAGATAAAACTATATTTAGATCTAAGCTGACCTTTAATTACAAATTTAATAGAAATATTTTATCCAGTGAAGGGTGATTAATTAACAAGTGTGTACCCCAATATCGAAACAGCATCTTCTTTCGCATTTAAGAAACATTATCAGCCTCAACTCTCGCTACAAGCTCGACGCGTGTTGGTCGTATTAATATAAATACATATAAATATTTCTTACACTTGCATCTATCTTTTAGCCTTAGTGTTACGGATACTTGATGAAGGACAAATTTAAACGTACTTATTAATTATACATAGAAACATTTATAAATACTACATGAACATATAAACATCCGTGACTCGGGAACAAATGTCTGTGTTCATCGCAAAATTTGCCCCTAACAGGATTCGAACCCGGACCTCTTGGCCAAAAGCCAGCGATCTACCATTCGACCAAGCCAGCCGTCTTATAATAATGACATTAGTAGGAAACAAATTGGACGTCATCACGATTATCAGCCCTAGATTATTATTGACGGAAGAATATAGGGAAACCGACTATCCCAATATTAAACCCATAACCCACCATGATGCCCTAGTGTGGGTTCATGAGATTAACGGCTGCGATTGCCGGGACCCACTTAACGTGCCTATCGAAGCACGGGACATAATATGTCGACAGTATAATCAAAATACGAGTTGATTGATTTGTAGCGTTATGCGTTTTATTGACCCACACAAAAGTCTTAACTGAAATATTGGCTATTGTATACGTTCATCGATACTCCAGGCTACAAAAAACTATCAAATTTCATCAATTCATGGTCAAACTTAACTTGTTTGTAGTAAAGCACAAAGTCGATTCAGAAAATTAGACAGTTCGTGGCAGCCTTACATCTGTTGGCTGTACTTTAGTGTGTAACAACAATAGAGAGCCCGAAACCAGCTGTTGAATAAAGTACTAATTGTAAGTCGCTTGAAGTAAAAATCATGTTAGAAAACATCAAAGGATTATTCATTGTTCTTAATATCGACCAATTTATTTATAAACTATCAGCGTAACACGTACAATCTCAATGCTAAACTATTACCTAACAGGTATCATAATATAGATAGATACGCACAAATTACTTCACGTAGAGATTTTAAGCGGACCAATGTAAAAACAAATCTGTTTTTTAAATACTACATAATTTTGATCAATCATTCAACCACACAGTCCTATAAATTTAATTTTACCTGCCTAATTTTAGAAACAAAACATGTCAGATCATAAGAAAGGAACAAAATTAATAATGTTAGTCATACCATGCATTAAAAATAAAATATATAGTATTTATAGACTTATCAATTGAATGAGAAAATAAATACAGGCACCCGGCTCAATTGGAAAGGCGGAGAGTTCATCGGACATTTTGACGAGCGGAGACTCAAAAGAGACATCTATTCCGGATAGAAAAAACAAAAGACGTCCGGCGGCAGCCTCCGAACGCGAGCTGCAGAACATGAATAATCGCGCATTAAAAGGGGGCCCGTGTATTTATACGAATGTTTATTCTGCGCGGACCCCGCCGACTCGCCAATAAAAACATTTCATAGCTCGCATTAAAACAGTGGCGAAAGTGAGCGAGCCGAATAATCAATACGCAACCCCCGCTCTGTGAGCGCAGGTACGGTAACGCCCCGCCCCTACCACAGACTACAGATAGGAAAGACAGTCCAAGTTTTATGTAGGCACTAGTCGGGCCGGTCTCTTACCCCTCTTACTCTTGCAAGAAAAGTGACGCATCTGAAAATTATGTCAATTCCATTATCACTCTATCAAAAAGCACACTAAAAGAGAATAAAGCATGCTTTCGAGAGCACGATGGATAAATTCAGGTATCACATTCCAAAAAGACTTTCGATAAGACACATAACAATTAAAATAAAAAGAGGCCAAAATAAAAACGACTTATTGACTTATTTAACTTATTAATATTTTTTCTAACATTTATTCAAATCGACTACTTTTTACTCTATAGACACACATATTTTGAGTAGCCATGACTGTATGACCAGTGGGTCTGAATATCACTCACTATTTCAAAACCATACACCGACTCAAATATATTTCCTTTTCAAATCAGCAACAGTTAATTAGAATATAATTAATTAGCGTTGAATTATTAAATGATAGCGTTGTGTCATAAATCCAAATGGAAAACAATCAATAAAATTAGCAGCATATATTACAAGCTACTAATCTATATTTGGTGGCTAGGTATAATATTCAGCAAAAAATAAATAACTTATAGATATTTATAAAAAGAGCAGCTGGATTTGTTGATTTGCCTAAAAACATAAACATGCTCAGAGAATTTAGACAAGAACGAAAAAAACAATAATAACATCTGCGTAACGTCCTAATCTATGATTCAGCTTCCCACCAGTCAGCGGGTTGTCTAAACCGATTGATGCAAGTGAATTTCGCAAACGAGACGAACTTACTTCCAACAAGATAAAGAGCTCAGGGTTAACAAACTCATTCGCCTGCTTTTACACGAGGAACCTACGTAATTGCTGCAAAAAACGAGCCAGGTATTAATAATTAAAATCGGTGAATCTTTAAAAAAAATCGAAATAAACAATGGAAAATGCACCTTATTCATTGAGCCTTAGTGTTTGTTGTGGCCAACGGAAATGTTTAATACAGAGGCCGCAGAGTGCTAGTTGGTTTAATTAATCATCCGTCGGGGCGGAAAATTGTGCAGCTGTTCGCCGATAACGACATCGTCTAGAAAGTTCAAAACCCGACAAAGATTTCGATGAAACTCCACTGGGCTCTCTTTCCACTGACGGGTGCGTTTATGAAGCCAATCAGCACTCGCCCCGCGGAGAAGGAATGAATTCGCTAAACGTTTTTCCTTTGTGATAACTTATTATGACGCGACCGAGAACCGGAGGTATCCGGATTGCGGTTTCACGATGACAAATAGATCGGCTGTGTCTACAATCGAATGCTTTGACAAAAGTTAGATTAGTTGTAGATTACTTGAGAAACAATAATGTGGCCTGAACCTAGCGGCAGGTAATTAATTGATAACTTTGTTCGTCATAACTTTGACTACTGTGAGTTATGCTTTGAAATTTGTCCAATTAAGGAGATTTCTCCAATTAGTTTGAAAACAGAGATTTGGTTATGCCGCGGAATGCGAAATATCAACCTTATTACAACGTTAGTTTTCTTTGATGTCTCTCTTATAAGCAAATTGGAAGTGTGTATATTTTAATACAAAGGAACGGAATAATTGCTATTAATTAAATCTGCTCTGTTAAGACAGCACACAATTTATAGTGGGATATCCATTAGTATGGGCGACGGAGTGTGATGTCTTTGAAATAGTATCCACTACATGCAACATAAGGTTCTAACAACTGTCAATCAATTTTGAATTTTATGACTACCGGTTTAGGTTAGGTAGATATATGTATCTATTATTTTATTATTGTATTGTAATATTATTATCATTGTAGTTACCGATATATGTGTATCTCTATCAATCTCCTTTTCCATAAATAGCACATTCATACCTTCATCATTCACTTAATCTCAAGCACGCTATCTGTCCAAAATATTTTATTTGCAAGAAGTATACCTTCCTATATGGATTACTATCGTTACCCCTTATCCTGCGATCTTACCAAAAACCAAAACTATCTAAAAATACAGAGCTACTTAAAAGCCACGGACTTTGAGGACCCCGTAACTCAATCTTCGTCCATTAATAACAATTAGCTTCGAACTTAACCTGACCGGAATTATCGTTTGCCGTAAATTTAGACCAACACAGAGCAAAGTCCGGCCATAAATTAATAACGATAATGCGCAGATCCTCACGTGCGGATACGGCCATTCATTAAAACTTACAACAATGGTGGATAAGAGCTAATTCAATAAACCCCTCGACCCGACAACTTAAACAATATTTTACAAGTGTGAATGGGGATGTGTGGGGTTGTAATCTACAAGAGGATCGCCCTTGTTTCGGACTATCTAGTTTGCGTAATGCAGATCACACAATATTATTAGGGTATTGGTGTTCTTGGATGAACACCCAACAAAGTTGAGTTTGTCAATGGTAAATCGATAAGAGAGCCAGTGGATAGCTTATATTTCATTTGATTAATGCAATAACGAAAGTGCCGTGTGGTGACGACTGCGCAGAATACAATTATTATTGTCACCACCCCTACCTCTCCCGCAGGTGTCTTAATCAGCAACGAATAACGGGCAGCAGCTCAAGTCATTAAAAAAATCAAAAGAGAAAATTATAAATTATAATAATTATGCTATAGGGAATAAAGTGACAAGACAAGAACCATGACAGATGAACACAGAAAACCGACAATTTACAACAGCTCCATTGAAGCCATAAAATTTCATATGCTAATAAGGTTAAAACTGCAACGGTAAAATTATATTACTACAAGAGTTGTAAAGTATGCTAATGCCCATCTCATATTAGCAACATTCCCCTCGGTCACGTGAGTTAAAATTTCCACATTCCCTCCCACGCGAAATTTACGAGCGATCGCGGAGTTATGAAATTTAATTCCGACTGTCTACTAACCGCACGCACTACGGCTAGGATTGCACAATATTTAAACGGGTTCAAATTTTGATTTAAGATTTCGGGACAATAAGAAAATTAGATCGAAATAATTATGTCTGCATCAGGATATAATAACATACCTCTACTTTGTAATGTAACGAATATTACATAAAGGTCAAAGTCAAAATTTGTTATGTTAAGTGTGACTGTTGATGAACCTAGAATAAGAGCAAGACCGAAGAAGGAATTGTTTGAAAGTTGACATGAGGAAGAGTTCATGTTGAGCTCACATCTAAAAGACTAAAAGACGGGAGTGGAAGATGAAAACATGCTGTGCCAACCCTACTTAGAGTTGGATAAAGGCAGGTAGAAGTATCTACAATTACTTTCTTCCAAGGAAACACAATATCGCTATAACCAAGTGCCTCACTTTTACAATCCCATTTATTAAAAGCCAGGTAGTACTACAATAAAAATCCAATAAATCCACGTTGTACCCTGTCCAGTACACCAACGGTCGCGAAACGAGCGGTGGGTTCGACTAATCCCGAGTCTCGACATTATAAATACTATTATCCCCCCTCGCCCCTGGCTGGGTCCCTCTAGGGACCAAGCGAAAGTTTGAAACGACGTAACATGCATTTTAGGATACGGCCCTTTGGATTTATTTTTAACTTTACACTCTCGACAATTGCAAAACTTCAAAGTTCACCATTGTGTCAAAACTTTTGCTGACCCTAAATGCTTTTGTGGGATAATGAATTACTTGCCTCTAAGACTTATCGTATACTTAACTTACTAACAAAGACACTTTACTATCGGTGAGAGACGGCATAATCGTGATTACAATAAATAACTAGAAATTGAATTAAATTTACTTTATATACCTTATATAGAAATACGTAGGGTAGGTTTGTAAATATCAAAATCATACAGCAACGTCAAAACGCCTCAATAGATGAGATAAGATATTTTATCCTCACAATTGAATCTGCTATAATCACAGTGGATACTTTTCGCCTGTTACTGATAATGCAAGTATGTTTTTTTTCGTTACTGCTACGCATCCGATTCATGCTACAGTGCTACGGACTATAATAATTGCTAAAGAGCGCTACAAATTAATGTATTCAACAGAAAAGTTACATACATAAATCAAGTCTCTTACTCACCCTTGGGTTACCAAGGGTGAGTAAGAGGTGCATAAACACCCACTTAAAACTTGATCTCAAATTAAAATTTGACCGTTCAAAGCAATTTAATATCCAATTATTCTTGCTTGCCCAGTCTAGATAAGACATTGTTTCAACTTGCAGATAGCAGGACTCTTTATTGAATCACCAGTAGGCCTATTCCCTAACTTTTTTTGACAGTTGAAAGTGATGATCACCGAACTATTTACTAATACATTGCTGTTATCACAGGACAAGTGTCACAATAGCATTATAGTAAAGTAGTAATGGATATGTAAATGGTTCGGTGATCATCACTTCCAACTGTCAAAAAAAGTTAGGGAATAGGCCTACTGGCTAGAAGTAGTATGTACTTCTAGCTTCGGCTACACTTAATCATAGTGCTACGGCACCGCTACGGCTCAATTACCACAAGAGTGAAAATTTTTCACCGCTACGACATCGCAATGTGCTACAGTTTTGTTGGCAACGGGCAATTCACAAGTTGCTACGACTATTTTAAACTTTACAGTGTATTTTCATGACGCTAGTAGGGTCAGACAGCCGTTATACAAGGTACACTCTTCACACGTTAAAATATAAATCAAATGGCCGCTACCGTGGCTCGCTTTTGAACAGCCCGGCCTCGTGCAATTTCCCCTAACCCGAAACTATCGTACATTAATCCCAGGACAAGGGAGAAAGGATCTAAGGATATTTTTACCAGCCAAGGATATGACGAAACAATTGATCTCGGGCTAGTGAAACCTTATGGTAAATCTTGGGTACGAATATATTTTGTGTTCCATGATTTGTTTGATAGCAGAGACTTTCTTGCTACACGAAGATATTTATTGTTTTGTGAAGTAAACATGCTGTTACAAAAGAAAATAAGCATCGTAATGTGTAGTTAGTTTGTGGTATGATTTTTGTCAATTGAAATTGTATGTGTTTATTTCGTGAATGTTTCAAGATAGTTACACTGAATTACAGCTGGCTAGCGCAGTGGCATAGCGCGCTTGGCCTGCGATTGCGTAAACAAAGCAATTTTCGCAAGGACGGTCATTGGATGGGTGACCAAAAATTTATTATCTCGAGTTGCTCCATGCTTCGGAAGGCACGTTAAGCTGGTGGTCCCGGCTGCATCTGCAGTCATTAATACCCACCAACCCAGACTAGGCCAGCGTGGTGGGTTATGGCCCAATCATATTCTTCCATCCATAGGGAAGGCCCGTGCCCCAGCAGTGGGGACATCAAGGACTATGAAAGGTGATGATGATGATGATGATGACACTGAATTATACTGATATTTAATTGTCATCCACAAGCTGTCTAGTAGAACTTTAAACGAACGGCAGAACAAGTGCATGATGAGCCAGAAATAAAATCCATCCGTGTGGCGACTTTGCGGCACGGTTAGTATATTATATCGTACTAGAAGTCGGCTACGGCTTCGCTCGCGTTATTGACGATTAGTTTATAGCCTAAAGCCTCGATATATGGATAATTGTTACCACCCCATTGCAGGTGCACAGACAGCTAGACATCAAAAACCTGTGCGTCCAAAGGAGGTTAAGGGAGTCAGTAGTGAAGCCGTAGAGGCCTAAGCAACACATCGTACGCAAAACTCACGCGTCACCCACTAATAAAGTATTCACGGAGCAGTGACGGGATTGCGGCGCCGGCCCTAAATATCAAGTTATTTGGATCACGTATTAGGTACGGCAGTCACTCCAGGTGAGTCGGCCGCGCCATATTTTTGCGTCAACTCCGCATTTATATGATAATGCGACTCAGCGTTCCGCTGGTAGGTACTCGTCCGTCGAGTTCCGGGAGACGAAAAACTCTGAACAATTTCGCAGCAGTCGTAAATCTAATTTCACGCCTACATTAGGACGTGGGTACATTACGGGCCGCTCAATTATCGCCCCAGGGGTCTAGACCAGTGACCAATCTTTGCCGACGCCGTGTGGTGACGGTATGAGAGGCAAAACATCAACAACAACATACCCAAAGATAGTTGGAGGAATAGAAATATTGTCATTCTAATAACTCTACCCGTTTATCAGTTTTTCGGATTGTCGTTTTTGTCTATCTATACATTCATTCATCACTAGCACACTTTCGGGTTGATGGGTGATGGGATGTGAATGGAAAGGAAATCGTACCTGCACATACACGATCATTCACGTTATAGTAATTACAACAACTTTTAATGTCTCTGATTGCCATATCACAATAAAATATAAAATCAATATCAGAAAAAAACAGATGTAAAGTCAACTTTTCTGCTTTCTTTGTTTCAATTCATTGAACTTAGCCGTGCTGTGTGTACAGACCCTAAGCTCAAGTTATGAGAAGTGAATGTGGCGTTACGGTAGTGCGCGATATACCCTCCCCTTTAGGGTCCCAATGTGACATTGCAAGCCCTTTTGATCCTGTGCAACTTATAGGAGAATACGTTGGATTTTTTCAATAATTAATGGATCACTTGCAAAATCTTTCAGTAAAATTTTTACTTTTAGGCAAATAATATTAGAGTCGAAAATTATTTGGTTACTTTATTTCGCTTTGAGTGCCATAATTACACATAATATAACAGTCGTATTCACTGCAAAAGAAGAAAAATTTTAAGTTACATACATACATACATAAATCACGCCTATATCCCCGAAGGGATAGGCAGAGGTGAACTATCACCCACGTCTCGCCAATTATGCTAGGTCCCATGTAATAGGTGGCGAGCCTATTGCCATTTATCAGGCACAAAAGTCGCAGTTAATTTCAAGGTGGTATAAGAGGAACGCTGCTGCCCATTCCTCATCACTGATTTATCCTTAGTCGCCTTGTACGACACCCACGGGACAGATTTGGGGTGGTGACAATTGTATTCTACTCTGCCGTCACCACACGGCTGAAATTTTAAGTTGATATAGTTAAATATCAATATTTGACGAGTTTAAAGATTTTATTATTTATTTAAGTATAGTTAATTTCATATAAGGAGAGAGATGGAAACTCTCAGCATATCATAGATCACCGTGCGGCTGCCGGGCCCATGGCAGAGAGGAATGTCAGTGGCAGCGCTTGGGACTTATGACCAAAGTGTAGGTTTACAGGCCTCTTCACAACATATCAATTCTCACCTTCGCGACTAACTGCCGCACTCAGAGACGTCAACTAACTTTAATGAGTATTTAATGTCAAAAATTTTCACTCAAATCTAGACCATAGACCCGGCAAGAATAGCGACTAGTTTTGAATTGTAATTTTTTTGATGTTATGTACTCATTAACGTTATTTGACGTCCCTGAGTGCGGCAGTTTAACTTATATAAATATTATAATTAAATAAATTGTACGGAACCCTCGCGAAAATCCCGCCACCATTCACTATTCCACTTCTGGCCGGAGTTTTTGCCTGTTACAGAAACTGTGCCTTTTTATACGAGGGCCTATACAAACAGGACCTTTATAAAGATGGGAGTTTTGTTTATGTGTTCGACATGGGAGCGGCCCGACTCGCCTCCATAAATAAACAGGAAAAATTATTTGTGTACACACTTTGTACTTTGCAAGATATAGTTTGCTGAGCTATTATAGATCTGCGGCCGGGAGATTACGGGCTCCTCGGGGCCCCGTGCCGCGGAAGTCACGTTTCGGATTGCAGCTGAAAGTGGTCATTTGTGAAGCGTTCCTATTTATCGTTCAGCCGACTGTTTCTGTATGGCATTATTTATAGTGCCTAAAAAAAATTGTACAATGCTCACCAAAATGGAGAATGGACAAACTCTGGTGCGCAATTATCCTTTTTTAGTGAGCATTCATCCTTTTTTGTAGGTTAGGTTAGGTTAGTATGGTGTTAATGTAAAATATAAGCCTTTCTATATTACTCTTGTTCTTTATAGAGGTTATACAAGTTTATGGTACGTGAAAATAGGTGCACAAATCATGCCTATATACCCGAAGGTGTAGAAAGTTACCTCCTACTTTTTGCTGAATATATAAGTTAGGTCCCATGTAATATCGGGCACTTAAATCGCAAGTTGTTGCTAGGTGGATTGCTGTTTCAACCCTTAGTCGCCTTGTGCGACACCCACGGGAGAGATGGTGGTGGTGACAATTGTATTCTGCTCTGCCGTCACCACACGGCTTTTCAAAATAAATATGTCAATAAACACTGAAAGTAAAATTACTTAAATCGTAATAATATAATTTATGAGCAGCATAACTACAAAATTGATGAACATTCACAAGATTTGGTTGGATGCCAATAATATTGTGATCCCACCATCACGCCCGTGTTCGTCAACTCCAGTCTTTTTGCCGAAGCTTTTCTCCGAAATCGAACCATAAATATTCAATTACCGAACTGAATGCCGAATGTGAACGAATCAACGTCAATATCAAAGACAAACGCGGACCGCCTACGCAAAGCCGACAGAATTATTATAAATGTACATTCGAATCTTTTCGCGATTAATCTGTACTAATACTAATACTAGCTGATTCTGCAAACGTTGTTTTGACCTTGTCACCTAGGGGTATAAAAAGTAGCTCACGGCCTATTCTCAGACTTACCAAATATACACTGAACATTTTAAAAAAATCGGTCCAGCCGTGTCGGAGGAGTTCAAAGACACGAAATTTTCATAAATTAGTTTTATTTTAGATGTGACAAATTGAAATTTTATAAATTTTAGATGTGTATTGTAGATGTGACACGTGATTTTAATAACTTATTTCTTTTTAGATTATAAAGCCGAATAGTATGTTTGGTTGAACGCGCTAATCTCAGGAACTACTGATTCAAATTGAAAAATGTTTTTTGTGTTATATAGTCGAGGAAGGCTTTAGGCTATTTGTATAACCCCACGCTACGACTAGTAGGAGCTGAGCATCAATGAAATATGTTTGCAAAAACGAAGGAAGAATACTCCTTTTCTAAAATCCACGCGAACGAAGTCGCGGGCACAGCTAGTCAAAATATAAATCGGAAAGGGGTCAGGATATCCAAGGATACTTAAAAAAAGTATCCACCTTCAATTCTAATCCTTTGCTGATATTAAAGAGGTCCAGAAGGGTTGGCTAATTTAAAAAAAAACCGGCCAGGTGGGATTGAAACTCGCGCACGAAGGGTCCCGTAGGTACCATTGTTTGTAAATATTTATTTTATAATAAATAAATATTTATTAAATATTTATTTTATTCTGTTTATTAGCGTTTTTTGTTTAAGCGGCAACAGAAATACATCATCTGTGAAAATTTCTATTTCTATTTCAACTATCACGGTTCATGAGATACAGCCGGACCTGGTGACGGACGGACGGACAGCGAATAAAGAGTGCAGTTTTAACCTTTTTGTACGAAACAATAAAAACGAGTCATCATAATTACCACCCTTTTTAAAGTCCCACTGCTGGGGCACTGGTCTTCCCTATGGATGCAAGAATATAAGATTGGGCCATAACCCACTACGCTGGCCCAGTGAGGGCTGGTAGATGCAGAATTGACGACTGCAGAAGCAGCCGGACCTCGAGGTAAATAATTTTTGGTCACCCATCCAATGGCCAACCGGCCTTGGCGAACATTGCTTAGTTTACGCAATCGGAGACCGCACGCGCTATCGATCACCAAAATAAAAGTGAGCTGACAAAAAAGCGTCTTCATCTTCAATTCTAATCCTTTGCCGATATTAAAGAGGTCCAGAAGGGTTGGCTAATTTAAAAAAGCACCTCCCCCACCCACCCGCCCGCCGAAAGCCCCGCGATAAATTACATTAAATGCCGAATTAATTAAATCCGCGACGGACACGCCACCGAAACCTTTTCGGTGGAATCTAATAAAAATTCATAACTCGCAGGGATTGGGCGCGATTGCGAATATTAAGATTTCGCGTTGAGCAGAGGTGGAAATATTAAATTGGGGACGCGCCTAGATATTTGGTTGGGCCGGCGAGCGTCGGCGGCAGTGCTGTGAGCGAAGCGGAAATATTTAACAACGTCATTGCAATTTTATTGGCGAAAGAACTTTCTTTAGACATACTGAAGACATGGCTGTTTGGGCTAGACGCCGTTGGCTTTCCAGATGGGAGAATAAATTAAAAAAACAAACGACAAGAAAGTGAAGTTTAATCAATAGGTATGGGCTGCATTTGGGGTTTTCTTTGTTTTTAGTCTTATCTATTGCTTTCCTTTATTTGTTGTCTTATTTGTCATTAAAACGTTTGTTTCAATTGGATAAATGGTATTATTAAATATAGAATAATATTAAACGGAATTAAATAATAATAATTAAAGATTATTAGTATATTTAAAAAAAATAGTATACAGAAAAAATTCAGACAATGCTGTATGGGCTAATCCCTTTGCCTTCCCTTGAAAAGGGAGAATTTATTTAAAAAAAAAGTGAAGTTGAATTTCGGTATTAAAATAAAATATTTTAACCAACCCAAAATTTGACTCAATCAACACACCCAACTGACTGGAGTTTGACAAAAAAAACGTCCCTTTGCCGGCATTCGTCGCTTCGAGTCGCGTAATGAATTCGTATGTCGCGAAACATTCCGAAAATGTTGCACACGTGTCGCCCCGGCTGGAGATTTTTTTTTATTCCGTGCCAATGTCGCTCCTTTTTTATTATGAAAGGAAGAGTGTTTTTGTGAATAAACTTCCGTACCTTTTTATTGGGGAAGGGAGTGTGTTTCACGGTATACACTTGTCAACTGAGACGTTTATTGTTCATCGTAAAAATAATAAAATGTTTCATTAGAGGCGATGCTGGAAGTCGATTTGGTTGCTTCCTCGTAAAGGTTTATTCATATGTATGCGTCGGCGTAAGTAATATAACCTATCAGAAATAGCTGAAATAAAACAACGGACTATTGTGGGTACTGTCGGCTTCAGATGTAGGTTGACACTTTAGTCATAATTGGTGACTAGAATTACTTTTATTACTAGAATTACGCCGTATGGTGACGGCAAAGTAGAATACAATTGTCACCACCCCAAATTTCTCCCGTGGATGTCATACAAGGCGACTAAGGATAAATCAGTGATGAGGAATGGGTCGCAGCGTTCCTCGTATACCACCTAGTAATAGAACTGCGACTTTTGTGCCCGATAAATGGCAATAGGCTCGCCACCTATTACATGGGATCTAACATAATTGGCGTAACGTGAGTGCTAGTTCACCTCTGCTTACCCCTTCGGCGATATAGGCGTGATTTATGTATGTATGTAATTACTTTTATGTCACACCTGACCATAAAGTGACCTTTTCTGCCCGCTACGCGTGAAGAAAATCCCACTTCCTGGTAAGGTGGCGACATAAAATTATAAGCTTACCTCGGGCGGTAAAAAAGAAAGCCATATAAAACGCCCTCGCCTTCAGCTTGGGCGTTAAATTGTTGCGATCTGAGAGATTCTTTGTTGTATATTTGCTATTACATTTTCAACTGCATTTTTATATTTTCAAGTTTATTAGAAAAATCTTCTTCTTCTCCCTGCCCTGTTCCCAGCCTATCTGGGGTCGGTGGAGTATGTTTCCTTTGTCATTCATATCGGTTGATGAACAAATGTACAGAAAAGAGACGGAACGGACCATGTCGAGAGGCCGATGAACGGAGAGAGTGATTGGAATGACAACATTCCAATCCATACTGCTCCATGTTTTGGCTTAGGTTTTACAGCCGGCCGCCTGCCTGACACCTTTGCCCTCCACCATTCGGGTGCCCCAAGGTGCTTATTGGTCTACACCGGGCAATATCCCATAGTCGACTTTTAGAACACCAATGGGATTAGGCTGACCCATTCTACGTTGTATGTTCGCTCCCAGCATGGAAGATCTAAACTTTATTAGGAAATTATACGCATATAAAATTAGCAAGCAACACAAACCAATCGAAAACACACCTTCGGCTCTAAACCTCAAAGCCTTCGCCTCGCCGATGATTGATTACATTAAAACAGGAGGCCCCTGTCCAATCCCAGATATTTATGTGCGAAGCGCCCAGAACAAACATTGATTGGCAATCTGTCCGGTCGTCCATAATAAACGTCTCATTTGTCAAATTTTACGGTGGTTCGCCCTCTATAGGCCAAGGCGTCAGTTATTGATGATCACTTGGAAGGGATGAGACGAAGAGCTCGCTATGCCAATAGCTTGGCCTGCGATTTCGTAAACTAAGCAATGTTCGCTAAGGCGGTCATTAGATGGGTGACCAAAAATGTATTATCTCGAGTTCCTCCGCGCTTCGGAAGGCACGTTAAGCTGGTCCGGGTCCCGGCTGCATCTGCAGTCGTTAATACCCACTAATCTGCAATGGGCCAGCGTGGTAGGTTATGGCCCACTCCCTATATTCTTCCATCCATAGGCAAGACCCGTGCCCCAGCAGTGGGGACGTGAAAGGGCTGGTGATGATAATGATGATGACGACTTGGATGGAAATTCGGAGGAGGTAATTTCAGTTTGGCTATTGCATAGTTCCGTTGAAGATAAGGGAGCAAATCGAGTTGATGACAAAATCCGTGTGGTGACGGCAAAGCTTAATACAATTGTCACCACCCCCATCTCTCCCGTGGGCGTCGTACAAGGCAACTAAGGGTAAAACAGCCATGAGTATTGGGCAGCAGCATTCCTCTTGTACCACCTAGCAATATACTGCGATTTTATGTGCCCGATAGATACCTATTACATGGGATCTAACTAAATTGGAAAAAAGTGGGTGATTAATTCACCTGTGCCTACCCGGGGTTATAGGCGTGATTTATGTATGTATGTAAAAAAGCTATTTTAGCCCAATTGTTCTTGACTAAAGACCAAAGAACAAAACTAACACCCCCCCCCCCCCCCCGCATATTATATCATCGATACCTTTAACAATCGCTCAAAAACAATGTCGAATTGGAAAGCATGCGGCGCAATTAGATAAAAGCCATTTAGTAACACACCACCCTCACGCGACGAGCGTTAGGGTGCTTTTCCACCAGAGTTGTGTGAGGATGCATTGCGAGGAATATTTTTGACGACTAACACTCCATTTTCTAATAGTTCTATTGGTTCTTCTCAAACAAACATCAATAGACTCACTCCATTTTCAAATTAATGAGCCGTTTTGCTCTGCCGTGGTGACGGCAGAGCAAAACGCAATAATAATTGTCACCACCACTTTCTCCCGCTGTGGTGTCGTACGATGAGTCATGAACAGAAGCGTTACTCTTATACCAGTATTACCGCTAGCAATTTACTGCAATTTACGTGCCCGAACATGCCAATAGGCTCTCCACCTATCCTATTTGGCAAAAGGTGGGTGTTGATTCACTCCCGCGTGACCCCTTCGGGGATATAAGCGTGATTTATATATTTTCAAATACAGTGATTCTATTGGTCGCCCTCAAACACATTTCTCGCAACTCATCCTCGCTCGACTCTGGTGGAAAAGCACCCTAATGTCCCATTTCAACGCGTCTTGCGGCGGGCATGAGCCAACACGTTTACAGGGAAAAAAATGTGAGGGCCGAAATAGGGGAAATAATAACTAAGCCGGTGCACACAAAGAGCTTGTCAGAAACATCGAACCTTTGAAATAATTGCCCGGTGAGCGCGTCGCCTGACACAAAGAGAAATCCGTCGTGTCGGCGTCGTTTATTATTTTAGTAATTTTTTTGGGGACCGCCGCCGTATGAAAGGCCCTTTATAATTTGTCTGTCTCCAGACAGCGCCATACGAAATGAAATTTAATTATAAATAATAATAAATAATAAATATTTTTACACTCACACCTATCATCGAGCCCAAAGTAAGTAGCCTAAGCACTTGTGTTAGGGATACTAGATGACGGACATATTTTTAATATAATTATGTATATAAATGTTGAAAATATACTACACAAACATATACTCAACCATGACTCGAGAACAAACATTTGAGGTCATCACAAAGTTTGTTTTTTTCTTTTTTAGAGTATTTTTTCTAACATAATTTTATATGATGTTCAAATAAAAATCAAAAATGTTGGGAATTCATAATCCTGACGATGGGTCCCCATCAAGAGATAGATATATTATTCCAATTATAAAACCTAATGAAGTCTGGACATTTCTTGATTCTATCGGCATTATTCTATACTTTTTTACTTGAAAGGTTTGGTAATAAACTACCGTGGTGACACTTACACGATTGGGATTGAAGCATGCTTCAAGATGTTCCATACACACCGCCCTCATACTGTATAAAGCGGACCTTCTAAAATAATAAATACTAGGACGGTAGTTAACTATTACTATCATCATCATCATAATCACCAGCCCTTTAATGTCCCTACTGCTGGGGCACGGGCCTTCCCTGTGGATAGAAGAATATAGATGAAGAATATAACCCACCACGCTGGCCCAGTGCGGGTTGGTGGGTATAAGCGACTGCAGATGCAGCCGGGACCACCGGCTTAATGTGCCTTCCGAAGCACGGAGGAACTCGCGATAATAAATTTATGGTCACCCATTCCATGACCGGCCTTAGCGAACTTGCTTAGTTTACGCAATCGCAGGCGAAGAGCGCAGTGGCGCTAGCGAGCTCCTCTATTACTATGTATAAAGCGTTTGTTAACAGTGGAATTAATTAATAATAATAATTTAATCATTTGGTGCGTTACAAAGCCTTTTACGTCCCTGAAACAGAAATAATTCAGCAAGTGCAAACCGACGAAGCGTGGCTACGTGCATCGTAGCGACACGCTACGTGCTACGGGACTACGGCAACGTTACAGTCTACTACGACCATATGCTACGGGAGTCGGATGCAACAGTGAATAATGGTACGGAAAATAGCAACACTTGAAACCATACTTTAATTTTTTACTTTCCTTTTTATAGAAGGCAAAGGAATGCGTGCAGGGATTTCTCGCTGCAAGCATTCCTTAAACAAAACTTGTTTCTCTAATGTATGTTATTTTCAAAACATTGCATCCTGGGTGCATAAACGGCCCATACAAAGAAAATAAGATGAATAGGCCTCATTTATCCATCATCGGAGTAAACACACGAATAATATATTAGCCATCGGACACCCAAAAACATCCAACCCCATAGCCACTTCTGCTTTGAGAGTTTAAAAACGGACTACCAATAAACCATTCGAAAACCACCTTTATTTCTCACGCACTAACGCTTTTAACCGCTGCACAGTTTTATTGGTGATAAACCAATCGGTGCCTACGCACGTGCCGAACGAAAATAGACCTTCGACTGTTGGCAGTAAGGTGCATAGCAGATAAACCGCCAGCTTGACTCAATAGAGGCTTTGTTGACGGCGCCGATGTTTGTCAGGTCATTTCGGACGATCCTACACTAAAGTTAAGCTTAACAATAAAAACTTTTATGGGCCAACTCTAATTTAAATGTAGCACAATCAAAAACCGGCGTTAATTAATAGAACTTAGGGTTGTCACTTGTGCAAGGATTAGATTAAAAATAATTATTTTGGTACTTTTGTTGCTTTGATGAGATTGCGTTTTCTCTTTATTCTGTTTTCTACATAAATCACGATTATTCACCTTTATGGGGTAAGCAGGGGTGAATCAGCACCCACATTACGCCAGCTATGGTAAGGCCCACATTATAGGGGGAGGAACTTTTGACATCTATTGGGCACGTCAATCGCGGTATATTGCTAGGTGGTATAGCCAGAACGCTGCTGCTCATTACTCATCGCTGTCCCTTAGCCGCCTTGTACGACACCCGCGGAAGATTGGGGGTGGTGACAACTGTATGCCTCATCACAGCGGTGACGACGTTTGTATTCTGTTCTGACATCCCTACAAAAAAGATAAAAATAAAAGTCATTTTTATCTTTCGATAAAAAAGAAGATTTTGATATATAATATATTTGTTTATAAGAATTTCGCAACATTTTTTTAAGAGGTTCAAATAAACATTTTAATAAAAATGTTTGAATACAGTGTAATAAACGAAACACAAAAACTGATGTTCTCAGTAGCACCGATCTGTAAAACAAAAGACAATCGTCATCGTATCCAGAGCTCTGCCCAAATGTATGCTAAACCTTATTTCGATAGATCAGAGAAAAGATTTGTAGCGTCCATCCGAACACATGGTTGGGCATTAACCCACCCACAGACACCCCTGCGTTTCTATTACTCAAATATTGCTCGGGATAAGCCTTTACCGATAGGATTTTGATAGGTGCTCGAGCGCTCTTTGACCTGGCACACAATATCTATGTAGAGCAAAAAAAATGTAGCAGCATAAAGTATTTAGGACTATTACATACTTACATACGCATACTCCGACATCAGAAGTGCGATGTCTTATGATGCCCATACTCCGACACATAAATCATGACTATATCCCCGAAGGGGTAGGCAATAGGTGGTCGGTTAGCTTATTGCCATTATTGGGCACAGAAATCTCAGTACATTGCGTGCGCCATAAGAAAAACGCTGCTGCCCATTATTCATTGCTCTCTTTACCCATAGTTACATAACAATATTGAAAAAAACTAACTCTTCGGGAATATATAGGCGTGATGTGTAGGTGTATAAATTGTATGAACATTTGTATGTATGTAAATTATAAAAAAATTAACACACGTTTCAATAAATGAAAAAAAAAATCCGAAATTCAAAAATACGCCAATGAAGAGTTCCTACAACAATGCAGCGCCGGGCGTGCATTTCGTAAACGAAGAAAGGTTTTAAATCACACATTTTATAGGTACAGAGCTTCCATTAGTGGGTGAATGTATGCGTTCGGTTATCGGTTATCTGCGCGGGCCAGCCGCACACCGTGCAATATCCGCCGTTCCGATAATTGATTCCGATGTGGCTAGTGCTGCTACAGTTGCTCCTGTATCCGTTGGGAACTGTATTTAATGTCTACAGGTCTAGCATGTAAATACACATTAGTTTAAAATATAAAATATATAGGTGCTTCTACTTTAGCACCTATCTGCTGTACGCCCGCGCCTTTTTAGGCACTTTGGGCTTATATACCCTACACATCGTGGTTTTAACGGCTGGTATGGTACCAATATGTTTCCTCTTTATAAAAACAAGTATTATTTTGTCACCTGACCATAAAGTAAACTTTTCCGGCAGCTACGCGTACGGAAAATCCCACTTCACGGTCAGGGGGCTCAAAAAGCTCGGGCGATAAAAAAGAAGGCCTCGATCGCATATGTATATGTTTAAATTTAATTTAATTTAATTTCAAACTTAATTTGTATTGTCTTTTTTTTTTTTTAGTTAATTTTATTTCAATCTCATTTTTATTTAACATGATATGTCTGTAATTTATAACTGTGGAAACTTTGCTGATTTATGTACAAATTTTTTATTGTAATTTTAAGTGTGATAATAATTGTATGTTTCCCAAAGAATAAATAAATAAAAATAAAAAAAATGTATCGTCAATTACTTGTGATCTGCGGAATTCTTTTTTATCGCCCTTGGTATATAATTAATCATCCTTATTTTGTTATTTAGCATTCAATTTATTTAAAAATACTTAACTCGTTCTATAAATCTCTAGTCGTAGACGTTCCAAACACTTAATATTTTAAGGAGTGCTCATTGTAAAAAAAAAACGAATTCGGTCTCTGTTTTATGCAACACTGCTCACAGTTAAGAAGATCACGAAAAGTATGCCAAGTCGCAGTAATCCACTTTAATCCTTTTTTGGGTACGAGAGGAAAGCCGTTGACATTTTAAAATAAATTTCAACCGCCGCTGTGTTCTAGTGGATCGCCCACCGGAATTAAGATCCCGAGGTCCCGGGTTTGATCCCCAGGGGAGTACAAAATTTGTGCTCGGTTTGGTTGGTGGTAGGACTTCTTTGAAGTCCGCCTGGCTAGCTACCACCAACTTATCAAAATCTGTCGGCATAATAATAATGTTAACAGCATTGTTGTGTTCCGACAATTTGTGATAAGATAGCCAGCCCCTATGTGGTTGAGGGTTCCAGGTGAGGCTCGATTCCATCTTCGCCTTTATCGTCACTTACCATCGGGTGAGATGAAGGCTAAAAGCGGGTCCCTATATTCAATCTACAGTTAAAAGAAAGCTTAATAAAGTTTAGTTGCCTGGCATTTTTTGTTATATTAAGGGCGTGTTTCACAATCGACAAGTAAGTCCTAACAGTTGTACTGACAGTTGTAACATGAAATATATATCAATTGAACTGCTAAGTAAGCTAGAACGCAGAACTTACTTGTCGATTGTGAAACAATACATACATACATAATTCACGCCAATATCCCCGAAGGGGTAGGCAGAGGTGATCTAGCACCCACGCTTCGCCAATTAGGCTAGGTCCCATGTAATAGGTGGCGAGCCTATTGCCATTTATCGGGCACAAAAGTCGCAGTACTTTGCTAGGTGGTAGGTATAAGAGGAATGCTGCTGCCCATTCCTCATCACTGATTTATCCTTAGTCGCCTTCTACGACACCCACGGGAGAGGTTTGGGGTGTTGATTATGAAACAAGCCCTAAGACTAAGCTGTAGAACGTCTATCTTCAACTGTTGATAGTATAGGGACCCGCGGTAAGAGCTTCCCTGCCTAGCGTTATAAAAAAAAAACAATATCCCATTTGCCACGTCACAGCACTACGTTTATTCCAATCAATACAAATTGAACTTTGCCCAAATTGGCAACGCAAAACTTATCTGTCTGTCACACGGAAAAACTTCCATTTCACCGCGAAAACTCAGTTTGATTTGACACGATGCGAAATGGGATATTGTGTACAACATGCGTTTTCGATAGGACTTATCTGGCGTATGTCGTGCTTTATCACCACATTTAATGTATACTGGCTAGGAATAGGCCTTGCCTATGAATGGAATAGAGACACCAGTGTGTTTTACTCAACTTTTAATCTCAAGGGTTAGAAATAGCCTTCCTTATGAATAGCATTGAAACACTATAATGCATCATGCCCCACGCAGTGCAAATGTCTCACCTAGCACTTTTTCACCTACATCTTCTTCGAATTTAATATGCTTATTTGTTTAAGAATGCCTAATTAATATCACTGCGTATTCTTTTATTGCAGATTGGTAGCGGAAAATTAAGTATACCAAAAAGATAACACGAACCGCTATTTTGAGCATAACCTATCTGCATTAAGCAGAACTCCATAGGCTAAATGGCACATGGGGTACAGTTGCCTCCCAAATAATTATGTGCGCAGTTTGTGCAATAAATATTACTTACGCGGTGATTCCAAGTAGCATTACGGAGCGTACACGGAGTGGGTGCTGAAGTTGAGTGTAGTAGGCTAACTTGGGGGCGAGTTTTGATGCATTAAACTCGCCAAAGTTTATCGTTTTAGAAACTGAACATACTTATATCATACAAACATAAATCACGCCTATAGGGTAGGCATAGGTGAATTAACACCCACTTTTCGCCAATTAAGCTAGGTCCCAATTAATAGGTGGCGAGCCTATTACCATTTATCGGGCACATAAATCGCATTATATTGCTTGACCGATTTACATAATAGGCAAAACCTTGTCTATATATAGGGAGAATGGGCCATTACCCCCACTACGCTGGTCCAGTGCGAATTCGATTAAGCATATGCAGCCGGGACCAACACGGCTTAACGTGCCTTCCGAAGCACGGAGGAACATAAGATAATACATTTTTGGTCACCCATCCAATGACATTAGCAAATATTGCACAGTTTACGTAATAGCAAATCTCGCCCCTGGAATTAGGCAAGGCAGTCGATTAATGTATGTATCTATTTAAAATATGTTTACCGGCAGGCATTTCACTGTACATTCTTAATGTGTCTGTCTGTAGATTCGATTGCGATTTCTTAATTGTAATATTACTCACATAAATTAGAAGACTGTACGATATTAGGGACCGAATGGGGTGAGGGAACAGGAATATGTATTCAATTACCATTGCAGATAAAAACTTTTGGAGGAATGTTTCTTTGTGTTTTATTGTCTTGCAATACATTTGTCATTACAGATATCAGATATACCTAACTAAACAATATTATGTACTACAATGTAGTTTTTGTGAATTCACTCATGGAATAAGAAAATATGCCTAATAATGACGAAAAGACACTTTCGGATTTTATTTAATGTTTCTGTTTAAAATGTTTGTAAAAAAATCTTATATCTATATTTTTATATAAAAAAAACATACGGATACGAATTGAGTGAACTCATCCGTTTTATCATCGGTTAAAAAGATGAGATGTTACAGTTTTATAATTAGGATTGAAACTGCTTAATTTTTTTATCGAACGTCGAAACTTCAATGAATGGCGAACGAATTCGAAAAATAAAAATCGACCGACTGACTGGTCACTCCACCTCTTTTCGGCTTGACTGCCATTAAAAATCTATCCTTTCTAACAACAGCCCTACTTCTAACACATTTCCCCAGCATGTGACTCATCAAGCTGTTGGCTTGTCTAAGTCAAACATTAAGACCTCACAGACCGCTCACTTCAAAGCTACTTGATTATTCCATCACAACGTGACGTGCACTCGTTAGGGTTGGCACAACACGACTTTCCGGTCGGCGAGAAACACCCGCGCCCGACAAGGCTCAGATTTTCATATCATTTGCATAATCCGTCGGATGGGCGACCTTGCCAAATTCACCCCACCACCCCCAATCATAACATTGGGGCAGAAAGTTTTATTGTTTCACCGACAGACTTCTGAAACGCTCAATAGTCATTTTAATGCGCCCGTTGTGTCATTGTCTAGAACTCGATTGGTAGTCCGTAATAATGCTAAAATTTTCTTTCACACTTTGCACTTTAGTTCACATTCGTTAATGGTGAAAATTTCTGGGAGAAATTGACTGTACATGTACAGTCCGTACGTAAATTGCCGTATTGGTGCTACACCAGGCAAACTCCCTTTGCCGACTTTCACGATACTCCTTTGATGAGTCAGGGCTGGCACATTGTACGTTATGATGTTCATACATAACATATTAACGGCAAGGCAGAAGACTTTCTATTTTCATGTTCATATACTGGATATTAATGTCAAAGCGACAGCCCTTACCCTAACGAGACAACCCAAAAGTTGCGCTTTCCAAGTCCATCTACTGTATTCAGCCATCTTGTAATCGCAGTTAAAGCGAGTTGGTTTCTTTCGATGCCGTAGGAACTCCAGTGGGCTTTATTTTTATTAAAGGATTCCTTTTTAGGAATTGCATTCTTACTTAAGACAGATGGGTCTCCGGGGAGGCGGTGTTTCGTTTCTGAAGTAACAAAAACTTGAAGAAGGATCTCCTTCAGAATAAACCTAAAAGACGTTATTCGTATCTTTGGGTTCGAATACTATTGTTTAAAGAGAATATTATTCTGAATTAAAAACTTTCTGCATCTAATTGATAAACTTCTAAATCTAATTGATGGACATAATCAGTCACTTGGCAAAATCCAGTTCTTAAATGGAGTTTTTTTAAACCCTATGGTAAGTGACGATAAAGGCGAAGATGGAATCGAGCTTCATCTGGAACCCTCAACCACAGAGGGGCTGGCTATCAAATCACAATTGACGGAACACAATAATGCTGTAAACATTATTATTATGGCGATAGATTTTGATAAGATGGAGGTAGCTAGCCAGTCGAACTTCAAAGAAATCCTACCACCAACCAAACCGAGTACAAATTTGTACCCCCCTGGGGATCAATCCCGGGACCTCCGGTTCTTAATTCCGATGGGCGAACCACTAGAACATGGAGGCCGTTATACCACCACTTGCTTTAATTTACCACTTAACCGATTTTGATAATAATAATATCATTAATTATTGTGAAAATATGGTTCGAAAGCAATTGCCATTTAAAAATAGCTCTTGCTACATACAGCAAAAGGTTAAGCTTTATTCGTTGTTGCCTACTAAATGAGCACACACATGTATGTAGCCAGCTCAGAATTTTGTCACCTGAATAAGCAATTTGTTTGACAGTGAAGTCTAACAAACACAGAGTGACACGGCAAAGTGAGAGAGCGCTAACGTAATTAAATATTAACCGGTGACTGCTCAGGTATATCGTAAAGAAAATAAAAATAACAATCTATTATTTCTATCTATTGTAAGAAATGGAATATAGTTGCCGGTATTATTTCCCGGAAGCGTGCCCTAGTAGCCGCGTTCCTGGTGCGATATCATTCAAATTACTGCGATTTAATTAATTTAATTAAAAAATCTAATAGTGGCAAATAATTACGTCGCAACACTTGCTACGACTAACACATTAGGTATTATTACTATTCCTTTCAAGAACTTTGCGGGTGGGCCGTTGAATTGAACAAAGTACTACCTAAATAGGATTAAGTGTCGACTTGGCACCTTGTCGTACTAAAGTAATTTAATTAACGGGGCAATCTGGAATTTCGCGAGCTGCAATTGCGAGGTGGCTACGTGATGTGGTGTTACGCGAGATTTTTGTCTTATTTCAACATTTGGGTGTAAATGAAAAAGTCTGTAATGAAGACTTATTAACTCGTACACAATCTTCTTCTTCTTCTCCTTGCACTGTTCCCAGTCTATCTGGCGGCAGAGCAGTATATTTCCATTTATTTCGATTCATATCGGTCAGACGACACTTACTGCAGTCAGAGACGTCAAATAACGTTAATGAGTACTTAACGTCAAAAAATGACAATTCAAAACTAGTCGCTATTCTTGCCGGGTCTATGGTCTAGATTTGAATGGAAATTTTTGACATTTAATACTCATTAAAGTTGTTGACGTCTCTGAGTGCAGCAGTAAGCGTTTCTTCATCCAGAAGATCGCACGTTTTTAAAGGCATACTGGACTATTCAGGACTTCCATGTTGGCCCAGGAGCAAAAAAAAGGGAGATTGGTGTAGACTAATAAGCACCTTAGGCCACCAGAATAGTGGAGGGAAGACTACCAACAACAACATACCCAAAGAGGGATGGTGTCAAGCCGGCTGTAAGACCTAAGCCAAAACCTTGAGCAGTATGGATTAGAATGTAGTCATCCCAATCACTCTCTCCGTGGCGAGCCTATTGCCGTCTATCGTGCACGTAAACCCCAGTATATTGCTAGGTGGTACAAAAGGAACTCTGCTGACCACCAAAATCTTTGTCATAGCTGTCCTTACCATCAGTCGCCTTGTACGGCGACACCCGAGGGAAAGACAGGGGTGGTGACAATTGTATTCCATAAACTGATTCGGCACAAATAAAACGACAAATTAAATAAGCGTAGCCTTCCAATTAAGCACAATCGCACCAACTGAAGTGTATTGCTTTTAATCAAAATTAATCAAACATTTGCCCGATGAGAAAGAACATTTAATCGCACAATTGTTTGTACAGTGTACAATGAATCGAAATTTTCAAGGGGACAGATCAAATTGTGTACACGAGCCGGCAGCCCTGACTTTAATTAACTTCCTACTTCAAAAAAGACAGAAAGCAACTCATTAACGCCGAAAACAAGACAAGCGAACGCTTAGTGATGTGCTGTGTGATATGTGTTCGGCACCAGGCCCAATCGATAATTGAATCTTTTTCACCACACATGCATTTAGATTAAATCGAGAATCACTATAGTCCACTCAATATACTAAATGACTAAAAAAATAAATCTTGTGACGAGAGAAAGAGTCACTCCTTTTATGCATATCTCTTTATACACGTGTCTATATTGTCACTATGTCCTCTTTAAATTTTTTTCATTCATTATTGCACAATTATATACTGCAGAAAGTCAGTTCGCATTAGACCACCAGTCGCGCGTATGCATAATCATTTACCATAAAATTATAATACTATGTGTCTTAAATTCAATATAATATTCTTCGGCCGCCTTGGTCGAATGCTCAGATTGCTGGGTACTGGCCAAGAGGTCCCGGGTTCGAATCCTGGTAGGGGCAAACCACAAATGTTTGTTCCCGAGTTATGGTTGTGTATATGTTTCAGTAGTAGGGCGGGGAGAGGGTCAATCAAATTTATATTGGTTGGTTGATTGACAACCTCCCTACTCCCAGCGTCTGTCCGACGCTGGGTTTGGTAAATGGTTTAGGGAGGAGCGCAGGTCGCGAAGATCCCCTAAGCAAGGCCAGTGGACTATCCTTCACGAGGTTGCCGCCCGTTATTGGCTAAATGCCCTATGCAATTAGTATAACAGAAACCTCTGGCCGTACCTCAAAAACCCTTAACCCAACCCTATCCTAACATCCTCTCCAAACTTCCACGCCGAACAGTGGCGGCGCAAAACCACATCCAGGCCCACATAGCCTTGGGGCACTAAATCCCCCCAAAAAGTTGTACCACACGCACCAAGGGCAGGTAGTGTGAGTTTACATCCCCGCCCAAACAACCAAGATGGAAGCACAACGGAAAAATTATTTACCCCAGGAGGGTACCACTGGTAGTGGAGAATCCCTCACCGAGTCTAACTCGGTCTGTCCCACGTATTCTGGGGGGGACACCTTGTGCTCGATGGATATGTCGGGCCTCGCAGAGGCCATACCGTCGACCATTGACACAGCAACTGTGTCTAAATGGTCCGTAGTATGCCACAAACGCCCCTTGAAAAAGGGTTTAAAGCAAGTGGCTAATAAACAACCGAAGGGCCAACCGGAACGCAGTCGCCCCAACAGGCGCGCGAGAAGGAAGACCCTTCGGCAAGAACAGACAAAAACGCTAAAAAACGTGGCAGCTAACGCAGCAGCGGAAACGCAGCGCGAACCTGTACCGTCCACCTCAAAGGAGGCGATGCCAGTACAGGAGGCTAAAAAGCCACCGACCCTACCACCACCACCACCCAGTCAGACGAAAAGTAGACGAACACCGAGAGGTTCTCGCGGTAAGGGTTTCGCTGCGACTCCAAAAAAGGAGAAAGCTACTCCTGAAAAGGAGAATCCCGCTCCTGAAAAGGAGAAACCTGGCAGCGGTATTGGTCAGAACGAGCGCGCTTCCTCGAAGCGAGCTCGTCTGAACGAGACCCGCTCCCCCAGGGGGGAAGCTAAACGCGCGAAAACTGACGCGAATCCGAAGCGGACGGTGAGCTACGCAGATGCGAGTAATTCGCATCTGAGGGTGGCGGTTATCACCGTCCCGCCGAGGGACCTCTCGCAGGAGCAGGCAGACCAGCTGAGGGAAGCCATCGATGATGGTATCCTGGAAGCTGTGCTGTCTCCGTCGTCTCCCGGCGCGCAAGCTCCATCTTTCCGCGGGCGCCCCTTCTTGTTAGACGGAGTGCTAGCGATGTGGTGTGAGGACGCGAACGGACTCAGCTGGCTGGAGAAGGCTGTGAAAAAGATAGCCTCACCAATACCAAATACCACTCTGGCTGTGATTAAGCAGTCAGAACTTAAAAAGAAGCTCAAGGCAGGGCTTCTCCTTCACACCCGCATCACTGATGCGGAGACACTGCAAAGAGTCATTTGTGCCCAAAACCCGTGGTACAAAGTGGACTCTTGGCAGTGTTACAACATGACGGTGGATGAATCTCTGGAGGAAGGCTCCAAGGAAAAGGTGGTACACCTAATCCTGGGAATCCCTGAAGACCAGAGACAAGCCATCGTCAACAGAGACCGCCGTGTAGCCCACATGTCAGGGAGTGGGTACATACGCTTCTTCTCTTCGGAAGAAGAGGAGAAGGCGAAGGCCAATCAACAACCTGCAGTGGCGAGTGAGCCTTCGGAGAAGACCTCAACTCCGGAGCCGTCCACCTCTGCTCCCCAACAGGGTTTGAGCGAGACTGAGACGAACTCGACACTGCAGTTTAGGGATGAAACTAGCGACGAAGATGGCATCCTTCTTAGTCCCTAGTTTCATAAAAACCATACAAACCAACCTTCAGCACAAACAGATAGCGGCGGCGACTTTACGCAGAGTGCTGGAGGCCGACACCAAGACCGTCGCCCTAATCCAGGAACCCTGGATCAGAAACAACAGAATCTGCGGTCTAAACAACATCGGTGGTAAGTTACTGCTAGACACAACTGTTGATAAACCAAGAACCTGCATTTTTATGCCTAAAAACATTGCAGGCACCTTGCTTAACCAATTCTGTTCTAGAGACGTCACTGCGGTGAAAATCCTCACAGAAAATCAAACCGCCCTGGTGCTAGCCTCAGTGTACATGCCGAGCGATGGCGAACTCCCCCCGAGAGAACTAGCCAAGCTGGTGCAACACTGCGAAGCACATGACTGGGCCCTGATCATCTCTGCAGACTGCAACGCTCATCACTCTCTGTGGGGAAGTAAGGAAACAAACAAAAGGGGTGAGTTACTAACTGAATATTTATTCCAAACAAACCTGAACATCATGAACAGAGGTAGGGAACCTACTTTTGTAAGCTCAAGGTATCAAACTATCATAGATATAACTCTGGCAACACACGCGGCGGCAAATCTTATAGAGGGATGGCACGTGTCGAACGAACCATCGTTCGCGGATCACCGCCGCGTCTGTTTCCAAATACAATATAAGCCAACAGACCCTGTCCCATATCGAAACCCCCGTAAAACAGATATAACAAGGTACATAAACATATTAACCGAAACACTAGGTAACACAGTCCCTACTAACGAAATACTTAATAGAGATAATATAGAAACTCACGTACAACACCTAACTAAAACTCTTTTAAAAAGCTACGAAACGGCATGTCCTGTCCTGGTACCTAAACGCATAGACAAAAGTCGCTGGTGGGGGCCAGAACTAGAGCGGTTGCGCAAGGAGCTCAGGACACTTTTTAACAGAGCAAAAAATACCAGGAACGATGATGACTGGGATAAATATAAATCTGCACAAAAGCACTACAAGAAACGTATCAGATTCCGAAGTACGGAGGCATGGCGCAATTTCTGTAGTAGCATAAACTCAACAAACCAAGCCGCAAGAATAAAGAAAATCCTTTCAAAAGATGAACCCAACCTTTTGGGCTCGCTCAAGAAAGGAGACGGTACTTATACAAACACGGACAACGAAACTAGCGCAGTACTGCTGGAAACACATTTTCCAAATTGCAAAATCACATCAGATCTGGAATGGACTGATGAGAACAGCAGTACACCAACAACTCAAGACTGGGATGTCGCAAACAAGATAGTGACCGCAGATGGAATAGAATGGGCCCTAAAAAGCTTCAAACCGTTCAAGTCCGCAGGGCTGGACGAGATATTCCCCGCACTGCTACAATGGCAGTCTAAACAGATCACAAAATTTTTATTACCAATCTACAGGGCCTGCATAGCCTTTAAATATATACCGAAAGGATGGAGGGAAGCGAAAGTAGTCTTTCTACCGAAACCAGGTAAGGAGGACTACACTCACGCCAAATCCTTCAGGCCCATCAGTCTTACCTCGTTCCTTCTGAAAACGCTGGAAAGACTGGTAGATCGCCACCTAAGGGATGGAGTACTCAAAGAAAAACCACTACACCCTCAACAACATGCCTATAGGAAAGGCAGATCAACAGAGTCGGCACTACACATGGTGGTACATAAAATAGAATCGGCTATCACAAACAAAGCTTCAACATTAGCTACCTTTATAGATATAGAAGGAGCTTTTGACAAAACTATGCACAACAGCATAAACCACGCCCTTCAAAGACTTAAAGTAGAGCCAGCCGTAAGGTTATGGATAACTGAACTGGTCAGTAAAAGGGCGGTCCAGGTAGTGGTGAATACTACCACAAGGGCAAAGGTAGTTAAAGGGTGCCCCCAGGGAGGGGTCCTATCGCCACTTCTGTGGAACATAGTAGTGGACAGCCTTATAAGGACGCTAAATGAGAGAGGATACACTACTATTGGTTATGCAGATGACCTAGCAATACTGATAAATGGGAAAGCAGAGAACATACTATGCAGAGTAATGCGTTCCGCCCTTCAGATTGTTGAACATTGGTGTGACGAGCATCAGCTGTCAGTAAATCCGAAGAAAACAGAACTTATCCTTTTCACCAACAAAAGGAAGTTACCAGAACTCAATCTACCAAAACTATTTAACACCAAACTCGCCCTATCAACACAAGTGAAATATCTGGGCATCATCCTTGATAATAAATTGAATTGGGCGAGTCATATCGAGGCAAAAACAAAGAGGGCTTGTATAGCATTTTGTCAGTGCAGAAGACTAGTTGGTAAAAAATGGGGTTTAACCCCCAAAATATCTATCTGGCTGTACAAATCAGTTATCAGACCTTCTATGACCTACGGATCGGTTGTATGGTGGCCCAGAACGCAACTTACCACGGTAAAAGCAAAACTCCAGAGTCTACAACGCTTAGCAAGCGTAGCTACCACTGGATGCATGAGAACCACCCCATCAGCCGCACTAGAGTATCTCTTGAGCCTGACACCTCTAGATCTTGTAATACAGGAGGAGGCAAAGGCAGCAGCCTTAAGGCTTAGAGCTAACGGGCTATGGAAACAAAACATAGAAACAACACACACAAAAATTCTGCAATGGACCCTGAAGGAAATACCACTCCTAGAGGCACCCATAGACAGAACACCGTGTAAACATGTCTTCGATCGAAGGTACAATATCCAACTCATCGCAGAACCAGGAGATGTCTCTGGCATCAATGAAGTTAGGATATACACAGACGGCTCTAAAACCACATATGGCACTGGAGCTGGTGTCTTCTCGAACGACTTAAACATAAAAATATCAACAACACTGGACAAACTAAACTCAATCTTCCAAGCAGAATGCATTGGCATCACCAAAGCGGCACAGGCGGTTGCAGCCAGAGATGCCAGAGACCTAAACGTCAAAATAATCTCAGACAGTGCTTCCGTTCTACAAGCCCTACAAAGAAACACGATAACATCTATCCTGATACTGGAGTGCCACAATGCACTCCAATCCATTGCGAGTACGAACGGAGTAACTCTTCAATGGATCAAAGGACACAGCAACTCATTGGGAAATGACGTAGCCGATGAACTGGCCAAAAAGGGATCGAAAGGGACAGTATATGGACCGGAACCATTGCTACCCATACCTCAGGCCCAGATAAAAACATGGCTGCGCACCAAAACTGAGGAAACCCATTTAAGAGAATGGATAAACAGTGACGGGTGTAAGCAAACAAAGAATGCAGTTCCGGTGGCATCAAAAAGATTTGCTCGCAACCTCATAAATTTAAACAGGGACAAACTCCGAAAGGTGATAGGCATAATAACTGGCCATTGCTCCCTAAACAAGCACCTATTTACCATTGGGGTGACGGACAGCCCTCTATGCAGAGGATGCATGGAGGCAGAAGAAACGCCACAGCACGTGCTTATAGAATGCAGGAGCGTGGCAGATGAACGGGCAAGGCTCCTCCAATCCCCAGTATCGGTCCCGGAAGCTTGCAGCAGTCTGAAAAGACTGCTGGGTTTTTGGGATAGTCTGGGATGGTTGGAGTAGCAATAATAGGGAGACACGTACAATGGCCCAATCAGGGGGCTAAGTGCGGACAAAGCCCAGTTAAACTAACTAACTAACTATGTTTCAGTAGTATATATATATTTATATACATAATTATATTAAAAATATGTCTGTCATCTAGTATCCATAACACAAGTGCTTAGGCTACTTACTTTGGGCTAGATGATATAAAAAAATATATATTTTCATCATAATTCTCACTTGTCATTTATCAATCTTAGTTTCGGTACAGCCTTAACAAATATAATTATCTCAAAATGTATTTGATGACGAAAAGATCACTCGATTCGGCCAGCAAACGAGAGAGTACAGGCGCATCACTAGAATCATCGAGCATCATCTGGTGTCACTCCTCAACCGTTTCACCCCCTCGAATCTCGTAAACATTTGTCTAACGCCTCCAGGGCTGTCACACGGCGAAATTACATTCATTTGTATGCAGATGTCAGTTGAGGAATTAAGTCGAGTTGCTTTTGACCCGATGCAAATAATTCAAGGAAATTAACCCATCGATAACCGGCTCCCTTACGCCTATGGTAATTGCGCCTTGTTACCGTTCATACGGGAGCTGCACAGATGAATTTAATTAATTAACCCTTATTAATATGGTTCTGTTTATAATTGCTGGCGTTTTGCAAATATAATGTGTTGGGTGTGATGTACCGGAAGCTCTGTAGGAGAGAGGTTTCTTACATGTACCTACGTCAGGGGATTGCGTTACGGAAATTAGATAACAGATATAACGTTATGAGCCGGTACCCGAAATGTGAGTCGATTTCAAAGATATACCAACCAACCTCCACCCAATACCTACACGTGGTATTAATAATGTCTTAAACTAAAGCTTGTCTTCTCTGAAGATTGGCTAAAACAAAAACATAAATTACAAAGATTTTGGGGTTAGAAAAAGAATTTCGAAAAATTATGATCTTGAGGCGGGAATCGAACCCGCGTCCGCTGCTATCCGGGCAGGTGCCTGACCGCTCGGCCACCCAAGACACTAATTAACTTGCCGAAATTCTTCTAACCTTTACACTTCACGTTGTAAGCCAACGGGTACCCTCGCAATGTAGAAATAAATTTCAAACATTCCAAAGCAGATATTTTTACAAATACCGTGCGTTCGGTTAAGCTTGGGTTTGCTTTATAAACTATTCGATTTTAATTTTAACATTATATAAATGTTAGAAAAATTAGTACAAAGATTTTGGGGTTAGAAAAAGAATTTTCTACATTGCGAGGGTACCCGTTGGCTTACAACGTGAAGTGTAAAGGTTAGAAGAATTTCGGCAAGTTAATTAGTGTCTTGGGTGGCCGAGCGGTCAGGCACCTGCCCGGATAGCAGCGGACGCGGGTTCGATTCCCGCCTCAAGATCATAATTTTTCGAAATTCTTTTTCTAACCCCAAAATCTTTGTACTAATTTTTCTAACATTTATATAATGTTAAAATTAAAATCGAAAAACATAAATTATTGATTTTTTTTCAAAGCAATCGATTTTTCAGCAACATTAATACGTATTTTTCAACGTTTTATAAAAAAAAGTATGTATATAATTGCGTTAATAAGACATTAGACAAAAGTCGGCGCAGTATGTTTCCATTTCCATTAATATCGGTGTCAGAAGTCATTGATTGAGAGTGATTGGGATGACAACATTCCAATCCTTACTGGTCAAGGTCTTAGCTTAGGCTTTACAGCCGGCCGCTTGCCTGACATCAACCCTCTTTGGGTTGTTACATTCATTTATTCAGCCCAAAAGCAACTGACAAAACGTCACTCATCGGAAGAAATAGAAACAACAAACATCAAAAAGTATAAATCATAATAAAAAAAGGTTACAAAATTAAAATAATAAAAAGGTCAGACCTGTCGCCAACGAGTGTTTACACGAGTACAAAATAAACACACACATGGACAACCATAATTTGGTTGTCATGATTTAATCATGGTGTAAGAAACACTGACAGGTACTACAGGCTTGAAAATACCATCTACTACAATATGATAATATAATAAAATTATTTGCTCTGGTTTGAAAGAAGACGTGATGACAAGAATTGAGAAAGGGATGCTAGCATGGTTGGTCACGTCGAAAGAATGAGTGAAAGAAAAGAATGAATGAAAATGACAAAATAGATTTATATGACGGAAGTGAATGGAGAAATCGGACGGGGAAGGGCTAGACGGTTCTTTCATAATCAAATTGAAAGTCTATAAAAAAGGGTCAAGAGTATTCGAAACCGAAGGGCACGTATGAAGACATTAATGAGATTGGGTGAAGCGAAAGAATTACGTAAGGATCGTAACAAGTGGAAAGAAGTGATCTCTGCCTATCTCCGCGGAGATAAAGAAGAAAGACGCGGATACGCTCCGTGCATAGCAGTGACGGAACAGTCTACTAGGCAGAGACCTTTAGACTTAAATAAATAATACATACATAAATCACGCCTATATCCTCGAAGGGGTAGAAAGAGCTGAATTAGCACCCACGTTTCGCCAATTAGTTAGGTCCCATAGGTGGCGAGCCTATTGCCTTTTATCGGGCACAAAAGTCGCAGTACATTGCTAGGTGTTATAAGAGGAACGCTGCTGGCCATTCCTCATCACTGATTTATCCTTAGTCGCCTTGTACGACACCCACGTTAGAGATTTGGGGTGGTGACAATTGTATTCTACTCTGCCGTCACCACGCGGCAATTAAATAAATAAGATATTATTGAAGATATAGTTCACCTCTGCCGACCTCTTCGGGGATTTAGGCGTGATTTATGTATGTATGTATGTATATTATTGAATCTCAATGTGCAATATAGAGTCCGTTTAATTGACTTCAGAGTACATAATTATTCTCGGTCCGAATTGCGCTGGCTGGAGACAAACGACCCCGGCACTCGCACGGTTATTCAATACAAATATCATCGGCTCTGTTTATAAAGGGCGGATTCGGACTGATTTAATACCTCCTATCTCATTCACCGTATGAAAGGGGTGATAACGAATTGAAATATTGCCTAGGACAGCTCAATGCTCGGGGGGGAGTTGTTGAGCAACATTGGACCTAAAAATAAGGGATTAAGGTGCTAATTGGAATGGGAATATGCGCTGGTAATTTGTTTTTGTACTTATAATAGTTGAAGCGATTGAATGGCAGAATGTTGTTATTATCTAAGAACACGCACACAATTTAATACGTTTTTAAATTAGAATGAGCCAAAAGGCAAATAAACGTACGTAGATAATAGTGTTAGATATGTAACATTTCTGAAGGGAATGATGATGATGATGTGATCACCTGAATCATCGATTCAGGTGATCACATGACTATTTCACATAACTAACTGCCGCACTCAGGTACGTCAATTAACGATAATGAGTACTTAATTAAGCATTTTAATAACGTATGGATTGTCGCAAAAAAATAATAATTTGTTTTTGTTTTATCCAATCTGAAGAGAAATGTGCTAAGAACAACTTACTTGAATTTGGCATTAACCCAATGGGTATTGAACCGAGAGAAGTCTTCGGAAACGCCTCGTATTCAAGGAACCGCCTCTTAGGGCGACCAAGGACGACCACAAAAGGAAATGAATAGGGTGAAAAAAATCGATAACGTGAAAGGTGTCACAAACCCTGGCTATAGATTATTGTGACTGGCATGACAACATTAGCAAGTGGAAAGAAGTGATCTATGCCCACCTCTATGCAAGAAAGTAACTTACACTCATCAATTTTATCCAAGGATTGTTCGATTTTAATTTTAACATTATATAAATGTTAGAAAAATTAGTACAAAGATTTTGGGGTTAGAAAAAGATTTTCGTAAAATTATGATCCCGCCTCAAGATCATAATTTTTCGAAATTCTTTTTCTAACCCCAAAATCGTTGTAGTAATTTTTCTAACATTTATATAATGTTAAAATTAAAATCGAATAGTTTATAAAGCAAACCCAAGCTTAACCGAACGCACGGTATTTGTAAAAATATCTGCTTTGGAATGTTTGAAATTTATTTCTACAATGCCGTGTGGTGACGGCAGAGTAGAATACAATTGTCACCACCCCAAATCTCTCCCGTGGGTGTCGTACAAGGCGACTAAGGATAAATTAGTGCTGAGGAATGGGCAGCAGCGTTCCTCTTATACCACCTAGCAATGTACTGCGACTTTTGTGCCCGATAAATGGCAATAGGCTCGCCACCTATTACATGGGACGTAACATAATTGGCGAATCGTGGGTGCTAGTTCACCTCTGCCTACCCCTTCGGGGATATCGGCGTGATTGTATGTATGTATGTATGTATGTATTTCTACAATGCGAGGGTACCCGTTGGCTTACAACGTGAAGTGTAAAGGTTAGAAGAATTTCGGTAAGTTAATTAGTGTCTTGGGTGGCCGAGCGGTCAGGCACCTGCCCGGATAGCAGCGGACGCGGGTTCGTTTCCCGCCTCAAGATCATAATTTTTCGAAATTCATTTTCTAACCCCAAAATCTTTGTTCTATCCAAGATATTTTATTGATTCCATTTTACGTTGTATCGGCGATCATTCTTAAAATCCTAACGATTTCTATGCAATTTATTTAATGCTATGATGGTGACAGTAGTTATTATAAGAATGCTGATAGAACATGAAGTTCGTGTACATAAGTGTACATACACTCATACACAATGTCTAAGGATATTCCTTAGACATTGTATATGAGTGTATGTATGTATGACAACATTCCAATCCATACACTGCGCAAGGATTTATTCTTCTTACCCCGGAATACAGAAACGCTACTCCAATTTAGGGGACTGCTTAAAAAGTTAAGTGGACACTACCTGTCAGAATTTGTATGGAAAAACGTCAATTTTGACAATACTTAAATGTTAAGTGGGACTCAAACTTTGAATAGCGTTTCTGTATTCGGGGGTTAGGGTTTTGGTGCTCTGCGGTGAGTATTGGTATACATCCGGGTACCGGGTATTGGTAATCTCCTTTAATCGACTTTTACAACCCCCGGGGTGAGTTTGGGCTTCCACACACTGTGTAAGTTTTTCGCTCCCAGGTAAGCATAAAGCTTAAGGGAAAAAATATGGGCAAGTGTGACGACTAAGCTCCTTAACCACATGAATTATTCAAGAGGTGGAACAATAAATACTGCTTGTTAAATAGTGCTCATTTACGCTTATATAATGAGATCCAAGTGAATAAAAACTATGAATGTATTATACTGAAGTAGATTATCCTTATATTAGTTTAATATTAAAAAAATACTGTATTTAAATTAAGGTGTTTTAATCCATGACTTTGTATTAATACTACCGTGCATTACTACCAAAAATAGAATAGAAGAAGAATAGAAGGTAATATAAAATAGCGGTAACTATTGTCAGTAACTAGAAAAATAGTAGTGACAACAAACGATTATCGATATGTTTACATACATACATACATACATAATCCACGCCTATATCCCCGAAGGGATAGGCAGAGGTGAACTAGCACCCACGCTTAGCCAATTATGCTAAGTCCCATGTAATAGCCAATTATGCTAGGTCCCATGTAATAGGAGCCTATTGCCATTTATCGCGCACAAAAGTCTCAGTACAATGCTTTTGCTAGGTGGTATTAGAGGAACGCTGCTGCCCATTCCTCATCACCGATTTATCCTTAGTCGCCTTGTACGACACCCACGGCAGAGATTTGGGGTGGTGACAATTGTATTCTGCTTTGCCGTTACCACACGGCCGAATAATAAAATCGATATGTTTAATTGTATAAATGGTCTATCAAACTAACCCTTAATTTTTTTGGGGTCATGAACAAGTCACGGTGTATTGTTTTTTTTAGGATTCAATATTGACTGTCACTGTAATTGGAAGTCTCAAATAAACAAATTATGTACCAGAATAAATAAATTTCTGTATGCTTTGAGAAGAGTAAGCAGGCTGGTATCAGTACAAGCAGCACTAAACGCTTATTATGGATATGTGGAATCCCTATTGCGCTATGGAATAGTACTATGGGGGAATTCAGTTGATATTCAAAATATATTTTTAATACAAAAAAGATGTATTAGGGCTATGTTTCACATTAAGAAAACTGATATACTTCCAGTGCCATGCTTATATATATATATATATATATATATATATATATATATATATATATATATATATAAATATAAGCATCATATATATATATATATATATATGAAATATGCTTATTTGTATATAAATATAACTATCTTTTCCAAAATAAACAAGATGTAACCCATAGAAAACTGCGTTCTCAATATTTATATAAATTGTATAAGCCTCCTGCTAACTTGTCATTATCTTCGAGAGATTCTTATTTGATGTGTATTGAGATATATAATAAGCAACCGGATTATTATAAAAATGTAAATATAAATACTTTCAAAAAAAATCTTAAAAACTGGTTAATAGATAATTTTTTTATAGTGTAAGAGATTTAATGTTCTCTTATATTTGCACGAGCACTACACATTTGAAATAAAACGTGACCACGGCCGCTGTAAAGTGATCGAAACGTCGGGATAAATAATAATGTCAAACATCTAAATATACGCGAGTCTAATCCGTAAAAGTTGTTTTATTTCAAATGTAAGAGATTTTTTACAATACAAAGAATAATTATTGCAATTTGTAACTTTTATATATAAGTTTTAGTTTGTTAAATTTCTATCTCTATTTGTTAATTTTCTCTTTATTATAAGTATTTTTAAAACATGTAGATACACCTGAAAAGGTAAAATTTAGTTGTTCTGTCTATGTTGAAAGCAAATGTATCTGCTAATTTGTACCTAAATTTATGTCTACAATAAATTCATTTCATTTTATTTCATTTCATTTCAATTTGCACGATATGAAAAATTGGAAAAAATATTTTATTTGATGTGTGTCCGGATCGCAGAGGACGCAGGTTCGATTCCCGCATTTTAAGACTACATATATTTTTTTAATTTTCTTACCACAATTTCCTCTTCCTACGATTTAAGGTTTCTGCATTGCGTTTTTCATTGTCACAGGAACTCGCATCCACACACACACACAGTTTGGTGGGACGGCGAGGGTTAAAAAGACCTGAAAAGGCTCCGTATCAGGAAAGAACACCCTTAGCTTAAACCTTAACTCTTTGCAATAAGAGCGAAAATAATGTCATAGGAGGAACTTCTTTTGTGGAGCGAACTCCAATTGTCCCGGTAGCAGTTATGAATTCCACACAACAAAATAAAAACACAAGTTACAACGCGAGCGTATCTCATTAACGCGACGCATCGCACCGCACCAGACGAATTTGTGCCTCGACAAATGGGGAACGGAGGTTTGTACCAGAGGCTGAAAAGGAACAGGTGTATACTATGAAGTGGGTGTGATACAACATGGCGGCATTACTAGTGGGTAGACAATAATGGGAGAATATAGGAAGATAGGGGCATGTTGTGCCGACCCTACTTAGTGTAGGATAAGGGTGGGAGAAGAAGAAAAAGAAGAAGAAGAATATAGGGAGATTGGGCCAGTGGGTAGATATGTAGATAATAATGTGAGAATATAGGGAGATTGGGCCCACCACGCTGGCCCAGTGCGGGTTGGTGACTCTTAATAAACATTGTAACACCTATTAAATATACACGTGGAATGCAATCTTTTATGATGTTTTGTATTTTTTGTTATTTTTTAAATTAGTATTTATGTTGCTAATTCAACTTAGTGTTCAATAATGTTGTATTCCTGCAAATACATACATAATAATTCTCTTTTGTCTCGTAATACTCAACAATATTTATTTTTTGTAATGTTTATTAATAATGTTGTTGGTGTCCCATAAATAATTAAATACATGATTAAACAAAACATACCACCCGCTGGAATCACCGGCGTCAGCTTATACAACGCAAAAAACTTACCTGAAAACAAAAGAAAAACGTTTCATTACTACTGAGTTGATTGTTTTCATATGTATTTAAATTGCACCAGCTACCCAATGAAGCAGTCAGGGCAGGAAGCAGTTATTATCTTAAGGGCACATAATCATAGGGGGCAAATAATATCCTGCCCTACCTACTACTATACGGAATAACACCAATCATCTAGCCCAAGGTAGGTCTAATCTCGATCATTTGACCAAACCGTCGTTTCAATTGCAATACGGTCAAAATGTGGTCGACTAGGAAATCGAATTTGAAACTCATTAGAACGCTGACACCAACGTTTTGTTGTTTCAAAGGCGCGGCCCCATCGCAGACAGATCGAAACATCCTAACACAGACACTGCTTGTAGTTATGAAAAAGCCTTTAACATAGACATCCTTTGAAAGGCTTAATTAAAATAGACCAAGCCGGCAGAGATTATGTAAAGATAATCTGTGCAGACTGGCCACTCGTAATGCATGCCAGTTAATGCCTACGGACATAGATAAGCTTTATGGGAACATGTTTTGTATAAAGAGGCAGAAGAGAGACATTATTTAAACTAAAAACATCAATATCATTTTATAGTTAGAACACCATAAACATCTCTACAGTTATCTGGAAGAGATCGATTTTAGGGATAAGATCATCTCTTGTGCTTCGTTGTTCATGTTACTCGTTGTATTTAATTTTATTATGTCATGTATTTCGGTGTAGGTATGTCCCAACAACTCTATAATTTTCCTAATATCTTAACGAAAGGTTCGTTAAGTTTTCTATTGTGGCCTGGGAGCTAAAACGTGATGTAGTATGCCCGCCTTGACTAACTCCGTTAAAGTCGACGTCAATTAACTTTATTAAGTACTAATGTCAAAAAATTACATTTAAATCTAGACAATAGACCCGGCAAGAGTAACTACCAGTTTTGCATTGTAATTTTTTGACATTAAGTACTCATTAACGTTAATTAATTAATTAATTGGACGGCCGCCTTGGTCGAATGCTCAGATTGCTGGGTATTGGCCAAGAGGTCCCGGGTTCGAATCCTGGTAGGGGCAAACTTTGTGATGACCACAAATGTTTGTTTCCGAGTCATGGTTGTGGATATGTTTATGTAGTATATTTTCAACATTTATATACATAATTATATAAAAAAATATGTCCGTCATCTAGTATCCATAAAACAAGTGCTTAGGCTACTTACTTTGGGCTAGATGATAGGTGTGAGTGTAAAAAAAATATTTATTAATTCACGGCAGTAATAGATGGGGAGACAAAAAGGTCACATTAGTATACTTATAACGATGAACCAAGCTTAAAGGCTTCGCAAGTTCAGTCGCAATAATTCAACACAAAAATGTTTAGGGACCTTTTAAATAGATTATCGCGTCTGTTTCATATTCTATAACTTCATTTAGAGCCAACGCAAACATTAGCCTTTTCAGTGAGCGCTGGAAACGCCGCCGGCGTTGTACGTCCTCCGACGGACGGCGTCTAACGCAGAGTACACAATTAGGCACACAACTAGCCCTGTTTACATTGTCTCGTCTGTGTTCCGTGCGTTTTATTTATGGGTTAATAAAGTTGTTAAGAACTTTATTTTCGTCTGTACATTGACATATTTTAATAATTATGATTAATATAATTTTAATTCATTATTTCGGCAGAGCACAATACAATTGTCACCACCACTCATATCTCCCGCGAGTGTCAGACAAGGCGACTAAAGGGAATCATCAAGCCATCTACTTCTTCATATCATCCGTCACACCGGAAAGGTGATAGTAAAGAATGAATGTATAGAAAAGAGACGGAAAGGACCATGTCGAGAGACTAAGTGGGAGGGAGAGAGTGATTGGGATTTTGAGTAGTATGGATTGGGCTTAGGTTTTACAGTCGGCCGCATGGCTGACACTAACCCTCTTTGGGTATGCTGTTGTTGGTGGTTTGCCCTCCACCATTCGGGTGCCATAAGGTGCTTATTGGTCTACACCGGACAATCTCCCTTAGTCCACTTTCACAACACCCTTGGGATGAGTCGAAGCAGGCACATTCGTAAAAATACGACTGGCCACTACGCTCCCAGGCCAGCATAAGAGCATGATTTATGTATGTATGTGTAGTATAACGTAAAAAATCGAACATGTTCATTAATGCCCCGCTTAGCACTTACAAACGTGCATTCACAGAACATAGACCAGACGCGCCAATGTAAACAAGGCACCGTTACACGTCCCTCTAAGTCGTGTGTGTAAATGACAGTTCCCGTTTGACCGACACCGCCCCGAGCGTCCGCCCTGGGAGACTAATGAAGCTTTGGATTATGCCCGAGATAAATCACAGCGCAACACAATTTCAACCGTATTCCCTTCGCATGGGACGCATTTTCGCTTGAAACGGATAATGAGGTGGGTAGTCAACAATTTTTATAATCCACGGCGTTTTAGCGGTGGGCATTTAAAAAAACAAAGCTTTTATTAACACCGTGCAGATGACGCGTGGGTGAAATGGAACCGTATGGTGGGACGGGGACTTATAGACTACAAAGTTCCTCAAAATTATCATATAAAAATAGTATAATTATATATTTAATAACCATTTCGCCGTGTGGTGATGGTTGAGCAGAATACAAATGCCACTACCCCCATCTCTCTCGCAAGTGTCGCACAAGGCGACTAAGGGTAAAGAGTAATGTGCAGCAGCACACATTACTAATCGCTGTCTTAACCCTTAGTCTCCTAGTCTCCTTGTACGACGTCCACAGCCTCCGTAGCACAGGATGTTTAGAAACTCCTCGGGGAAAATAAAATATTTTTCTCTCGCTCTAACTCCCACTAAATCATGAGAAAAAACACTGTCAAGTGGTGGACACAGATTTTGTCCACGTTCCGTGCTAGGTCTACTGGAGAGAAGGGGGTGGACACGCACGGAGTTATATTATTCTTGCGATAATTGATTTTTAGGACAAAACCAACGTTCCCAGCCAGACAGTCACACAGCACAATGGGCACAAATACAGATCGAAAGTGCCCACTGTTTGCGCTCCGAATCAGTGGGCGCCGACCTTTAATAACATTTCGCCGTCGGGCCCCAGAGACCCGCTCCGCGCGGAATGCATTCATTAAGCCGCATTGTGCACGCACCGTTGAGGTGCGGGGTCGGTCCGACCCTCCGCGGTGCGCCGAATCAAATGCAATGGGCATTTTAGCCAGACGAAAAATTTGTCGTTATTTTATATACTGCCATACATATTCGTAGAAGAGCTCGCTAGCCCTGTGGCATAGCACTCTGCCTGCGATTGCGTAAACTAAGCAATGTCGCTAAGGCCGGTCATTGGATGGGTGACCAAAAATTTATTATTTGGATTTCCTGCGTACTTCGTCAGGCACGTTAACCCGTTGATTCCGGCTGTATCTGCACCCGGGCCAGCATGGTGGGTTTTGACCCATTCTCAATATATGCTTTCATCAATAGGGAAGGCCTGTGCTCCATGCATTAATTAAACCCCATTGTGCACACACCGTTGAGGTGCGGGGTCGGTCCGACCCTTCGCGGTGCACCGAATCAAATGAAATGGGCATTTTAGCCAGACTCAAAATTGATGGAGGCGTAATTTTATATATTGTCACACCTATACCATCCGGATAATCGGAATGGACATTGAATTAGTTGTCATGTAGTAAAACGTTGACAATTACTTATCATATTCTTCTTCGTTTCCCTGTCCTGTTCATATCGGTGAGACGTCATCAAACCATCCACTCCCTTTTGATTCATATCATCCATTACACCGGAAAAGAAGTTTCTCATTGCTCTGCTGTGAACATATTATATGCAGTTACCGAAACCCAATTATAGATTGTGGACAGTGGCGAAATGAAACAATTTTTAACGGGCCCAATGCGAAAGTTTATTTTGCGTTCAATTATTTCAGTTATTCCAGGTAGATTTTGTACGCGGAAATAGTTGATTTTCCGTTAAAAGGACTAAAAGGACACTGGATGCGATATGGGCTGAAATGAATAAATGCGATTCGACTTTTTCACAGAAGATATTTTTGGTTCAGTAAATAAATTACCGTGAAACCGTAGTCAAATATGCCACAGTAAAATTTTAATAACAATACACGGGGTTACTTGCTGTACTTAAATAAGTATGATGGGAATATATTGGTTGCAGAAAATATATTTTCCATAATGCGATACGATGTCTGATAATAAATTATATTTATTTTATTTTTATAATACATATTATAAACCGTGGAACTAGGCAGGGAAAGCGCAAATTTCCACACTCAGTGACGGCAATTACTGTTAATGAATACTTAATGTTAAAAAATGACAATTCAAAACTAGTCGTTATTTTTGCTAGTCTATGGTCTAGATTTAAATGAAATTATATGACATTAAGTACTCATTAAAATTAATTGACGTCTCTGAGGTCGGTAGTTAGACGAAGAAGAAGATTATAAACTAATTAACTTGTACCAGTCCTCAAATAACACTGCTTCATTTGATTATCAATCTTGCAACATTTAACATAAACTACAATTTGCAACACTTTCTCGTAATTAACTTTAAAAACGATAATTTCGGAGACCTCATACAGTCTGCGGTAAAAGGCCCCTCGAGTCTCAACTTTAACGAGTCCATTTATAATATGGAAGGATAACTTTCCAAAACACATAACGTTCACAGTGAAAATCTAACCCGTCCAAAAACTATGGCGAAATATGCGAGTTGCGCTACGAAAATCAAATTTACACAAGACCTTGCGAGTGCAAAGGGAAAAAGCGGAGTTTATATAAAATGGCGGACCCGACTAGAGAATTCTGTGCATTTTGCGCTCGGCAATGTGAATAAAATGTTGAGATTTTCATTTTGTTCCAACCGTCAGCCGCGGAGCTGTTTAGTGGGGGAGACGGTTTTTTTTTCTTATTTGTTATTAACGTTCGTCACTCGCCTATACCTGTACGCATTGCTGGGCTACAGCTCTCTGTACAGATAATTTTTCACATAATAACATACATACAATATACACACATACGCCTTTTTCCCACAGGGGTAAGTGGAGATCAGTTATTTCCACTTGCTACGATCTTGAGACAGCCCTCTATGCAGAGGATGCATGGAGGCAGAAGAAACGCCACAGCACGTGCTTATAGAATGCAGGAGCGTGGCAGATCAACGGGCAAGGCTTCTCCAATCCTCAGTATCGGTCCCGGAAGCTTGCAGCAGTCTGAAAAGACTGCTAGGTTTTTTGGATAATCTGGGATGGTTGGAGTAGCAATAATAGGGAGACACGTACAATGGCCTAATCAGGGGGCTTAGTGCGGATAAAGCCCAGCTAAACTAAACTAAACTAAACTTGCTACGATCTTTACAAGCTTCTTACACTTTACAGCCGGTATGACAACAACACTCTGTTGTTGATGGTTTGCCCTTCACCATTCATTCCGGTGCCCCAAGGTTCTTATTGGTCTACACCGGGCAATCTTCGTTTGTCGATTTTTACGACACCCCTGGGGTGAGTCACATTCAAAATCTACGTTTTTTTTCGCTCCCATTCAGGATGGAAGACTTCTATTACACGGCCATATATTTTTAACCTCTTCTCAAATATTCCGCAATTCACAGAACTCTCAAAAAGCTTACCCGAACCGGGAATCGAATCAACTAAAAAATCAAAAAAATTAACCCTCGCCATTTTATTTTACTAATCGATGCAGTCGATGTTAACGATAATGTTTCTCTCAGAAACATAGGGTCTTAGAAAGAAAATTTTTGCAACTTCATTCCATTCATTTCCGTTCCCGTCATAGCTGTTGAACGTTCAGACTCATACATAACAAGAGCTCTTACTGTACAAGGCCAATGAATAATAAATGCTAACAGATCTGCAACATCGCGGCTCCGAAGACAGAAGACGGTTCGCATCGCTTCTATCCCGTAGAAAAAGTACCCAAGCGTGACGTCACGCTATCGATTACCAAGACTTGTGTTCCCCTGTGGATTCCGAAACCTCAAGGAACTATTAAGTATTCTGGGCTAAGAGAATGTTCTTCGTCTAAATCAAGGAGAGGAAAAAAGTTAGCCAAAGACGAAGTATCGTCATGGGATGCTCCGCGCGGTATACCTGCAAAGTCAAAGTCAAAATTCATTTATTCATATCTGGTATGATTACAATACACTTATGAATCGTCGAGACGCAGTCGTAGTCGTTGCCGTAAACCAAATATCAATAAACTTAGGCGAATACTTTTGATTGTATACTTAATTACATATAGATATAATTACTACTGTACAAGAATAACAAGTGGTACGTTTTTGTAGCCGGTAGTGAATAATAATTAAGTAAAACGATGAGTAAGAAAAACCTGCCTAGCTTCTTCAGGAGCTTTATGTGAAGTCTAACATCCTAAGTGAATGAACAGAACCAAACATTTATTATTACAAGGAAAACTATTTCTAAACAACACGCGTTTTCCCACCCTTGTTGCAATGAAATCGGAACAACTATTTCAATGTTCACCCAAGCCCTGTTCGAACACTCAAAACCGAAGGAATTGCGAAAACTATTCGGCCCATTCGTCGCCAACGATTAAGTGAACAAGCCCCTTACCACTAACTCCAAATGCGACTCAGTTCCGATTGTTAAAGTGAGACAACGCTAGTAGGCGAGTAGAGCGGCGTCCCGTTTTATCGCCCGCGTTTGGATCGCACTAATACCTCATGATACGGCCACAGTTTTGCAATTAAAACAGGGCTTAATAAGCCTCGGAAGCGTAAACTGTAAATCGCAGCTGAAAACAGAAATTGCGTTAGCGGGCTTAGCTATTTATTCCGCAATTCCCTTAGGCAGCCCATACACAGTCAATCTCGATCGCGATCTGCGATCAAAATCAATGATCACGATTCAGATTGGTCGTGTACGAAGCAGATTGACGGATCTACATCTACAGCTTTGACTTTATCGCTAGATCTATGTCAACACGTATTGACGCGACAGCTACGATACTCGGACTGATGAAATCAAGATTGACTGTGTAATGTTGTGACGCGATCCTGCAATTCGAGATCGCGATCAGGGGCTTAATGCTTGCGATCCAGATTGACTGTGTACGAGCCGCCTTAGTTGCTGCGTTATGCGAAATACGCATTAGGCCTCCGCAAGCACTAATTGTATTAAAGTCTTATCGTCTACAGGATTAGGTTTGATTCAGTTTGTACCGAACTGCTATAAATTAGCACGGTAAAATTTGAAATTTCATTGTTTGGTCGGCTAATCAATGCGATGTTAAACATTCGTGCTTTGATGAGATAATGAAGTTTTGAATGACAAAATGTTGATTGGTGTTATATAAGTTTTACCAGTTTGATTGTAAGGTACGTCTGTATGCATCCAGATCGCTGGGTAAAGGTCACTACAGAGTGGTCAGCTCAGAAAGGTCAAAAGCATCAAGGTCGACCTAGAAAGAGGTGGAGAACCGATCTGGAGACATACTGCAATATATTATTATGGATGAAATTGGCTTGGGATCGCTCGAGATGGTGGGTTGCGAATAGGCGAATAAGCACCAATTTCGTCAGCTACTTTCGTAAGGTCTAACGTGATAGGGGATGATCGAATTGCCGATTGCATTCCATATATTCACCGTGCAGGCGCCGGGTCCAAAGTGTGGCAGAGGGGAAGTCACTGGCAGCAGTTTGGGTCTTGTGAGCCAAGTGTAGGTTTACGGGATCCCTTCACAACATGTCGACACTCACCATCGCCACGCGACTTCTCTCTCTGCCCAGCCATATTTGGTAAGATTCTGTGAGAGCCGCCTTAGACACACGTTCCAGTGTAGAAATTACGAATAATGATTTCCAGAAAATAATACTTGCGTTTTTCTTCCACGTTATTAAGATGCTCCGCTTCGCTTATTACGTAGCCTAATTTTAGCAACAATTCAATTTAATACCAATTTGATAGCTATCTTTTGTTTTATTGAAGACAACGACCGCTCCACTTACAAAGTAATAAAATACAAGAAGACAAAAAAGATACATAATGAAAGCTTCCACTGCCCACTCCACTTCGTTTATGAAATTCTGGGAAGACAGCTAGACTAGCTACCTAATGGTCTTGACGCAGAACGTCACTTTCGCAAAAAGCCATCGTGAAATATTTGCATAATGTCACTTTCGTTTCGTCATTTTTTTTACAGTGTCACTTCTAAACGACATTGGCATTGACGAAAGTGACGTTCTGCAAAAGCTACATTATGCGAAGTGACCAAATTTTTCACCATGATATTTTGCGAAAGTGACGTTCTTTCGCAAAACATCATCGTGATAAAAGTTCTTTCTAGAAATTTGGTGCTAATATTTTTTCGGTGAATCGCGTGAAACGAGAAAGGGCGTAACAACAACTTGATCTAGAAAAGGTCTCGAGCAAATTAATACATGTCCAAAAAGTTGTTTCTGAACGCGTGATATATTTAGTTAAATAGAGATAAAACGACGCCGGGTTTCGGCGAATGGCAACTCTTTTAGGTCTGATTGTCGGCCACGAAGTCCCGGATTCGAAAGCGATAGGTATTGCGCACACACACACACACACACCATACACGCGCACACATACACACACACGCATGACAAAGGAATATCTATGTCAGTTACTAAAACTATAATAGATGTGTGGAGCACAAAACTAACTGTACCGACCTCAGAAAACCCAAGAATAGGACAGCCGAATGCCGATAACAATGTTGGGGCAGCAATCAATCAGTGATTAAAACCCTATGCCGTGACGTGTTGTGACGGCATAGCAGAATACAATTGTCACCACCCAAAATCTCTCCCGTGGGTTTCGTACAAGGCGACTAAGGATAAATCAGTGATGGGTAAATTGGCAGCAGCGTTCCTCTTATACTACCTAGTAATATGCTGCGACTTTTGTGCCCGATAAATGGCAACAGGCTCGCCACCTATTACATGGGACCTGACATAGTTGGCGAAACGTGGGTGCCAGTTCACCTCTGCCTACCCCATCGGGGATATAGACGTGATTTATGTATGTATATATTAAAACCCATGGCACGACACCTTGAACCCCCCTAGCGATGTTACCTGACACACGCCATAGGGCTGCAATTAAATTCGTATCATCCGATGATCTGGTATCAACGTAAAAAACGCAATTGAAACTCGACACGTGTCCGGGGGCATTAATAGAATTTGACAGTTGCACAAAATGGACGCATTCGAGTGTGGGGTGCCGTGGGGCAACGGTGGTAGCAGTACCTTCGTTTCAGTTTTATCTACACAAGTTATTGATTTACACTGGTCTCATAAATGAATTGCTTTGTCACTAGTAAGTGCCTACCACATCAAAACCTACGTAATCATAGCTTCCAGTTTGATAAAGGTACCAAATAACAATTTTCTTGCCAAACCAATAGTTTTGGGTCGGTCTATACTCCTTCTTGTCATGTCCCTATCCTAATCCACACATATCACCTTCAATCATGCATCACAGAATCCACCAATCTCCTGTAAGTACTTCGGTATCACTCTTTTAGTCATATGCATTACATTCCATTTCATAACATGTCCATACTATAAGGAATTGGATAATTATACTTTTATTATTAACTTTGATTTATTATTATTATTATTAACTTTGTCTCATAATCCATCATACGGCAGGAACTTAACTATTTTACCCACAATAATTTCGCAACGTACTTCCTACTGTAAAAAAGAATTTTACTGTGTCTCTCAGATGTGGGAGTCGGAGAAAATTGCATCGATTCCCCCGGGATCGTGGGAGAAAAAGTACCCGCGTATGTTGGACCCATTGGAGCGTTCAATGACATCACATTGGAAATGAATCCTTAAATAAAACATAATAGCCCGGCATTACTCGAAACAGAAATAAACGACGCCGATTGTGAGGAAGATAAGAGGGATTGTAGTTACATTTCGACAGGGGATTTTGTAATATAGGTATAAACGAAAATATAGACAACGTAGGAAACTAAACACTAGAAGTATGATTGAATGATAGGGAACTTATAAATATAGTTAGCTAAATATTTATATACCTAGTTTTGGAGATAACTGTGTAACTGTATAACTGTATATGTACTATAAGCTAGCTTCTAGTCTGATAACTGAAAAAATACATTTTGTAGCACTGGTGAACTTCTAGTCAAAAACATGAACAGGGTACGATGTTAGATCTCTCTATCATATAAAATTGGACAGGCGTTATATAATCAGAACAAGTATTCGTGAAGCTTCAAATATAGTAATGCTTATAATCTAAAAGAAGAAAATCTATTTGTGACTTTCTATGAATTTGTAAAATGGATATATGATAAGTAATATACTTAGCGCAGGTAGTGGGTCGCGACAAGTAAAACTACCATCTTAGAGCACCGCTGGTTTATTACTGCTCGAACAACTGACCGCTGCCTGACAAAAGCTGCTCAGCAATAATACATTATTAATATCACTGGTCTTTACGAAATTGCTACTACCGCATCTCAGTATTATTTATCAACTTATTTGGATGATGAACCTGACCCATATCACCAAAGTGCCGTTCCACCAACACCAGTAATTAATCGAACCATTCCTCAAGACTTACACCAAAACTAGTTAGGCTATTAATAATTTTGGTCCAGCAACTTTCAAATGTATTAACTACAGTGGAGATCTAAGCGAAAACAAAGATCCGAGCGTAGGCGAGCGTAGGTGCACATCGGAAGACAACGTTACACAACGTGAGCTTAACGAACCTGACACAAGAGAACAATAGCTTCATATAAATAAGGCGAATGAGGCTGATTCAACTGATAATGATCTCAATCTGGTTGTATTGCGTTAAGAAGATATTGAAATCACGCTCAACTTCGAAACTAATTAACTTGATAAAGATAATAATTGTTTATCCATGTGATGACATCACTGTTATTTAGCGAAATGAATAAATATTACGTTCATGATAAAGTATTTGGATCTTGGGAAAGACTCCATAAATTGTACACCGGAACCAGCGGGTAAGTGTCAGGGTAGTGAAAAATAAATAAGTATTGACCACATTTAGTTGGTCGGTCAAATGACGAAATATTATGATAATGTTATAAGACGGGATGCCATAAATTTGAGTAAAAAGTTATGCACATGAATGTTGATGGATGTCGAAGTAAAGGAAAATCACTAAAAAGATGGATGGAATGTATGATGTATGATATGAAGGCGTTGAGTGTGGATGAGATGAGGAGTGTGACAGAAAAGAGTGGAGAAAGAGGACATACTGCGGCGACCCCAATTAGGATGGAATAAGGTCAGGTGTTGATGATGATGATGCTGATCTAATTGCAAGTATAAACAAAACAAAAGGTATAAATTAGATCTACCATTAATATAGAGAGGAGAGGTTGTAAAAGGTTAATGGACAAATTATTGATATAATGTTCATAATATTATAGCTCCTATAATAAAAAACAAGACGCTTTTTAATTACTTCATTTTCAACTGGCTCCATCAATTTATGAAAATATTTTCGCAAAAATCTAACGCCTTATTTGATGGGTCCCAAACAACAACATTGTTTAAACTTCGAGATAAGTTTCGAGTATTCTTGGAACTTTAGTTATTTAAGATGGACGGAATGATTGGATATTTTACGAACAATTCGATTTTAGGGGCGTAATAAAATATCCCAACTTTATGTTGCTACATTTTCATTTATATTTGGATGTTTTAGTAAATTAATAAGAATGCCATAGTTTTAAAGAAGAATAAGTGATTTATGAAGAATAATAATTATTGAAGAAGATGAAATAGCCAATAAACTTGTAGAATCTATTACAATGGAAGAGCTAAAGGGTCTTCCAAAAGGCATGCAATATTTAAAAATGAGTACGAAATAAAGGATTTGTCGTTAAGGAAATCGTGGATAGCCTTACAGACTCGATAATCGATACAGGAAATTCTTCGTGTATCTTTCGAGTATTAATAGACGGAATCCAATCAAGTGTTTCTAAATAAAAGTAAAGAATGTTATAAATAAATCCATAATAATTGAGAAATAATATCGCAATTCGCAACCCACCAAGAGCTATTTTCTAAAGAACCTTTTAGATAAACGCATTTACCTTTCAGAACCTGGCGTTTTCTGTTTAAGTACTTAGCGGAATTCAAGACTAGAGTAGCATGTGCACTGCGAGTATTACTAAGTTCTTGGTAAATGAAAATGTGGGGAGGCAGGGAGTTATATCGACATACGTTCACGGGGTATCCGGTAGATTTCTTTGCTACGCCCTTTCTAGTTGGAACAATCATAGATTAAAAAGTAGAATGCCGGTAGGTACTTTGTAGTCGAATACCCGTATCTAATAGAAACATTAAAAAGTTTGATACGTATCTCTTGCTTGCAATAGACAGGTGTATTAAACATCCAGAGTTGGCCAATGTTATATTACAATTAAAAATATGTCGTAAAACATTTTTTTTTTAAATTAGATAGACAGAGCGTTTCGGCACAATCATGCCTGATGGAAAACGATGATATAAAATAATAATATAATAATATGGGACTTATCATGACTTACTTATTTCGTATACATGTTTATTTACAATAAGTGTATGTCTACCAATTGTACTTTTATTAATTTCGCTGTTTTGTAGTACTTTTTATTGTTATACTAGGTAATTATGTAGTTCATTAACTCATTGCGTAGATTTATGATTGACTACGAGAGCATCCAGCATTGAGTCTGTTTGTCTTTGTCAAACGTTTAAAGTATAAAATCAATTCGAAAAATTCGGTCGTTATAGATAGCCGTATTTGCGAGGAATCTTTAATATTGATAAAATGTCACCTATATTATATACTTTGTATTGTGTTGTTATCTCACTTTCAGACTTAAACACTTTCAGCGGCCCTACCGCCTTATTCTGTTGCTAAAGCAAAAGCTATAGTTTATGACGTCATGCTGTCACTATCAGCTATAGCTTTTGAACTTGTCACTATCAGCAATAGCTTTTGATTTTGTATGAATTTGTCAGAAAATCCGTACCGCCTAAAAATTCAAGATGACTCTAGCTAAATTGATAGCTGTCAATACTGCAGCCCCCGTAGCATGGGACGTGGACACATCTCTTTCGGGGGAAAGAAAATCTTTTCCTCTCGCTCTAACTCCCACTAAATCGCGGGACAAAAATATTTAATTATATGATTTTTTTCACTAACCCTACTTTTGCGATCACTCACCCAAATGCAAAGATCATCTTATGCCAAAAGAACTATATCGTTCGTTCACGTTAGCCGTTGTTGTTATACTCTGTGCTTATTGCTGATACAGTTTTAGGCGGTCGCTCGGATAAACAGTGCATTGCTATAGAGCTATCATCAGCAATCGAGTTAGGCGGTAGGCCCACAGTTGTCGCCTAATGTTACTACTACCTTTGTAGGCTTACAAAGAATACGTCAAACCGCAAGTACGTCAACTCTTTCTGCAAACTTACACAATTTATTCTGGGACACAAAGAAAAACTCGGAGATGCCTAAAAAAGTTAGGCACAAACTGACCCACCAACGCTTTAGTTTATCATACATCTTTATGAGGGGGAAGCCAACGTGACGTAGCGCGAGTTAAATCAGCCCGGGCTACCGACGATAACCACTGTGAATGGCCGTCTTTATTTACGTGCAATTGCCTCACTGCATGGCGGGCCTTACAAATATATGAGGCTTCCCGACTAGAAAAAAAATTTACCTCTGAATATGAATGTAGATAAGAGTAATAAATTATGGCACTTTTATTTTCTTTTTATGGGCAAAGGAGTTCAAACGTACTGAACGGTCTTATGTCGACTGCGTTACCAGTACTGAAATATGATGTTGTAATAACCATGAGGTGACCGGTGTATTTAAATAAATAAATAGCTTTAGATAGGCTAGGTAGAAACCGAACAGACGCTCATTTTGGGCCAGGTAAACATGTTTAACGTATAAGAGAAAATATGGTAGGTATAATTTGTTTATTTCCTACTAGTTAATATAACCTCATGTAAACAATGAGTTTTAATATTAAATAGAGGTGAAATAAGATTTTATAAATTCAATGATCTTTTGTAATTTGTACAGTCTCAACTAAAAAACTAAAGTAAAACAATTTAAATAACAGTAATACATGCCTTTTTTAATGATTTTTCTTAGTTCTTAGTCATAAACGACGATGTCTCGGTCTTATTATTCCGAAAATTATGTTCTTAATATGTTTTTTTTTACAGTGAGGAATCTATTACCATAAAATTTGTTTGGAACACAAACGGGAAGTTCCGCAGAAAGAACATTGTTGTGCAAAACTTTTATCGGAATGAACTTAAAATAAAAAGTTAACGTCGAAATTTACTTAATGAATTATTCAGTCAAGAAATGGGTTCCCATAATTATGTAGATGTTGGATATGGATATAAAAAATGGGCTCAAGTTTGCCTGTGTAAAGACCAAAATACTGTATAAGCGTCCGAGTGCCAAAAATATCTCATTTTTTTTTCACTTCAGCATTTTTTCTTTGATGCTTCTTTGAAATGTATCGTCGGCCATTTTAATTTCCCAGCACTCTATAAACAGAACGCCTCCAGAGAATAATTCGGCCGATATTAAAAAAAAGAACGTCAAAATCAAATAATGCCAAGATCAAAGCCGAATCGCAGGACTCTCAGGCCCGTAATATACAAAAAAAAATAACCGGAGAGCGCAAATTCAAATCTGGCAATCGTTCTTATTTCAAAAACACAGAACGGCGTTCTAATTTTAAATTTCCACCGCGGCCAGTCACCGGCGGGCGTCAGTGCACCTCCGTCGTCCAGGAGACGAGCTCCGCCCGGGTCGTGGGGTGTAAACAGCCCTTTATAGCCCCCTCGGCGTAGCGCGACAAAAAAGGCAACCTTATTGCGTGCACAACAGGGCGCACATTCGAACGGAGTAAAGGGAAAAACTTGAATTAGCGATCTGTATGCTATGCAGCACGGAATACGGTCTGCTTTTCGAACACTAATTCGGTTATTGCCCCGCTTGCTACTTTAAATGGCGCTTTACGGTGACGTGTTAAGGTTGGTAATGGGTCGTTTCGCTGTTGCGTGCCGCGGGGTGGCTGGGGTGTCTCCTCATTCATAATCGCGGGGATGTCGAACGCTCAGGTGGTTTAGGTTTTAGATTTATAGCCGCGAGGTGAGATTGTCCGATATAATCTGTATTGTTTTATGCTTCTGTGAGTTGTTTTATTAATGTCTGGAAATGTGTAAGGCGGTAAAATTTTTGCTTATTTGTTTAGTGGAAGGGACCCCAAAGCTGGTATAGTGCCTAAAATGGCCACCAAGGCCATGTTAAAAACCGATATAGAACTGCTGCCTTGGTAATTGAGAGGCTTGTGGTAATTGAAATTTCTATTTGTTCCCTTGAATGTATGCAAACAATTTTATACGCAAAAGTGTCCGTTTTAGGTAGTATGCACGCAATGGGACCCCTTCCCTTACATTACGCTCAGGTGTGTCGCACTCATGCCTATATTCACTTGAAAACATTACTCTGTATACCTTGAAACTTAAAAAATACATACATAACATAAATCACGCCCATATCCCCGAAGGGGTAGGCAAAGGTGAACTAGCACCCGCGTTTCACCAATTATGTTAAGTCTCGTGTAATAAATAGGTGGCGAGCCTAACTTAAAAAATTCACTCTGTAATTCTGTATACCTAAGTTCAGTTTCAATTACTTTAGATACTTATCAATCTCCGTGAAAAATAATAACAGTTTTGATAACAATACCATCATAATAATCATTAATTTGATTTCACAACTGCTGAGGCTTATGGTATACGTATCGACAAAGGTGAATGGAAAGAGTGGCCCATAATCTAGGATCAATGCGCCCCTAAAGCGTTAGATAGAGCCTATTGCCGTCTATCGGGCACGTTAATCGCAGATATTGCTAAGCAGTATAAGGGACGCTGCTAGCCATTAGTCATCGTTGTCTAAACCCTACGACACCCACGACAGATTGATGTACAAGTGACATTCGTATTTTGCTCTGCCGACACATAACATTTATTTTTATAGATCTCCTTCTTTTAAAATAATAGGAGATATCACTTAAGGTGACGGTAACGTCCCACTAATACAGAAACCCCTAAAGAAAAAGATAATGAAATATAAGTCATCGTTTTCATAAAATAAATATAGCACCAATGCTTGAGGGTGTGTGCGTAGGTAGCAAATAATTGGATGGTATCCATTACTTACAAATATGACGTCTCGTTATCTTCAAAGAAGCAGTTTATATCAAATTTCTTACCTGTAAAGAAAACAAACAAAAAACATTAGGATAGGTAAACTTCAGGCTTACGTAAATAAATTTTCTTTTCTCTCTACAAAATTCCAATGAAACTTAGCAAGCTTAGTTTTTTCTTTCAACAGTTCTTTACATTTTTCTATGGCCACATTACAAGAGTATAAGGGTGCTTTTCCACCAGAGATATGCGAGGATGCGTTGCGAGAAATGTGTTTGAGGAGAACCAATAGGATCACTCCATTTTTCATGCCTAGGGAAAACGGCTATTCACATTAAACAGCTATCAAATTTTGTATGCCTAGAAAAATGGAGTGATTCCATTGTTCTCCAATAACAGATCCCCGCAACGCATCCTCGCACATCATACATACATACGTCACGCCCTTCTCCCACGGGGGTAGGCAGAAATCACTTCTTTCCACTTGGTACGATCCTTACATACTTCTTTCGCTTCATCCAATTTCATCAATCTCTTCATGCCTGCCCGTTGGTTTCGGGTACTCTTGACCTATCCTCGCACATCACTGGTGGAAAAACAGCCTAATAGCTTTAAAACTCAAATATGACACGAAATTCATTCCTTTAATCCTAGTATAAAGCATGAAGATAATGAGAAATAGTTAAGAACAAAGAAAAACAATAGGTATAAAGAATAAAAGAGACCTATGCTTAACCCTAAATCTCTCCCGTGGGTGTCGTACAAGGTGACTAAGGATAAATCAGTGATGAGGAATGGACAGCAGCGTTCCTCTTATACCACCTAGGAATAGTACTGCGACTTTTGTGCCCGATAAATGGCAATAGGCTGGCCACCTATTTATTAGGTCCCACCTAACATTATTGGCGAACCTTGGGTTCTATCTAGTTCACCTCTGCCTACCCCTTCGGGAATATAGGCGTGATTTATGTATGTATGTATGCTTAATACCATAGTATCCCCGAAGGGGCAGACAGGGACTAAATAACCATGTTTTGACAATTATGTTAGGTTCCATGTATAATCACAGAACACGTAGATCGTAGTTAGACAAGTTGTATGAGAGAGACGCTACTGCCTACTCATGAGCCCCTTCTTACACTATGCTACGCAAATTTTCGACATTCGACGATTTTAGTTTGCAAGCATGTAAATCGAATCGCGGGATGAATGTCGAGGGTGTGATTCGTGTATGAACATCAATGGATTTGTATGGCGATAGTCGCTTGGAAACTAAAATCATCGAATATCGAAGATTTGCGTATCCTAGTGTACAAAGGGGCTTAGTCGTCTTGTACGACAACTTCTGGACAGATTGGTACTATATTCTTCCGTCACTCACCACACGGCAAGAATATTCCATTTAATATTTTCACTTTTCAGGGTAATTCGAAAAATTATGTCCATATACATAATTTATTTAATAATAATATATTAGGTATTCCACTCTTAAAATATCCCAGAAATAATATGGGACCTCGCAAAAAACGGTTACACGATTCCCATGAACAGCCTATACGTTGAAACCGCAAACTTGCTTTTACGACAAGCAGGGTATCCCGGAGCAGCCATTAAATGTCCTAGAAGAATCTCGTAAAGTCACACTGCCACACGCGACTCTTATTACCAATGCCAGTGAGCTCAGTTTCGAATGGCCAGCGCGACTTCAGGATTATTCTCCAACCGGCAGCCGCCATTTTGTTCATCATAAAAAGTTAATAGCTGTTTCTGTAATTTCGTAGCAACAAGTAAAATTAAATATGTAATTACATAAAGAAGAATTAGTACGCCAGGTCATTGTTTGAGGCAGAATTTCAGACAATTTATTCTTCATTGTGTTGCCTTAAAAGCAAGAGTTGCGCTTGAGGAAAACAACGTTATTCAGTCAAAGCACTAATTCAACCTCTTCATTAAGGACCATGAGGAGTGGATTAGTTTCATTCTCTTTATACGTTAGCACTTTGACTTTTTGTGCAAAAATACTTCAGCAACGCGGACACGACACAATATTTAAAATATTAATTCTTTTAAGTTTACTTTTAAGAGTGTTGACTTTTTTTGAAAGGTTAAATTCAGTAACAGTCACGGCAATTCTGTGCCTTAATTAAAATATTCAACATAATACTTATGTTACACAACAGCTGTGAATTATCAATCAGTGAACAGCATGTTCAAAGGAAATATCGTAATAGAAACACGTCCAAAAGTTCTTACAATCAAAACAACCATTGTTATAAAAAATATTTTAGTACCTATACCATAGTACAAAATTTAATACAACGAAAATGAAACGCCTTAAACTGATATCACATTAAAAATTCAAGTAAATACAAAAGGGTTTCGATTTCGAACTCTTTACACTAGATTTGACAAAGCATGTTATTTTCAATGTTCTTGCTATAGAGACCCAAGAAACAAATATAAACACAACAACAACAGAGACTTTCCAACTGCATTGGACATAAAAACAGCGCTGACTTCTGCCTATCTCACAATAACTCAGCCGAGAGTCGAGGGCGTAATCCCAGACGTTACGGAATTCGCCCGAAGCTCAGACCGAGCACAAAGCGACAGGCTGACCAATTACGGTCATTTATAACAATGTCCGAGTCCTCTGTATCGCCACTGCACAGACGGACTGGCTGCTATATGGAGTCGAGTAAAATAATCTTTCATTAAAATTTGTTCGGTGCAGATTTTTCATTGGGGGATTCTCCGCGTCGTCCAAATGAAAACAATTAAGCAGAGCGCCATTTTTTGAGTATATATTAACAGGCAGTATTTAGAGTATATAGTGACAGAAAACTTCAAATATGCCCAAATGTCAAATCTTGTATTTACAATGAAGAAATATTGTAGGTTATCAATAATTTAAATTATTTTTTAACAATTGCAAGAGCGTTTGCGCAAATAAGCAGTCACCGTGTTTACTGCGCCACATTTCAACCGTCAATACATAAATTTAGGATAGAATAGTATTAGGGGGAAAAGAAGGGGCAGTAATAGGCCAGTTAAAGGGAAATGATACTCAGGTGGTTTGAGCGTAGGGGCCAGGAGGAACATTATTAACAGACGTATTACCCATGGGCCAACAAATTAGCAAGTACAACTAGATAATATAACGCTCAGACCAACAACAAAATAAATAAATATCAATGTTTTTCTTTGTAAACATAATAGTATTTGAGATTAAATTTCCGATGAAGTAACTAAAACAAATGTGATCCATGGTCCTTAAACTATAAGATTAAATGTAAAAATATAATTACTCTTCTGGATTCGACGGCTTCTTCGAAAATAATATTGCTAAGTAATCTGTACTAATAATATAAAGCAGATAAGTTTGTTTGGTTGGTTAAACGCGCTAATCTCAGAAACTATTGGTTCAAATTACTTTTGTATATTTTTGGAGATAATGTACTAAGTTTACATTTTAAATATCGCCAGCACCGGTACTAGCTCTGTAAAAGCGTTGTAAACTTTGTGAAAACCTTATCTGAAAAGGATGAACCAATTTTTTTTTAAATACCTACAATTTCAATGCTATATAGTCGACCCCCATAAAACCTGAAAGTTGCAAGAAACAAAAAAAAACGTTGTAAAAGTTTGTAGCTATATTACCTCAACGTAATATTTAAAGCAGTAATTTTGAAACAAAATTTTAATCGCCATCATAGAGAATACGACGACTCTGATCGAACAAACATTAGTACATGTTAATGATTCAGAGGTAAGACTACCTCAGGTTGTAGAAACAAATGATGTTCCTTCCACACTATCCAAACTCAACACGTGCAAAGATTTGAAATTTTGCCAAGAGTTCTCTCGAGTGACGTGGGGAACCGCTGAGAAGGGATTAACATGTGCAAAACGGTACAGCATTTAAATTAGACGGTACTCAATTTGTTGTCTTGTTATGGGAAACCTAAGGCGGTTTAAGCTTCACACAACGTGTAAAATGTCTCTTCATTTAGCTACTGAAACAGTAGGAACACCCAAATTTGTCTGATGAATTAAAACTCATTTGTGAGAAGGCGTTTGTCTTCACCACTGTTCTTTGTTGAAGCATCATAGTATATCAACAAAATAATAACGACATATAGGTACTTTCAAAATAATAAACAAGCAATATTTCTAATAGCAAGATTTGCCTACTTATACGGTTCGTAGGCATGTTATTAAAATCCGATATATTACGAACGAAACAGGATTTATATGATAAATTAATTTGGCTATGCGACGCAAAAACCCAATTCCAAGCATTGTATGCTACAAACAATTGTTCAATGTTAGTGTAAATCATTCACAAAAGCAACAAAGAAATTGTACCCAATAACAACAAGTGTTTTAAATCCACGAGATCAAATACAAAAAAGGAGTTCATAATTAAACAAAACATGTTCAACGCTTGTATTGACAATGTTGGAATTAAAAGCGTGGCTGGATGTAATTTCGGAAGGGCAAAAGGGATAAGGGCGGAGTGACGCGACGTATTTGTCACGCCACAATCAAACGTCACGTGATGGGGTGACGTGCCAACGTTTGCTTCACCACCTGCAGGCCTAGCACGGGACGTGGACAAAATCTCCTCGGGGAAAAAAAATGTTTTCCTCTCGCTCTAACTCCCACTAAGTCCCGAGACAGAAAAGTGTCGAGTGGTGGAGAGAGATTTTGACCACGTCCGCGTGCTAGGCCTGCTGTTCGCGGATTACGAATTGGTGTCCACTATCCCAGATACAATCTGGTAAGAGTCGCATTATTCACTAGTGAAATCAATTATTTACAAACGTGACTCAGTGTTTGCAGAAAAAAACAATTTAAATCAAACATTAACACTATTTTGGATTCAGTAGATTACTAAACTTGTTTAGTAAACAAAGACTTAAGAAAGAAAGATTTCTCCACGGGGTCTTCGAAAGAAGTTTAAAGTCACCTTACAGCGCGGATGTGAGATGATATTATTATGAATAATTAATTTGTTTAATAATATATTCCATAAAACCCGAACCAGAAGGATCCATCAATTATCTTTTAACCTGAATTAGTATGACATGGAAACTACTATGTCCTGATACAGATGAACGGAGAGAGTGATTGGGACGACAACATCCCAATCGAAGGTTTCGGCGTAGGTTTGCCCGGCGTGCCCTGCCACCAACCCTCTTTGGGTATGTTATGTGTTTTTGATAGTTTGCATAAGGTGGTATATTATATCCCTTAGTCGATTTTTAAAATAGCTCTGTGTTTCTAGCTAGGTGTTTCATGATCATCATCCTCACCAGCCTTTTAATGTCCTCACTGCTGGGGCATGGGTCTTACCTATGAATGGAAGAATATAGGGAGATTGGGCCATAACCCACAACGCTGGCCCAGTGCGAGTTGGTGGGTATTAACGACTGCAGATGCAGCCGGGACCAACAGCTTAACGTACCTTCCGAAGTACGGAGGAACTCGAGATAGTAAACTTTTGGTGATCCAATGACCGGCCTTAGCGAAAGTTGCTTAGTTTACGCAATCGCCGGCTAAGCTCGCTATGCCACTTCGCTAGCGACCTCCTCAGCCAGGTTTTTATACTGCATTTAACATTCTTTGTTGGAAATAATGAACGAGGCTTAGGAAAATTAGTCCGTGCAGCGAATATTAAGCGATGGCCTTTTTTTGTTCTTTTTAAAGGCTTTAAGGATTATTGCTGGAAAAAAATAAGCTGTCGAGGTGATACCACTTGATAGTTTTAATGTGAATGCCGTTAATGTTAATTTAAATTGGGGGCTAGTTTGTCGAATATTCAGATCGGTGGCTATCAGCCAAGAAGTTCCAGCTTCTAATCCTAGTAAAGGTTAGAAGACAAAGAGAACTGAACAAAAAATTTTTCAGCCTAAATAAAGGTAAATATATTTGGCTTCAAGTTACTAATTAAACACATAAAGATACTAATAAATAGCAAATCGGTATATCTTTCCGAAACAATATAAATTAGCTTACAGTTGCCGCACTCGAGCTATCATAAGCCAATTAACATAATTACTTGGATCTTCCGTAGGTAGATGCTTCACCGAGCGCTCCATAAAACTCCGAAACGCCACAGGCTCTAATGGAACACAATCTCTGGATTTTAATTAAGCATTATGTGCTTACACTCTATTTACAGAGCTTCGTGGATGTGAAAACAAACGAAAAGTTCCTTTAAATGAAATTTAATATCGGAGCAGATCTCAAGTTGGTAGTCTCGGATTGTGTTGCCCCTGGGGAGCCGGCTCTAGAGGGGCACAAGTTGGATGTTCACATTACACTTTGTGACGGCACGGCACCGGAGAAAAGAGGAAAGCCGGTTGCAAGATATTTAATATGACGACTTGAAATGAATAAATATTTATATTTTCTTACACTCACACGTATCATCTAGCCCAGTTTAAGTAGCATAAGCACTTGTGTTATGGATGATAGCTTTGCGATTTTTAATGCTAATAACAAGAGATATGTCTCAAATCTAATTATTAAAACTCTCCTTGGGTCTGTTCTGATCTTATTTTTATTTGTTTTTAAGACATACCAACAGCATACACATTATTAACATAGCTGATATTAAAAAATATATGATGTCACTCTTTGTTAAGTTTGTGACAGTGACAGCATCTGATTTAAACAATTCTTAACCAAAACAAATCACGTCTTAAACAATGTGTAATAACGCACTATCCAATATCATATCCATATTGACCTATATAAGTGTCCAATATATAGGCCAATTACAGTAGTGTAGGTACAGCATTTATAAAAATAGTACCACAGTTATTTGCAATAGAGACAATATAAAACAAAAGTATAAAATAATAAAGTATAGAAAACAAAAACTAATTCTTACACATTCAGCATAATTAAATTGGGTGTCTCTGGAAAACAAAAGAACGTGCACACAATTAATTATACAAGGAACTCGACCAAGAAACCCATTGTTTTTTGTCGTTCACATTTTATCCGCATCCAAAGTGGCAACGTCACAAGATAATTTCGTTTCAATAAAATGTCGGCCGAAATAGAACAGCCAAACGATTCGGAACGCAAATATTTTTACACTCAGACGAGGCGAAAGCCTTTGAGATCGTCACAAGTAACAAGAGACATTATGTAATTGTAGACACGAACAATAAAAAGGAATTTCCTACGGCACCGAATGAAAAATTACACTCGATGATGACAAACAGCGTCTTTGGGGATGAAAATGGCGAATAAATAAGATTTGTGTGCGGTGAATCATATTATCGTGCCCGTTTCATGTTATTGTTGTGTTAAAAAAACCGTATACTTGCTTGGATTTTCAATGTCTGCAGTGACTGTTAAAAGGTTTGGAGTATTCACATTTGTATTTAAGTCGAAATATATGACATATTAAGTAATTTGAACGCAGAAGCTTTTTCTGTTGGAAGCTTGACTTGATGGCCACTTGGTAATATCTAGCACTTCCTTTCTATCGACAGCAGTCGGAACATTAACCGCTGCTGATTAGGAATCGGTTACTAACAGGTGATTCCTTTTTTTAGATAAATAGATCCATATAAGGAATAGTCTTAAGAATCGTTTGTGTTTAAGGTGTGTGTTAAAATCACATGTTTTATAGGCATTTATCCATAAGATAGTAGATAGAATTTGCCGTGCCGATAATATTTGCTGTGTGATGACGGCAGAGTAGAATACAATGGTCACCACCCCAAATCTCTCCCGTGGGTGTCGTACAAGGCGATTAAGGATAAATCAGTGATGAGGAATGGACAGCAGCGTTCCTCTTATACATCTAGCGATAGTACTGCGACTTATTCGCCCGATAAATGGCAATAGGCTTGCCACCTATTACATGGGACCTGACATAATTGGCAAAACGTGGGTGCTAGTTCACCTCTGCCTACCCCTTCGGGAATAAAGGCGTGATTTATGTATGTAGTAGATAGAATAAATACAGTTTTATTAGTAAATATAGCAAGATGTCGTCTCAAACCAACTGCGAAGAACCACAAAAGAAATCTCGACAATAAGAAACAACGGACGTGGGGAATATTCGCATAATCGGTTCACTTAAACGAAATAATATATTATGAGAACTCTCAGTGCTTGCATAGAGAATGATGTATGGCTGAGTCTAGACTAGGCGGTGCCCGGGAACAACGCTGAAAACGAAAATTATATTGGAGGAAAACGGAGAGATGTTTATGCGTATTGTGTTTTATTATCATGGTTTATTTACGGAAACCAATGATGGTTATGATAGAAGCTTTTATTTCGGTGATACCACAAAACGGGCAATGATTACTTGGCAACGAATAAAGCCATGTTGATGGGTTAGTTTTCGAGTACATTACTTGATAATGTTGGTTTACCTTTAGCATTGCGACAATTTCGAAAACTAAAAGACATACAGATGACATTAAGATAAATATATTACAATTTAACATATTTTTGATTTATTCGATAAGTTCCTGCATAATAGTAAGTAGTAGTAGTATAAAATCATAGATCCGGCTCGAAGGACTAATTTTTCGCGTGTTGACGGAAGAGCAAAATACAGTTTTATGACTACCGGAGTTTTATGAAACTGTGCGTGTGTTCCTCGCGCGGTGCCTAGTAAATCATTATCGTCTTCAATCGTTCCTTATAAGGTAGGTGACAGGCATGCGCTCAGCTATAAAATGAGAGTACAAAACTATCTGACGTTATTAAGATGTTATTTTTTCCTGAGTTTCTTGCCCGTTCTTCTTAGAACAAGGCCTCCTGGTAGTTTACGAACGGATGGTGTAGCTTATAACGTTGTATATTGGAAACTGTTTTTCTTTTCGTTTCCAGTGCTTAACGTTATTTCTTTGACGATTCATGAGTGTGTGTAATCATACCTATATGAATAAACCATATTTTCATTTTCATTGACATAACAAGACTCTAAGCCCCTTATATATAAAAACTAAATCAGTTTGAAAACTGTTTATACTAAATCACAGATTTTTGTCTTTTCATCACAACATAAAAATACATTATAACAGAAAAATATGAAGGAGTGTTAAAGATAAAACGGTGTTTAGATTCTGATTTAGTTTTTATGAATAAGGGGGGCAATATAAGGTGAATACCATTAACATAATCAATCAATTCAATATAAATCTATATCGTACCTTCTAAGCTCACACCCGGTCTACCGCCTTTAGCGGCTACACGTGATTTAGACACGAGACAAATGACAGAGCAGGAACGAAAGAAGGGTCACAAGTCGAAACTAATTGCACCCTATAGAAGAAAAACGATTAATCTAAAAGCAAGTTGCCTCAATGTGATCATTACTCTTTGCCGCAGTTTATAGGGACGTTTATTTCAACCTACTTGAAAGAACTTGGAAGATATTGTAGCCATAAAATATTGCAAAGACCCTTGCCATGTATCCTTGGGACAAAGCGTTTTCAACGGAAAATTGTCCAAAATAACAGGAAACTGTTGTTTTGTTCAATATAAATTCTTATACTAATAAATATTGAAGTGCCTGTTTGTAATATAAAAAGAGCTGTTACCAACCTATTACTTATAAAACAAAATCATTTTTCCCGGCTAATCTTCGAAACAGCGGATGCCGATTATTATAAGGAGTTATTCGGGTATTTTATTTTAGAAAATAAATTATGAATAGTATCAACTAGTTAAAATTAAAGGGTATGTTCGATAAAGGTTTATTTAATTTAAAAAATATATATTTAATAAAAATATATTGATCGACAATGTCAGCTGCGATCTATTCTCCATCCTATTGTTTCTTCGTTAATATCAGTGTCATGTCAAACCCTGTTTCTTTTGAACGCCTCGACAACATATTATTTGTCATAAGCGGGTTAAAAAATACGGTTCGAATCCAGGGTATTTCTTAATAGTATGTCCGAGCAAATCCGTTCACCCAATAAACATCTCATTTCTAATATAAATTAAAGTAGAATTGCCAACTTATGCTGTACAGCTAATCATAGTTCTTAATATAATTTAAAAACATGTATCCTAACATATAAATGTTTTACTGCTCATTAATAAGAAAAGAAAAAGTACAATCTTATTACACACAAAAATGTTGCAAAATCCGACGAAGCCCACTCAAAAATACAACAGACAGAAAACACGATAAACGATGAACTCGCTCACCTAAGACCGATACGAATGGAAATAACGAGGCCTCGGATAAAGACGGGGAGAAATAAAGAATAACAGAGGCGGTGCGTTTGGGAGGAATAACGAAATTGGCCAGGCATGAATGCTTAATGCTTGGGGGTCCGACCGGGATTAATTTGGCGGTTTGCTGAGTGCCACAGTTGGAGGCGAAGCAGTATTTGAAACAGAACAAACGCACGAAAGCGTCGAAACAATAAATAGCAGCTCAGAAGTTTACCAGCCCGTCTAGAAAAGTAGACAATCTATTCGAACGAATAGAATACAAATGTATGAATTTGACGTTATAAAGAGGAAACAACATAGTGACCGTCGTCGTGTCAAATGTAAGAGCAGCTGTCAAAAGTTTACATTTGTACTTTATTCGTTCGAATAGATTGCCCACGTGTACGTAGACGACCTTCTAATTCCCGCATCAAGACTTTAATTTTTCGAACTGTTTCTGACCAATTTTTCCTTAAACTTAAATACTTCTTCACAAAAGTTTTGTGCAGGATTAATGCACATCCTTTTTTTCAGTGTTTTAAACTTCTTTGTTTTTATACTTTTTTTATAGACTTTGATGTAAATGTCATCGTTGATTAATAAAATATTCGCTTACGTCACACCACCATTTCTGTATAATCCATTTTAATCCTTCACAGGTTAATTACTGCAAATTGTCTATTGGACCGATAAAGAAACCATACTGTGCCTACGTGCCTTATACTCGTGCGTTATCCCTTTGGACTCGTGGGCGCCGATTACGTGATCCGTTTGGGATCCAACGTTAATGGCGACGCGATCGTCTGTTTCCGATTTCATTAACGATCTAATTACAAGCGTCACGTGTGATTTACCCTAATTTACAAAATCTCCAAGCCACATTGTCATAATGTGCTATTTCCCAACGAACATTGTCCCGTGACAATGTGTTTCATTTTGAATGGCTTCACAGCGATTTACACCTTTCTGAAAATAGGATTCGCATCGATAATGCATGGTGTTGATATTTGATTTAAAGAAACTGTATGAAATAGTTATACCTATTCCATACAGTCCTTCATTATCAAACATTAGCTTCGTTATAACAATAACAGAAGAGAAGAGGGGATTAAAACAGAAGATTGGTTCTGTAAGTACTAATATGTTCTTGGAATAATACTGGCAGTCTCTTTTCTAACCGACTTCGTTATTCTCAGAGTATCTTCCAGGAACTTGAATTAATATCGCTCTAGTAGATACCACATCTACTTATAGACATAACACATTTGTTGTGCGAGCACTCAATATCTTCAATAAGGCTAATTTGACTCTTGATTTGGATCTTGCGGAGAAGAGTCGATAGCTGTTGGGTGTTGGTATAAGGATTTTGTTAACTAATTTGTTTCCAAATTTAATTATTAATGTTAATAAGTGATCTTAAAGGTTTGTATCTTTAAATGAGGATTTAGAAAAGGACTTTTAGATCATCATCATAGGCCATCTACATACATACATACATAAATCACGCCAATATCCCCGAAGGGGTGAGCAGAGGTGAACTAGCCCCCACGTTTCGCCAATTATGTTAGGTCCCATGTAATAGGTGGCGAGCTTTTTGCCATTTATCGGGCACAAAAGTTGCAGTACATTGCTATTGCTAGGTGGTATAAGAGGAACGCTGCTGCCCATTCCTCATCATTGATTTATCCTTAGCCGTCTGGTACGACACCCACGGGAGAGGTTTGGGGTGGTGACAATTGTATTCTACTCTGCCGTCACCACACGGCATCTACATTTCTGAACTAAATCTTAATTCTCCTAAATTGAATGAAGAAAATGTCATGTAAGTTACGCAGGTATATATAAATGTTCAAAATTCTACGGTGAAAAAGCCTTCTCGTTTACGAACTCTATACAAGTAAGATCCTTGTAACTAAATTGTAACACACCTCGGAAGAAAAAACACGGCAAGGAAATTCGTGAATAGAGTCAATTTTCATTTAAAATTCTGCCTTCAACGGCACAATTTCCATGTGAAATCTAATAAGATTTCTAAAAGGTGGAAAATTTCCTGTGAAATATGAATGTTGAAATACTAATCTTATTTATTAAGACCCATTTATTCATTCGAATTGAAATACCTAATGGAAAAAGAAATCATTTCCAAAAGTAAAGTAAGTTTTCTTTGTGTCAACTGCTAAGGCATAGGTGTTCACTGTAGATAGAAAGTAAGTTCCATTTAATGAGAGGCGAGCCTATTCCTATTTATCGGGCACATAAATCGCAGCATATTGCCAGGTGGTATAACAGGAACGTTGCTACGTATTCCTCATCACTGTTTTAACTCTAACTATATGTCAACTCATTTCAATTTGATATGTGTAAAAGTGCCCGTTAAATTGGCATTGTGTTACTTTTTATCTCTTCTTTAAAAATATAAATTCATATCTCATTTCGACGAACGCAAAGAAAGTCATCGAAGTAAAGAATTTCCTCAAAGACTTTTTCTTATCCCTAAAAAGTCCCTTTGAAAACTCATTTCACTAACGTTCTAGGTGAGCGAAATACGTCACATTTTTTATACACCTGCCTACTGTGCACCACTTTTCTTTCTTCTCAAAGGAACCACTTCCCTTGAGTTTCTTTTACACAAACTTGATAATAGCCCCCGTTCAGTACCAATTCCGACATTGGCCCCTTAGATTTAAGAGTTAGTATTGCTCGTCATTGTCCAATCAGACGTTGAAATAAATTGGTTGATCTTGATGTATTGGAGGGGAAGGATATCAGGATTTTAAATCTGTCTCAAATTACATACTTACCTTGACGCTCCCTTTTGCAGCAATGGAGAGAATTTAAAGTAGTGATACTTATCTATTATTGTTCTTTTATTCATTTTGTTTTCTTTGTGTAGAACAAAATAGAAAGCTTCACTTATAAAATAAAGAAATAGAATTTTCTATATCCATAACATATTAAACACGTTTCAAGGATAGTTACATGTTATTAAGTGCTGAATGTGTGTCCTGCGGTGGCGCAGTTACAAAATTTTATCAATAGTATTGCTTGCAGGCAATATAATTTATTTCACTATCAAAAGTCTAATGAATAGCCTGTATGAATAAAGCCAACTATTTTATATTTACCACTACAGCGAAAAGCAGAACCACAGAAATGCATTGCCAGTTTCACTTCTGTTATATTATTATCTCCTCCTACACACAAATTAAATTTGGAACTATGAAATGGTTTTCACAAAACTCGAATTCGCTCACTGTCGGAAGAAATAATTTCCAACATTTCCATAGAGGGAAATAGTCACTCCAATTCAGTTTGAGCCCGCAAAACTCGCTTTGAAAAGGTATTCCCGTTTCAAATCATGCTAAATTGCATTCATGACCGGTCGGCGACAGCCGCATAATAGGAGAAAAAAGTCGCGGCCGGCTTTCGGCTCTTTTAATTGGCGATAAGAGTTAATGAGGGCAGAAATTCAAATATATTTTTGGAAAAATGAATTTTAAGACAAAAGAGGATTTTAAGAATAAGTCCCATTGAAAATCTTAAGATTTGGAAAGTGTTGACAAAGTAATCCGTGGTTTTAATAAACCAAGGAACCTTAGCCTTAGTTGGCGTTTCTTTTGCAATCCTTTTCTAGACGTCGTTCATCCATGAAACTTAAAGCTGGAGTGATGCCACATTGAATTTTGTGATTTTACAGTTCAATTCTATAATTCAATTTTATATTTCTAATCTATAACACCAACTTTTGTAAATCTGAGTCTGATCTAACTGAATCTTTGTAAACTGTAAGGCAACCATATAAATTGAAACTATTCACGTTTCTGATCCAATCACAAAATTTTAATTCATAGATGCTGAAACATTTATGGGTCCCTTTAACAATAATATAGCTTAAGAAGCAGAGGATGTACCAAAGAAAAACCCACCGAGTCAGTCCAGACAAAAGAAGCCAAAGATCAACATGCTATAGTGGCGAACTTTTCATTAGTTTGTACCTCCACAGTGGAAAGTTCGTAATTTATGCTTGAAATTCACGAGCCTGCATAATATGGGTAAACTCATTGGAAAAACCGGGAAACAATGCCTATTCACTACTGCTCAGTCTCTCGTCTCATCTTATACACGAGTAGACGTATATTATTAAAATTTCGTATTTGTTCGCTCGTACCTTACGAAAAAACAATTTAGCCGGAATCGTAACCAATGCTCCCACATTGTGGATTCACGGAGCAAGAAACAGATAAAAGGGGGGTAAGTACCCGAATTAATTGATTGATGTTTCAAAGGGCGCGTCTTATTGGAAAAGGTCGAATTTTCAATTCCACCGTTGTGTGTGCCCTATTATTGATTCGCGGGTAACGCTTCGATTTACAGAGGCATAAATGGTGACGACAATTTATTAATTTGTGTCGTGAGAACTTTGCGTCCTGCACTGCTTTCCCATGATAAAGTTTAACTAGGTGAAATTGTAACAGTCACGAATGTACTTTCGTTGAACACTCGCTAGAACTTTGAAAATAGGTAACGATTAAATGAATTTATCTCAACGTTGCTGTTTAAAACGGAAATTTAAAGCTAATGTCGCTTGAAACAAAAATCTTTATCTTGTGCCTTGGCACGAAAGTAAGCCGTATTGTTTTTTGAGTAAGGGTGAGTTTTTCACGTCTGGTAAATTGTAGTAGGGGCGCAAGTCCCAGAAATTCCCTGCGAAGAGATCAATCTTAAAAAGGCCCGATACACACCGGAGTCTCATTTGCTGATGGATCGGTCTCAGCGCTCGCCGAATGGCTTTAAATTTTTCACCGGAACGACTTTTGATACAACTTCAGACGTTTTTGAATTTAAAATTTATCTTTGTCATAAAAACGGTGGCAAGTTAAATAATGTGGATACCCGGGATGTTGCTTGCGCGCTTCCACTTCATATTATCTAAAGCAACACTGTATGCAAATAAAATATACAAAGTGTTCACTGGTTTTTATTTGGAGAAATACTCGTAAAGGTTTCTTCTTTTATTCGAATACGTTACGACGAATACGTTATTCGGAAAGCTGCATAGTTGGCAAAATATTTACTTGCATTCATCTAAAAACTTATTTATTTATTTTTCACATTAATGCACAGATAATATGTGAAAATGGTGGAGTCGAGGAAATACGAGAGCTAAATAAGCAGCTCAAAAAAAAAAATAGATAATCAGTAAGAAAAACATCAAACCGTACCAACAAAGTTACATACATTATCTATTGCCCATCTCATGACGGCTTGAACAAAATGGCCGTGTGGTGACGGCAGAGTAGAATACAATTGTCACCATCCCAAATCTCTGCCGTGGGTGTCGTACAAGGCGACTAAGGATAAATCAGTGATGAAGAATGGGCAGCAGCGTTCCTCTTATACCACCGTCCTGACAATGTACTGCGACTTTTGTGCCCGATAAATGGCAATAGGTAGGTATGGCGGCCGCCTTGGTCGAATGCTCAGATTGCTGGGTATTGGCCAAGAGGTCCCGGGTTCGAATCCTGGTAGGGGCAAACTTTGTGATGACCACAATTGTTTGTTTCCGAGTCATGGTTGTGTATATGTTTATGTAGTATATTTTCAACATTTATATACATAATTATATTAAAAATATGTCCGTCATCTAGTATCCATAACACAAGTGCTTAGGCTACTTACTTTGGGCTAGATGATAGGTGTGAGTGTAAAAAAAAAAAAAAAAAAAAAAAAAAAAAAAAAAAAAATAGGTTCGCCACCTATTACATGGGACTTAACATAATTGGCGAAACGCGGGTGATGATTCACCTCTGCCTACCCCTTCGGGGATATGGGCGTGATTTATGTATGTATGTATGTATGTTGAACAAAACAATTTCCTTAACGCGCACATGTACAACTAGATCCTCGTCTAATTGGAAATTCCTGTAAATGTTTATTTCGAAATTCCATTATACGGTGATAATCACAAAATCCCCAAAGGTGTCACACGCGAATACTCAAATCGAGCACAGTCAATATAGGCTCCACAAAATTCCACTATTTACACGTTTGAAAGGGAATTTAAATCCTCTGTCACAAAGCGGGCGAAACCAGCCAAGGGGAAAACCTCCCAAGTTATAAAGATTTACTATTACAGGCGGGGCCGATAATAATGGAATTTCAATCAGTTGCGGCTGAGGACTCCGAAGGCTTATTGGAGGTTCGGAGGCTAAAATGGCGCTTGTAGACGAGTTTCCTTTGGAAGAGTTTCCTGACGAAATAGCTGCAAAATCTACAAAAACTGCCAAGATTTATAATAGCTGCGATGTGTCGCTGGGTATTAAAAATACTACGGGTGGATTATCTAATTAATTTTATTTATAAATTGAGAGAAAATACTAATCAAATTTAAATATTTTACGCAATATGACAAGGAACATAATATTACATACATACATACATAAATCACGCCTATATCCCCGAAGGGGTAGGCAGAGGTAAACTAGCACCCACGTTTCGCCAAATATGTCAGGTCCCATGTAATAGGTAGCGAGCCTATTGCCATTTATCGGGCACAAAAGTCGCAGTACATTGCTGGGTGGTATAAGAGGAACGCTGCTGCCCATTCCTCATCAATGATTTATCCTTAGTCGCCTTGTACGACACTCACGGGAGAGCTTTAGGGTGGTGACAATTGTATTCTACTCTGCCGTCACCACACGGCTTTAACATAATATTGCTATCTTATAACAGACGATACTTGCAAAATTATAAAAAATGTTTCTAATTTACACTTTTAAACAGGGGTGCCCGTTTAAGGCAGTAATGGTACGGTCAATGGTACTTCAGCCTACCCCAAACCGACAAATTTCTTCAATCGATTGTCACCTTAACATTTTCGTAGTAAATCTTGTGATTTACACGATTGAGAAAATTAAACATTTGGTCGTAGCATGACATGCTGTTGTCTTTCTCCGTATATTATTGCCCACTGCTCAATACAACGCACACTCCAAAACAAATCGACACAAACCAAATAATTCAGTTATACCTAATAAATACGTTTTAATAATACACAGAAATTATCAAAACAGAAACATCTTTCAACTTCTTAATGCTATTCAAAACTCGAGCCCACGTCACAAAACATAAAAACGCAATTGTGACTTTTTTATTTGCGTCAACAAAAATTTAGGGCCCCTCTAACTTTCTTATTAAAGTATTATGGTAACGAGGAAAGCGTCAGATAACAGTACTAAGCCACGAGACTGAATATTTCATTAAGATGGTCACAAAGACGATGAATTATTCGATCGCGCCTCGAAATTAGGTGGGACTTTGATTAAATAGGAACGGAGATACTATAGTTTTTGGTATGGGTCACCTTTTATGAGCAGGATTAAGGTTGGTGCTTGGATTGATTTCGTTCAGAGAGCCTCTTTAATGTGGCTTAGTTTTCTGATCTATCAGAATGGATACAATTTCAATTTGGCGTTCTTTTAATATCTCATCTTAACTTTAATTATGGTCCATATAAATATCTCTTGCGACTTTATTTAATTTGTCTTTGTAAGAAAGAAGTTTTGTAACAAAGAAACGAATTTTTAGCAATGTTCAGTCAGATGGACACAAAAACAAAAAAAATATTTACGATTACGATATAATTATGATTAATTCAAAAATGAAATACTAGTTCAGCCACTGAGGCGTATTTTCAAGCGTTAAGAATTAACTAAATCACAACGATTAATTTGTCGTGTGGTGCTGGCAAAATATTTGTGATAAGGGCAACGTTTTCCGGTCAGCTAGTATTTTATAAACAACGACAAGTTTGCTATAACACAATATGCTCTTATAGTTGTACAAACTGAGGTTGAGCTTAAGCGTTTTAAAGCTAAGATTGGCCCTAACAGTCTCAATGAAGCAGCTCACGATATGGGTCATAAACACCAAGTTCGTGCCTCCACTAACGCGGCCTTAACAGCCGTCAGGCGGCCGACGAAGATTAACAATCTGTGTACGGCGAGGTGCATGCTCTCGCGACCTGTCCCGACCTGGAGAGCGGATGGACTGGGGTGGCCATGAGCGAGCCTGCAGAGGAGACTGCGGATTTTTTATTTAACTCGGTCAATTAACCGTGTCGCTTCATTTTAAAGATATATAGATATGCATTTACTAGTTGTGTATTAGTTCGTTAAACGGGATTCCTATTTCAAAGACTACGATATAAAAATTACCAAATATTACAATTTATTTAATTATTTTCTGAGATAGAAGCAGCAAGATAGCGCAGTGGCATAGTGCGCTCGGCATGCGATTGCACAAACTAAAAAAAATTCGCTAAGGCCAATCATTGGATAGGAGAAAATATATTATGAACCTCATCAAACTGGTCTGCAATGAGAATGGAATGCAGGTGACAGAACAATATTTAAAAAATAAATTCAATAATTCTTAAATAACAAAAAGAAGATGTTGTTATTATTAATATGTCATACACGGAATTTAAAATAGTTGCCGAAATTAGAGCTGATAATACACTTCTGCCTACCCCTTCGGTGATATAGGCGTGATGTCTTTTTAAACATGGAAAATCTGGAATACAGTAGTTACCCACACGTCCGATGAACGGTCTCTGCAAACGAGGCTTAGCCGTGATAATCGCAAATGTGATCTCAACGATCGAAATATCTTCAAAAAAGTCACTGGTCTCCGAAAACTCTATTCTCTATTGGACAAACCGTTGAAATTTCTTGTGTCGAGCTTGAGCATTTTATCATTATGTGTGTATACAGACCCCCAACTGCAAGTTATGATTTGTTTGAGTCGTGCATGGAGAGCGTTCTTGCCAAATTGTGCCATAGTAATAAAAAGGTAGTCATATGTGGAGATTTCAATATAGATATCTTAATACCATCCTCAAATTCTGATAGGTTTATTAATTTATTTAGATCTTTTAACTTATTTCATGTTTTTAATGAACCTACCAGAATAACTCCTATATCAGCTACTTGTCTTGATAATATTTTTGTTTACTGTAACTTTTGTAACAAGCACATAATCAATGTTATTAAGTCAGATCATAGTGGGCAACATATTGCTGTGGAACACCAACATGTCAGTCCTGTTAAAAAAATTACTTATAGACCAATCACAGAGAGACGATTAGAGCAATTTAGATATAATATTATGAATAAGACTCACTCACTAGATAATGTCAGTGATGAACCCAATATATTATATAATAATCTATTTGTTTCAATTAAAAACGAATTTCATAGTATTTTCAAAGAAAAAACTGCTATAATAAAAAGTAAAAAGAAATTTGATGACTGGGCAACTCCAGGTATTTATATAAGTAGAAGAAAATTGTATGACTTATACTATCTTAAGAACAGTTCAAATGATCCAGTTTTGATTGAATATACAAAAAAATACTCAAAAAATTTTAAAAAGGTTTGCTATACAGCTAAATCATTATTTATAAGTAATAAAATAAAGAACTCTGAAAGTAAAATAAAAACAACTTGGAAAATAATTAATCAAGAAACTGGTAAAAATAAAAATTCTTATATATCATACAAAATTAAAGTAAACAGTAACATGATCACTTCCGACAATGATATTGCAAGTACATTTGAGGCTTTTTTTTTCAAATATGCCAAAGACGCTTACCAGTGGCAAGTGCTAGCTGACTGTTAGAGTTTATCTAACAGTCAGCTAGCACTTGAACTATTGCAAAGCAATGTTGAAGAGTGCAGCTCCTCTTTTGAATTCCGTGACATTAATAGTCATACGGTTATACAAGCATTTAAATCTTTAAATATGAAAAAAACAGAAGACTTATGGGGTATTTCTGTTAGCATAATAAAGAATATAATCTATATGATTGCCCCTCAACTAAGCTTTACTTTTAATAATTGCATCAGAGATGGCATTTTTCCTAATCTTATGAAATTTAGTAAAATTATCCCTTTATTTAAGGCTGCTGACAAAAGTGACCCCTCAAATTATAGACCCATCTCTATTCTACCAGCACTAAGCAAAATTTTTGAAAAAATTATTTTAAATCAATTAATTTCTTATTTTAATAGAAATAACTTGCTCCATGACAATCAATTTGGTTTCCGTAAAGGGAAAAATACCACAGATGCGGGAGTTGCACTCTTAAAACATATTTATGAGGCCTGGGAAGATAAACATGATGCTCTTGGTATCTTCTGCGATCTGTCCAAAGCGTTCGATTGTGTAAGTCATGAAATTTTAATAGGCAAACTGAAACATTATGGTGTAACATTTAACTCTTTACGACTCATACAGTCATATTTGAGCGGGAGAACGCAGAAAGTTGTAATAAATAGGGCGGAGTCTTCGGGAGCGCAATTATGTATGGGAGTGCCACAGGGGTCGATTTTAGGACCTTTGCTTTTTCTTATTTACATAAATGATCTGCCTTACTTTACAACCAATCTTTGTGAAACGGTTTTGTTTGCTGATGATACCTCTTTAATTTTTAAAGTAAAGAGGGGACTCTGTGACTTTGACGATGTAAATAACGCCGTTTCGAAGGTATTACATTGGTTCACAACTAATAACCTATTACTAAATACCAATAAGACGAAGTGTGTCAAATTCACACTTCCAAACGTAAGGCAGGTTAGCACCAATTTAAAAATTAATAATGAAATAATTCAGTGTACAGATGCTACTGTTTTCTTGGGAATCACCCTCGATTCCAAACTGCAGTGGTACCCACATATTTCAGCGCTCTCAGAGAGGGTTAGCTCAGCAGCATACGCTGTTAAAAAAATAAGACTATTGACAAATGTCGAGACGGCAAGGCTAGTGTACTTTAGTTATTTCCATAGTGTTATGTCATATGGCATGTTGTTATGGGGCTCAGCGTCCGATATTAATGATATATTTGTAATACAGAAAAGGGCAATACGTGCCATATACACACTTAAACAAAGGGACTCGTTAAGAGAATTATTTAAGGAAATAAATATTTTATCTGTAGCTGGTCAGTATATTTATGATAATATTCTATATGTTTATAAAAATTCTAATCAATTTGTTAAAGTTGGTGATACCCATAAATATAGTACCAGGCATAAAAGTAGACTAGCCTTTCCTCAATTCCGTCTGCATAAAACTGGTCGTTCTTTCTTGGGGAAATGTATACAAATATACAACAAAATCCCACGATCTTTAACGGAACTCCCTTATCTTAAATTTAAAAGCCAAATTAAACAAAGACTAGTGAAAAAGGGATATTATACGGTTATAGACTACATAAACGATAAAGATGCGTGGATATAGATTTTGTATGATAATGAGACTAAATGACATGTATATTACTGTATTAGTTTTAATTATTTTTAAACAAGTAAATTAAGCTATGCTAACTACCAGTAATAATTATATATATTTTTTATACTCAATGAAAGATGTCCATAAACATTCAAATTAAATATATTTTATAAATATGATAACTAATATGATAAGATAGAATATAATAGGATATTTAATATATTAAAACATTTTATGACATCTTCCATTAACTCATAACTTCATGTAAAGGGAGGAACAAACTTGCTGAGTTTCTTGCCCGTTCTTCTCAGAACAAGGCCTCCTGGTAGTTTACGAACGGACGGCTTATAACGTTAAATATTGGAAACTGTTTTTCTTTTCGTTTCCAGTGTTTAACGTTATTTCTTTGACGATTCATGAGTGTATGTAATCATACCTTATATGAATAAACCATATTTTCATTTTCATTTTCAAACGTTTATTCAGGCTTCCGTTCCCATTACTCTTAAAATAGTCCAGTCCAGTTATCATTTGATACGGATGGAATCTTAATGAAGCAAGAATAAAAGGCCAGTCTAGAAACCTAATTCTGATTCCTAGAAGGGTGCAAGGAGCTCGTGTAATTGCCCAGAACGATTTTACCGTCCTCAAATTAAGATCTGGGTCAGATAATGGGACGTCAACGAGTCCTTTAGGATTTCTCCTCTAAAATATACGTACCAGTTGTAAATCCGCCCCCGCTAGTAGGTGGGTAATAATATCCACACGTTTAGGTAAATCGCTGAACTAGTGAGATTTATTTGCCAATTCGTAATAATTATTTTCACTCGAATCTTAAATCATCCCTTGAGATATGTTATAGAGGTATTTAATGAAACGAAATCAAAATATGCCGTGGGGTGACGGCAGAATACAATTACATTACTAGGTGGCTAAGAGGAACGCTGCTGTCCATTATTCGTCGCTGTCTTGTCCCTTAGTCGCCTTGTACGACACCCACGGGAGAGATAGGGGTGGTGACAATTGTATTTGCTCTGCCGTCACCATACAGCATTTACGGTATATCGATTGTGCTAATAAGAATTAAACCAATAAACTTTATTACCCACCTCAATAATATGGTGATTACGAACAATCAAGCAATGACGACACACGCTGTGAGCGCCTAATAATAAAAATTGTTCTCCTGACCTTTCAACACGTGTACAAAGATGAAAAGAAACGTCTATAATTATTATTAATTATTATAATTATAATTTCACGTTCTTTCGGGAAAAAGCGAGGCACTTGCTTAGTTAAAATGTTAATTGAAAAATACATAAATCGCTCCTATGTATGCCCCGAATGAGTAGGCAGAAGTTAATTAACACCCACGTTTCGCTAACTATATTCTGCCCCATGCCAAATACCGGGCACCTAAATCGCAGAATATTGTACAATAGTAACGCTGCTGCCCATTCCTCATAACTATTTTAACCTATTGCCATCCATTGGGCACGCAAATCCGAATGACGCTGGAGGTAATAAAGGATTTATAACCTAAAAACATCTAATACCAAGCAACCGTACGGAAGGTTAATTTTCAAAATTTCTCTAAATATCCGATCTATATCTCAACAACAATCAACGTCATAATAATTTAACATCTTTCTCCAATTATGCGAGTACCTAGGTATATTATTTCAACAACATTCAACGTCATCATAATTTTCCATCTTTCCCTAGCTATCCCAGCTATATTTCAACAACATTCAACGTCATAGAACGACGCCCCAATTAAGCCACAGCCTAAGCATTAACAAGCTAATTTAGAACCGATATCCGCAATATCCCAACCGATAACGAGGTTGTGGTCACCGCACAGCGCAACATGTGGATCCGCATACGGGGCGACACGGTGCCGTGTACTAGCTGTAACGCCTGGAACTAAGAACCGTATCAAATTAGATCGACGATTATGATCATCGTCCTACCATGTTTCCGTGTCATCTAGGGTCAGCGGAGTGTGTTGTTCCCATCATGAGTAGGTGGGTTTCGGAGACCCATCTTTACAGCACTTCTCCATCCTTTCTTGGACACACAGGTATTTGATGTTTAGCATCTTGACGATTCATAAGTGTATTGTAATGATACCAGATATGTATAAACGAATTTTGATTTTGCGGGGAACCTTGGGACAGATAGAAGGCTTTGCTGATCATCCCCCCGCGCTGGCAGACGACGGTGAACACACGGATATTTTAGTGGGTGCTAAGTAAAACAATGAGACTTACGGGAAATTATATAATCCCATCTGTCCTCTGAATGTATGAAAAAATTAAAACACAAAAGCGCCTGCTTACTCAGTTATCATAATTTAGGAAACTAGGAGGATAATTAAATAAATACACCTGTCAACCCCGTAACACAATACAGCTCCTTATCTAGTCATATAATTGGTTGACTTGCTGCCCAACAAGCCTGTGAAGTATTAGGGATTGTTGAAATATTTGGAGCGGTAATTTGGCCTCCAAATTTACGGTCCAACTTTCGGGAACAATTCGTACAATTGCATGTATTAAAGTGTACCTATTGCGGACGCAATTGTGACTGTCTCGTAACCGAAAGGGTTCCGCACAACTTTATAATGACTACATATTTGGTTCAGATGTTTGAGATCGGGATCCTCTGACCTTTCAAGGCCACTTGCGAAGATGGTAGCGACTTTAGGGACACACAGATTTTTTTAAATACCATAATTAAAACAAATGCAAAATGTCCAGCCAAGCACTCGTTATTAAACTATGAAACTACAATATTATAGCTTATTAAGACAAACCAGAAATTATAAGGTGACAACGTCCAAAAATTAATACTTTAAAATTAACACTATAAATGTACACTATAAGTGTATCATATTTTTCTACTACAAATTTGAACTCGGTTTAGTTGATAGTAGGAGTTTCAAGTCCACCTGGCATCTCGTCGTCAAAATCTGTCACCATAATAAGAATGTTAACAGCATTATTATGTTCCAACAATTTGTGATAAGATAGCCAGGCCGTCTGTGGTTGAGGGTTCCATGTGAAGCTCGATTACATCTTCAGCCCTAATCTAATCTTACCATCAGATTAGTGAGATGAAGCCCAAGAGCTTCCCTGTCTAGCAAAACAAGGCTGGTGTACATGATGATGGATCATTTATTATGGAAAAATATCTACTTGCATTCCACACTTCTAGATCAGCAAAACAAACTCGGCTGTTTGTTAACATAAGCTTTTGAGCAGCATTCTGCTCCAATGTTTTCGGACGCAGAAAAGAGCTTCTACCCGAAATGACGTCACGTATCCCGTACCCTTGTTCCACGCGATTAAGGTTGCAACTTTCGCGAACTTTTCGAATTCAAAGGGCCAGTTTCGAAGTGATTAACATTTCATTTAGGTAACTCACACGAGAACATTTGTGATCACTGTAGCGTTGTATATTCCTTTAATGTTGTTTTTTTTATTATTTAAACACATACATTAATCACGCCTACTTATCTCCGAAGGAGTGTAGAGGTGTAACACCAACGTTTCGCCTATTATGTTAGGTCCCTAGGTGGCGAGCTTGTTTCCATCTACCGTCCACGTGATTCGCAGAATATTGTTAGGTGTTACAAGAGTGATCTTTTCTCATGATATGCAAACCTATTCGTTCTATTGTCTTTCTGGCAATACAGGTATTACCATGTTTCACTTCTTTTTACTACCCATATCTCTCCCTCCGTGGGGTCAGTACAATGTTTTTATTGTAAGTGTAGTTGGCGGCTGATATGACGCTTGGGAATGCCCAAGCGTCATATCAGCCGCCAACTACACTTTCAAATTTATTATCTATACGAAATCTAGCCAACTTGTTTTGTAGGTCTAGATTTAAAACCCTTCTCGTTACATAAACCTGAACTGTTCATCTCATCCAACCCTCATCCAGCATCTAAAAATTAGTACCTAAGAAATATGTATCAAAGTTTCGTGACAAGTACCAACTGAAACTACCTAAAAGATCCATTAATAGCTGAACTGTAGAGACGAGAATAACTTTTCGAGGAACTATAGCTGTATAGCAGTTGGCACTAGAAAGGGTAAATAAGAACATTGAAACCACACGAAGACTCGTACAGCTACAGACCACTTAAAGAGCGGCTGCGATCGTTAGATATGCGCCAAAAGGACCGAATCACGGGGGCAACATGAAAGTGGATTCAATGGAACACGCAAAACCCACAGAAAGGATTCGGGACCTCCCAGCGGCAAATTCTTGAAACATACGCAAAATAGTCACATTTGATTTGGCTGAGGTTGCTTACGGCACGTGACTAGGTAATGGTTTTGTATTTATAAATAAGAACGTACCAATTTTGGATTTTACATGCCATTGACAAAATTAAATTTATTCTTACCTGTTAAGGGCAGTAAATAAAACAGGATACTGCATGGAGAACTAAAAATGTTCACATAATTTTGGAATGCTTGAGGCGGCTAGAAGGGTCTTGATTATAAGGGTGTATACGAACAAAGGCGTCGCGCACCGATGGATAATGGTTAGTTGAGCATTAATCATAGTTATATAGTTTTAATAAATAGTTTTATATGCGTTCGAATAGATAAGCCACTTGGTTAGGGCCTCAGAGAAGGAAACGCGGAAATGTTGCCGTCTGTTGTTGTTGTTCCAACACATTCTTGCAAAATTGTAATAGCTGAAACCAATGCAACATAATCATCGTCATCATCGTTCACTCCAGATTCATCCTAGATTATCTGGAGTCGGCGCAGAAGCAAAATCTTAAACAGAATCATTATCTACCTGCCCTGTTTCCCGGTAATCTGGATTCAATACTGTGTCTTTCCTCGTCCATTTATATCGGTCTGACATCATCAAGTCATCCGTTTCCTTTTGATCTATATCATTGATCACACTGTCAAAATCATCGGTCCTAAAAGTGGACATTTCCGCAAGATTCTCAGGTACTTCTCAGGTAATCTGAGTAATCTTATATCGGTCTGACATCATAGAGTCATCTATTTCCTTTTGATTCATATCATTCATTGCACTGTCACAAACTTCTGTGCTAAAAGTGGACATTCCTGCAAGATTCGGACTTTTCCTCGCTTGCCCCTCTATCTCTCAATACCGAAATACCGCCCCACTAACAAATGCAAAGGGTTCGCACGCAGAAACTTCCTGTTTCTGCGCGTTTTATCATTATAATTTATTCAAAGGACACGCTCAGACGGCGGCGCCCCGAACTTTGACATTCCTCAACATAAAACGCTAATGGAGCCCCGTGGTCTACATTTGGCGTAATTACTTTGTAAATTATTTAAACGATTCCCTAAACATGTGATTTGACTCGGCTAATATTCCGAATCTTCAATTCGATCAACAGAGTAATGGCTCTGAATTGGATTACATATTAAGGTATTCGCCCACTACACCGTACCATACCCTGAACGTAAAGCGGGGAATTCACTAGATGGGCATGCCTGCCAGACATGCTCACGCGGACCTCGTTTGTATAGGCCAGACTGACTGTGACAATCCTACACTAGGCAAACATCGCACAGACCTAATAGAAGCGAGGTCCGGCGGGCATGTCTGCAGGCATGACCGCGGGCATGTCCGTGTTTTTCCGTCCGTGAATTCCCAGCTAAGCCGTACCGGCACATGCAATAAAATATTCTTTCCCTCAATTTATATGATCCGACGCCCACTACCGTGACCGTTCCGTCACTGGCCATATAAGTAGAGTACCGGCATTGAATTCGAGTCTAATGTTTTGCCGGTGCGGATACGCTCCGTGCAGGGCCGGTGACAGAACGGCCTAGTGGGCAGATACCTTTATTCGGAAAGTTGAAAGAGTGATTGTTTCAAACATACCTTTACAAAATTCATTGTTCAGCTACCGGTGAAATACGTCTAAACTTTTGACAGTTGATGGCTCGTGCAGGAAGTGTTTCTGTTTTAATGTTATTACAAACACACGCATATGAATCACACCTATTCATCCCCGAAGGGGTAGGCAGAGATAAATTATACTAAGTTCCATGTAATAGTGCGAGCCTATTTCCATGTATCGGGCAAAAAATAAGACCTCCTCTCTTTCGCTTCTTTGATATAAAAGAGACACAAATCAAAAACGATTTTCAGGCAAAAATAAGTCTTCATGGCATTCAATTTGAATGCATAATGTCTCGAATTATCTTTTGAGTTGTGCCGTTTTAAAATTGAATGACCTATATGTATAGCACGGTTCAATTGCATCTAACATAGTACCTACGGTCAAAGACCAGTCCGCTGCCACGGCTGGCGCCGAGCCAACCGGGTCAGCGGGTTAACACCCGTGACGTCACATGTCACGTTTTTCATGTGACGTCACAGTTGGAGCACACCAGAAAGTGCAATTAGTCAATGCAGTAAGGTGTTATTTTGATTGTCAGCTACCCGTTCGCTGCAGCATTCTTGTTATTGCGACTAGCAATACACCTACTACGATTTAAGCCGGATCCAGACTAGCGTAACGTGTAATGTAACACGAATTCTACCTTAGGACGGTTACATAATGCTCGTAGTGCCGTCCTAACATAGAATTCCTGTTACATTGCACGTTAGATTACATTACACGTTACACTCGTCTGGATCCGACTTTTCATGTCTGTTATGTGGCAATAGGATCAATGAGACCAATGGCAATGGGACCTGACATAGTTGGCGAAACGTGGGTGCTAGTTCACCTCTGCCTACCACTATGGGGATCTAGGTGCGATTTATGTAACAATTTGAAAAGTTGGCACGTAAGTATTCCTCGATTATGACCTGCTGTTTCAATGTTCACTATGTCCCGATCCATTGTGTTACAAACAGTAATTGCCGACGATAGTACATTTTTCACAAATAATTTACTTACGTTAAAAAGGAATTATACCGCCTGCATCTAGAATTCGCCATCTTGCCAAGTTTCTCGACGAAATCGTGGAATGATTTAGTTCGTAATAAGTTACGTCCGCTGGTGTGCGTGCGGAGAGTGATACCAGTGTAATACTTCGCTTTTTAATAATTTTATTAGGTTTTTATTTCAAAATTATATAAATGTTAGAAAAGTTATAACAAAGAAAATTAGGGTTAGAAAAAGTTCGAAAAATTATACTGTTGATTCGGAATAAAACAAGCTTATTTAACATTTTTATGCTATTAGCTTCTGTTCACTATCATCATTATTACATACATACAAAAATCACGCCTAGTTATCCCTGAACGTTTAGGTATGAATGTGGAAGGACGTAGAAGGACGTGGAAGGTCGTAGAAGAAGAGGAAGAGAGGAGTGGACGACGAAAACATGTGCCTACCACGCCTAGGGTGGGATAAGGTAGGAAGAATAAGAAGGGGTAAGCAGAGGGACATTAACGTTTCACCAATTATGTTAGGTCCCATGTAATAGGCGAGGAGCCTATTGCCATGTATCGAGTAAGTCAGTGTATTGATACATGATATAAGAGGAACGCTGCTGCCCATTACTCATCACTGTCTTTATTAGTCGCGTTGTACGATACCAGATAGAGAGACTGACATTTGTATTCTGCTCTAATTTTTACATGTCGAATATTGCTTTGCAAGCTGTGTTCGCCTTTAATATCATATACGTAACAAATAAATCAGCTTTGTATAAAATAGCAATATTTAAAAATTTCCGGGGGACTACCCTCCGAGGAAGGCATTTAAGACATTTCGTACATAAATTATTCTAATAAAAATGTCCCTAAACTAAGTACCCACATTTCCGCTCAAGAACATCGGCGCACAATCCATAATCGCCCTTAACATACCACCACTTATTGCTCATTCAACCTTGGAACAATCGTAGCGCAATACAGTCGAAAATTGATCACGCCCCGGCATTTAATTAGGTGGAAATCAGGTGAGTACCACCCACCTGCGCGGACGAGATAAGGACAGTTATTTTATGACTTCCGAGATGAAACTCCATTGGAGGAGCTTAGGAGAGATCGGGAAATCGCAATAAGGCCGGTACGCCGATCGAACTGTGCTTTGTCCCTCTCAGTTCAATGGGGTACGACTGAAATGGATACAATCAACCGAAAATAAAGTGAAAGTTTTGTTACCAGTTTGCAAATTTATACAAACGGGTTTGCTTGTCACTTGAATTAACCGTATTTCAAGGTGCGTGCCACGCAAGATATATTAATGACGACTTTATCCCCGAAGGGGTAGGTAGATGTGAATTGGCAAAAACACCGCAACTCAAAAATAATTATGGCATGGTATTAATATTAATTAATGATAGCAATTATAATCAATATTAATTATCATAACAAACACATTCTTGCCATATTTTCGATCGATGCGTCGAGACTGGAAGTCACAAGAGCACTGTATACACAATAGTCTTCATCAACATTACCATACCATCAATACACAAACAAAACTTAATTGACACCTATTGGATAAATTTTTCTTTATTCTACAGCATTATTGAGAGCAAATGATTGGAAAAATATTAAAATTGTACCTTTGCACTCTTACGTTAAGTCTCCAATTTCACTGGCACCGTATTCCGATCACGCCCATACGCTAGCTGGAATTGTTAACTTTAATTTGTCAGTTGCGCGGACTGTCGAAGAAACTCAATTATCGTAACGCCAGCGAAAATAAACAAACATCCAGAAATTTATCCGCGGGTGAGATTGTGCGATTTTACTCCGTGGGTACACAGAGCAGGAAATCATCCAGCATGTCTATTGAAAGCCACGAGACGTGTATTGCATTGCGGGCGATCTTGTGGATTCAATTCATAATCTATCTATACTAATACCAGCTGAACCGGCAAACGTTATTCTTCCCTTATCACTTACATACATACATAAATCACGCCTATATCCCCGAAGAGGCAGGCAGAGGTGAACTACCACCCACGCCTCGCCAATTATGTTAGGTCCCATGTAATAAGTGGCGAGCCTATTGCCATATATCGAGCACAAAAGTGTCGCAGTACATTGCTAGGTGGTATAAGAGGAACGCTGCTGCCCATTCCTCATCACTGATTTATCCTTAGTCGCCTTGTACGACACCCACGGGAGAGATTTGGGGTGGTGACAATTGTATTCTACTCTGCCGTCACCACACGGCCAATATGTTTTGCCATTATTTATATAAGGTATCATTAAATACACTCAAAGATTTCGGAAGAGATAACAAACACTGTGACACAAGATTTTTGTGTGTACCTACGTACAACTAAATTTCCTTCATCATGAGGATCTCAATGGACCAGTATCTATCTAGCTCGCTCGGCCTGCGATTGCGTAAACTAAGCAATGTTCGAAGGTCGTTTCTTGGTTGGGGGAACCAAAACATATTATTCCTCATATTATCTTCTAAACAATCAATCCATCCATTGCTTCTTCGGCCTTCCTCTCATTCTAGGTCCATCCACATACACTCATCTACAATGTCTTAGGATATTTTATGTACGCCTACTTCATGTTCTATGAGCCTCCATTCTTATAATACCGACATAAATTATTTGCAGTTTTTCAATGACTTATTAATAATTATGGTCATCAGTCACAACATTGAATAAATTGCACAGGAATCGTCAGTATCTTTAGAATGATCGCCGATACAACATAAATTAAAATCAAAAGTACCTATGGTTACGTAACATTCATCCCTCCCCATCACATCGCCATCTTCCGCTACAGAACACTACCCAAACTTAATGCTGCAGTTACCGCCAAGTCCTCTGCACTCTGCTGCTCTGTGACACCCAGGGATTTCTGTTGTAATAGAATTTCAGTGTTCCCGTGATTGTTGGCTGAAACGACGGCTCTACAGCGATAAAGGAGCAGTTTACTTTCTAATTAGATCTTTAATTGGTTCAGACCCGGATCCCAAGGCTTGCCCTACAGATCATTTGCTCCACAATTGGAAATCTACACGTTCGTTCAATTAGGATTTGGGAATTACACTTGTTTTTACAAACTGCAAATATGATATTGAAAATAGTGTAAAAAACATCCGCCGTGTGGTGACGGCAGAGCAGAATACAATTGTCACCACCCCTAGTCTGTCCAGCGGGTGTCGTACAAGGCGACTAAGGAGAGCGATGAGTAATGGGTAGCAGCATTCCTTTTATAATATAACACCTAATAATATACTGCGATTTATGTGCCCGACAGATGGCAATAGGCTCACCACCATAAGACTTAACTGGCGAAAAGTGGGTGTTAATTCACCTCTGTTAACCCCTTCGAGAAAATAGGCTTGATTTATGTATGTATTATTGTATTGGGATTATGCATACAGTAAGTGCTCCCCGGTGTTAATAAATTATAATCGTGCCTGACGTGCTGTTCACGGTGCATAATAGGTAATTGCATGAATTATACAACGAAATGCAATCACTCGGTATTTTTTTTTTTTATATATTTTTACACTCACACCTATCATCTAGCCCAAAGTAAGTAGCCTAAGCACTTGTGTTATGGATACTAGATGACGGACATATTTTTAATATAATTATGTATATAAATATTGAAAATATACTACATAGACATATACACAACCAAGACTCGGAAACAAACATTTGTGGTCATCACAAAGTTTGCCCCTACCAGGATTCGAACCCGGGACCTCTAGGCCAATACCCAGCAATCTGAGCATTCGACCAAGCCGGCCGTTAAATTAATGTCCAAAGTTAAATCCATTAGCTGGGAGACACGTAATTCGACCATTCGTGAGGGGAATCTTAGTTCGGTCACTCCGTACGGGCATTATACATAGTCAGTAACGATTTTAGTTTATTAGTTCTGTCTATAAAGGGGTGGGCACCATAAACCGGGCACTACACTTTGTTTTTAATGCTTCATAGAGACACTGTACGGTCCAAGTGACAAGAGAGTGCGCTGAAAGGGTTAAAAACTAGTCGGACAAAATATTTAACATAGATGAAAAAAAAATACATTTCCTACTCTCACCTCTATCATCTAGCCCGAAGTATATTCGTGGAGTGGATACAAATGCGCGTACGAGATTCGAACCCGGTACCTCTTAGCTGTTAGCAAGCGATCGGTTTATTATAAAAAACAAATTGGCATTAAATAAATTTTAAAACAGTTCTTTTTACTCCAGTATTTAATTATATTTTGAGGTTGTCCAGTGGCCTGTTTTAATTGCATCGGTGTGAAAAATTATAGAAATATATTTTGGAATAATTGTGCAGCCAACTGACCACGTAACTACAAACAATGAACTGTCTCAAGAAACCCAGCAACGGTATAGAATAGTAAACCGTATAATCTCATTAGAAAATCGCTCTAAATGGTTTTAGTAACATAGTTTACTCAGAGTATGAATCGATTCAATTTCCGGTCATGAACGGCGTGAAATCTATTTTGCGATTTATGGCTCGTATTTTATTGTTCCATAAATTGCTAGGTACAGTGTACAACACGTCAGGTATCCACAAACTATTAAATTCTTACAATCGGTTGGGCACTTACAATTATTATAATAAGTATTATGTGCTGATGCAGTACAAGATCTCGCGAGCTACGCAATGCAATGACGACGGTTCCTCGTATTAATATTTCTAAAAAAGATATTATAATACTGATCAACCTTCGTCATCTTACCCTGCTCCTAAATATGTTACATTTTGATGACCGTCTAATACTTTACTCGGTTAAAAGGATACTATGGTTAAGAGTAAATAAAGTACAATAGTAAATCTCCATAACGCATCCGCTTATAACTCAAAACGTCCATTAGCCATGTAGCTCCTTGCTTGCACTCACCTCAAGTGCAGGTACACCCACAATTAAATTTTAAACTTTGTTGCAACGCCATAAAACCCACTGTGGATGCAAACGACAAGTTTGTAACGGCACGAACGTGTCATTTCCGTCTGAGCCTCACTAAGCCGTGTGTGGTGTATGTTTTTTTAATAAGACATTGATTTTCTTCTGTTAATATTTGTTCCAAGTGACAAACACGGGCTTGTAATCTGCTTGGAGGGGTAACAAGAGGGGAACCCCTCCAATCCTTCTTCTTCGTAGGTAATTCGAAAATCTCATATATTATTAAAAGTGAAAAATGCAAATCTTTTCCCTTCGGCTCAAAAACAAACGAGGGGTGCCCTATTTTTGCACATTCTATTTGATTGAAGCAAGCATGCAGATGTGATTTTATATGTTGCTGCATGGTGATGGCAGAAAAGAATACAAATTGTCACCATCGCCAATCTCTTCTCCCGCGGGTGTCGTACCTACAAGGCGACTAATAAAGCGGGGAATTTACTAGACGGGCGGGCATGCCTGCCAGGCATGCCATCGAGGACCTCGTTTGTATAGGCCAGACTGTATGACGTAACGCGCAAAGTCGATTGAGAAAATTTTACTTTATGAGGTAACCTGACGTGCTGTTGACCTTACTTAGAAATCTTACGTTTCTACTCAGAGACGACAATGAACTAAAAAAGACGACAACTAAAGGGAAAAATGTGGAGGACTATTTATTTTATTACCTACATAATTTAAGACCTTATACATATAATTAATTATTTGTATACTTACCCATATTTATGCAATAAATGATTTGATTTGATTATTTAACGTAACAATAACAACAATAATTTGAACGTTATCGAGTACTTAATTCCAAAAAAAAAACATTTAAATGTAGACCATGGACCAGGCAAAAATAGCGACTACACATATGTTTTCAATTGGCAAAAAACACGTTAAGGCACCCTTTATTTAAAGTCATGTCTCTGAGTACGGAGTGAGTTATTAAAATATATAAGCTGCATCGGCAAACGTTGCTTTGCTTTTATTATCTAGGGGTTTTAAAAAATAGCCTACGACCTATTTTCATACCTACCAAATATACATAAAGAATTTCATAAAAATCGGTCTAGCTAGCCGTTTCGGAGGAATTGGAAAACAAACACTGTGACACGACATTTTTATATAATATTAGATTTCAATAGCCATACATTGTTATCAGAGCAGGCAACTTTAAATCAACAAATTGTAATACGTAACCGTGTTTAAAAATACCTATCGCGTACCTACTCCGTTCAATAATAGGAGCACGCTCAACCTTGTACGCAAGAGCGGGCGCGTGGTGCCGTGGCAGGGAGGATGCGGGGAAGACGCGGGGTGAGGTGGAGGGGTGAGTACCCGCGCTAGCGCGTCGACGTCGCCGACGCACATGTAACAGTTAGCGGCCAGTAGCGTTCGCAATCGCACGCACTAGCCCACGTTTGTTTCTTCGCGCTCTAAATTTTAATTTTCAACGTAATATCATTCCAGTTTCACTCCCATTATGGCCAACTGCGCTCCGGAAGGCAAACGACGCAAAATCACCACGGCCAGAGAAGAGGAAGACAGTAATCTACATAGAGGAAGACAAAACAATACAACACAACTGTGGCGTTTCTGATGAAAACAAACGGTTTTTTATAGGTGACACAACAGTAACGCGGCCTGCGCCAAAGGCGAGTGTCTTAGATGAATCCCCGAGCAAATTGCAGCGCTTCCCTTTCGAGAAGCAAATTGAGTTTTTCGGCACCATCGCAGGTGAGGACCCAATAGATTATTTCAACTTCTTCTTCACTCCAGATTTCCTTGAACATGTATGTGACACAACTAATAGCCATGCTAAAATTATGACAGACATATTATGTTCAGTGGAGACTGAAGGGGGTCTTAAAAGGAAAAATATTTGGAAGGATTTGACTGTGGCTGAATTACAAATATTCCTTGGCATACTCTTCCACATGGGCACGATAAAAATGAATAAATTCCAAGATTATTGGAAAAAAAGCAGATTGTTTGATATAACTATTTTTCACCAACACATGACAAAGTTTAGATTCATCGCAATAATTAAATATTTAACGTTCATTAACAGATACAATCTATTGAGTGAATTCCTTACAGATCCCTTGAATGAAATACGCTGCCTTATTAATAATTTCAACAACACTATGCTGAAGTATTATTATCCTGGCAAGGAATTAATATTTTCTGACAATGTCTTGGTGCGTAATAATCGCGTCTTCTTTAACCATCAAAATAAATTAAACGAACAAGGTTTCAAGTTTTACATGCTAAGCGAACCAGATGGGACCATACTAAAGTTACACGTATGCACCGCGGGTGAAAATTCTCTGCCTGAAGTCAGTAGAAAAATTATTTTAGACCTCATGAAAGAGAAACTGAACAATGGCCACGCAATATTCACAAATGTATGCTACCGGGGCTACGCTGTAGCTAAGGAGCTTCTAGCCAGCAAAACTTATTACACGGGTATGTTGCGGAACCTGCCAGAAAAATATAAAGACAACGCATTGAAAAATCTTCTACAGGGGGAGAGTACATCAATGTTTCACGAGTCAGTCCACATTGGCACATGGAGGGGTCCAAAACCGCTGGCCTACATCTCCTCAGAATACGGCAACAGCACGATTACTGTGAAAGATAAACTCGGGAAGGTCAACAAACCACAAGTGGTCGCGAAATTCGACGAAGTTATGTCCCAAGCCAATATATTAAAAGAAATGCTGGACTACTACCCTTGCAAGGGGAAACTCATGCGGACACACCTGAAGGCGGCAGTGCACATATTGCAACTGATGCTGATGAATGCCCATAAAATGTTCAACAAGTATTCGATACGTCCGAAGCAAGACTTTGGGGAATTCCGTTTGGAGGTGATAAAGAGTCTGTTGCCCATAAAAGAGAAACCCAAAGCGCGCGTCTGGGAAGGCCATGTGTTGAAAAAGCTTGAACAGAAGCACTATTCCGGCAAAACCAGACGCAAGGCTTGCCGGTACTGTTTGAAGAAAGGAAAACGCAGGGACACGGTTTGGTGTTGCGTGGGATGCGACTCTACCCCGGCGCTTTGCGTAGAGTGCTTCAATGGTTACCACCTGCAACGTGATGCTATTGATCTCACCAAATGACATACATAATAGTAGAGATTATATATACCAAGGGCGATGGAACAAAGAATTTTTCAGATCGCAAGTATTTGGTTGATAAATATGCCATCTGAGGCTTTTTTTTTACTGCCCGAGGTAAGTTAATAATTTTATGTCAAACCTGATCATAAAATGGACTTTTCCGCCCGCTTTGCGTCAACTACTTGCGATCTGAGACATATTGTGTGAGCCCCTGACCAGGGGCCCTACCGCCTAACTCGATTGCGGCTATAGCAGCTATCCTGAATTTTTAGGCGGCACGGATTTTGTGCCAAATTCATACAAAATCATTCGGTGATCATTCATTCAAAGCTATCGCTAATAGTTTAGGTACATTTGGTGCGAAATTGCAGCATGGCGTCATAAACTATAGCTTTTGCTTTAGCAATTGAGTTAGGCGGTAGGCCCCCAGGAAGTAAGGTTTTCCGTACCCGTAGCGGGCGGAAAATCCCACTTCCTGGTCAGGTGTCACATAAATCACGTTTTTTTTGTACTGTAGTAGTGACTGTACCAAATGTGCAAACAATAGGGTACAGAAACAAATTGATGGCTGTGTAAAATATTTATATTCTGAAAAAGTAATAGCCCAACATTGCATAAAATTCCATTGTAAAATTACTGATATTAAGTTTCGAAATATATATATTTTTGGTACACCTACACTTTCTTTTATTTATGTACCTTTTTGTGCTTTTATTTTTTGTATATCTTTACCTTTCCAAGTTCCTAGTTTGTTTGGGATCGGCGCAGTATGTTTCCTCTTCCATTCATTTCGGTCAGACGTGATCAAGCCATCCACTCCCTTTTGATTCATATCATCCATCACACCGTAAAGGTGCTAGTGATGAATGAATGTATAAAAAAGAGACTGAACGGACCACGTCGAGAGACCGATGAATGGAGAGAGTGATTGGAATGACAACATTCCAAACCATACCGCCATAACCATACCAAGGTTTTGGATTAGGTTTTACAGCCGGCCGCTTACCTGACACCAACCCTCTTTGGGTATGCTGTTGTTGGTGGTTTGCCCTTCACCATTCGGGTGCCCCAAGGTGCTTATTGGTCTACACTGGGCAATCTCCATTAGTCGGCTTTTACGCACCCATGGGATGATTCGGGGCCATGGTTACTAGTTATTCTATAAAAAATCTAGATGCGGCGCGCCGCTTATGTTTCCGCGCCTCAACGTTGCATCGCCTCGACTTTTTCTGTGCGCGACCCGCCTTCGTTGTCTAGTAAAAAAAAGATACTACTGCCACTCACCGCTTGGATGAAGAAGTCCTCGTGCAGCACGCTGACGATTCCGAAGTTGGTGAACTTGAACACCCTATCCATGATCCACATGAGGTTCGGCAGCACCCCCGGCCGGGGGTTCCACGCGGCCATCAGCATGGGTACGTCGGCCGTGCTCTGGTGGTTGGCAAGCACCAGCGTCCTCCGGCCTGAGCACGCGACCGGCTCGTCTCCGGACTCCATTACTGCGGGACGAAAGGTTACCTTGAGTAACGTTACAATTGTTGGTTCCCTGTATTTAAAATTTAAGTTTATACGTACATACATAAATAAACCACGTCTCTATCCCCTAAGGGGTGCGACTTTTGTGCCTGATAAACGGCAATAGGCTCGCCTCTATGGTGAAACTTAACGTAACGTAACGAAACGTGGGTGTTAATTCTCCTCTGCCTATACCTTTGGGGGATAAAGATTCGATTAGAAGAAGATGTATGATAGATTAGAAGAAGATGTATGTAATAATAAATTATACAGGAGAGTGTCTATAGTCTACCCGTTTTGGGCTGCTTTCCCCTACGTACGACAACGAAGACAAAACAAAACAAAATAAGTTTTTATTGTACATTCATTACGATACAAATAATTTTTTGAAATTCAGTCTCATAAAAGCGATATCTTACAGACAACCTTACTATATTTTTTGCCAGATACTGATACTATATTATGATCTCATTGACATGAGGCACTTCGTATCCTAGCACGATTTGTACAGAGACGAATTCAGGGCAAAAGCGTAATAATAAATAAATATCCCAAAGCGAACTCCCAGCAGGGTCCTCTCAATATCGGCGATTCTATTGTGCAAACAGTTCCACGGGTTCCCATCGCAGGTGCACTTCGACATGTCATAAAATAACGGTGTACGGTCGGTCTGAAAATCTTTACCAGTTTTGATATTAGATTCTTAACACACTTTTTTCACTAAAGTAAAAAATGCCATATCAATTTACTTATTACCTTTTATGAATGAATGAATGAAATAAAGTTTATTTGGCAAAAAAGAAATTAACAATAATAAACACAAATTTAAATATTATTATTAGGCCAAATAGGTCCCCGCTCAGCTTATGCCGAGGCACATAGTGCTTCGACGCTGGTATTCTGCGGATACCATAATTACTTATTTTACTAGGTATATAGATTCCTTATTACAAAATAGCATTAGACAATGCGCAAACAATACAGCTTCTTCTCTGCACAGGAACTTTTAACGTTATTTTTAAAAGTTAATATGCAAAATGACACACCGAAAATAACAAAGAGAAATATCAGAGGTTTTTCTTGCTGAAACTCATTTCTTTATTCGTTGAAATGACATTTATATCAAAAATTATTGTTTGAGACGTTCACTTTGCACAAATTTTACGAAAGACGGTTTTCTATTACCAAACCTTGATAGCAGTCAGTTCATCTCCAAGAGCGATGGCTTGTCAGATCATTAGATAAAAGATAATCTGTACTCAATGAAATTATTATGAAATAGACATTTAGAACTTGCGACCTAAAATGTGCATGCAATTGTCAACCTGCACCGACCCAAAATAGGATGGGATAAGGGCAGGGCGATGATGATGAATTGTGAATTGTGTTAAGGTGGTAAGCATTTTCTGTACCCGACTGTACCATTACAATGCAGTTGCTATTCGCGGTAAAGCAAGGGGATTTCTCTATATATTTCACCGGGTTCTATCGGAGTCTCATAACAATACTAAATTTAAATCCACTTTTCCCGGATAATATTTTTCCAAAGAACAGTAAATATTATAGTACAGCTATAAAATAGAATAAAATTGCAGAAGAAAGGAGAGCGTTGAGGAGCATGGCTGGGGTAAGGCTGAGCGATCGATTGTAAAACAGTGTGATAAGAGAAAGGTGTGCTTTGAAAGAAGACGTAAATACAAATGTGATTAACATAATTATATTAAAATCTTGAAAACTTTTAATTCTATTTAAAGTTTTAAAGTTTAGTTAGAATAAATGCAGAAGAAATGAGAGCGTTGAGGAGTATGGCTGTGGTAAGGCTGAGCGATCGATTGTACAAATGTGATAAGAGAAAGGTGTGGTATGAAAGAAGACGTAATGACAAGAATTGAGAAAGAAATGCTCGCATGGTTTGGTCAAATAGACACAACGAAAGGAGAACGACAAAAAAGATTTATATGGCGGAGGTGAATGCAGAAATGGGAAGGGGAATGCCTAGGCAGATGTTTTATAATCAAATTGAAAGTCTATTAAAAAACCTTACTCTATTGCTAAAGCAAAAGCTATAGTTTATGACGTCAAGCTGTCACTATCAGCTATAGGTTTTGAACGAATGATCGCCGATGATTTTGTATGAATTTGGCAGAAAATCCGTACCGCCTAGAAATTCAAGAAGACCGCTAGCTAAATTGATAGCTGTCAATACTGCAGCCCCCGTAGCACAGGACGTGGACACATCTCTTTCGGGGGAAAGAAAATCTTTTCCTCTCGCTCTAACTCCCACTAAATTCCGAGAGAAAACACTGTCATTTTTTCCACGTCCCGTGCTAGGTCTACTGCTCGGTGCGTCCGTCAACTGTCAATACTCTGCCTCGCACTTTCCTTTGTACCGCTAGCAGCTACGTATATTAATAATATTTCGGTATTTTAATTAGGCATTAGTGAAATTTTGAATCCTATTGAAAATATATGGGCAATGATTGTGACCGTGCAGTAAAAGAAGAAAAAGCATTTGATGCATCATCGCACAGGCTCTGATGTGTCATCAGATGAGAGTGAAGATGAAGATAGTAAAGATTCAATTACCGATGTAGAAGATTAAGAATATTTTTTTAATAAGTTATGGACATAAATAGTGCTTTACCAGACGCGGAGAAGCCAGAGGATAGTTAAGTGTTCGATTTGTGTGTATGTCCGTTCCTATATACGGTCATAACTACCTACTCAATAACTTGCTTTCTTATAAAAAAAATATTATTTTCTTTTAAAATATTTAATTATATTATTTTTTCCACTAACCCTACTTTTGCGATCACTCACACAAATGCAAAGCTCATCTTATTCCAAAAGAACTATATCGTTCGTTCACGTTAGCAGTTGTTGTTATACTCTGTTCTTATTGCTGATACAATTTTAGACGGTCGCTCGGATAAACAGTGCATTGCTATAGAGCTATCATCAGCAATCGAGTTAGGCGGTAGGGCCACAGGTCAAGAGTACCCGAAACCGACGGGCATCATGAAGATAATGAGATTGGATCAAGCGAAAGAACTAGCAAGGGTCGTAGCAAGTGGAAAGAAGTGATCTCTGTCACCTCTGTGAAAGAAAGGCATGTTAAATGTATGTATACTTTAAGGCTCGTGTTCACCAAGACTTAAACAGGCAATTATTATTTAACTGTCGGTTTTTGACATTTCAACATATGAAGAACTGTCAAAAACTGACGATTATCTTTTAATCGCTTATTTTACGTGTTGGTGAACTCCAGCCTAAGAGTATAGCAGTTGTCCCCCAGACAATTCGCTCTAAAGAACAATACACGTGAGGCTTTAAACTGCCGGTTATCACGACATTATGGCAATATAAACTAAGTTATTAGATTAAAGTGGCCGATCACGAGCATTCACATAACTGCAGTTCAAATCCCTACGGTCATGGATGGTATAATGTCATTTCAAAATAAAAAGGCAAAGTATGAGATGTAATATGAGAAATAAATAATTATACTTTTTAAGATTGTTGTAGTAGGGATGAAATCTTTTTATGTCACTATCCGAAGTCATAAACATCATAAACCTTTCAAATGTCATCCTGATGTATCTTCAGACTGTTGATGATGTTAGTTATCTAGGCTTGCGGGGTTGCGGTTACCTTGATTAATCTTGTAATTTTTTTGTCTTTATCTATACTAATATTATAAAGCTGAAGAGTTTGTTTGGTTGGTTTGTTGGTTAAACGCGCTTATCTCAGAAACTACTAACTCAAATTGAAAAATTATTTTTGTGTTGGATAGTCCATCTATCGAGGAAGGCTATAGGCTATATAATAACCGACATCAACGCGAGCGGAACCGCGTGTGACCACTAGTTAACTATAAAAGTGTCACCTGACAAACGCGTCATGTGCGAAGAGCCTAACTACGATTAATATTTTTACTGCAACCGCCTGAGTTTGAGAATAATACATATTTGAGTTGGAACCGTTTATAGCCTCGTACAGTGTGTTTGGTGAACGTGACACATAGATAAAGATGGCAGCGCGAAATAAATTTACTCCAATGTCTGCTGAGAAATATTTATGGAGAGAACGAATTGGACTGGGCGTTTGTTTTGGGGTGGTCCTATTTGGTTTATAATCGTTCTTGTGGACAATATTGTATAAATAGCGTAGGACTTTTTCAAGTCCACCTGGCTAGCTACCACCATCTCATCATAATCTGTCGCCATAATAATAATGTCAACAGCATTATTGTATTGTGTTCCGACAATTTGAGATAAGATAGCCATTCATTCCATCTTCGGGCCTTTATTGTCACTTACCGTCAGTTGAGATGAAGACCATAGAGCTTCCTTACCTAGCTTAAAAAAATAAATTACATAAATCACGTTATTTATTCCTGATTGGGTAGGCAGATGTCAATAAAGACCTTCTTTTTCTATATATTATAATTAACATTTACATTTTTTTTCACGATTTATAATAAATAAACATTATTACACTCACACCTATCATCTAGCTAGCCCAAAGTAAGTAGCATAAGCACTTGTGTTATGGATACTAGATGACGAACATTTTAACGACGATTTGTAAGTGTATTTAAGTGTAATAAGGGTTGTGTACACCAAGCAACTGCACCTAAAGATCTCTATCGAATAGGCACGCCTTCTAATGAGATTTATAATAAAGCCTTCGAATAAAATTAAAACTTTCAAGGGCTGAAGAATGAAGAATAGCTTCAGTTAGTTATAAGTTTTCAAGTACAGATCCGTTGTGCACGCCACAAAAGACATGCGAGGCTTGCATTAAGCAATTGAATGGTGGGTAGCCATTATTTAGGTGTGTTAAGGGATAACAGAAGAAATAGAATGTTCAGTCATCATCATCATCACCGGCTTTTTTAATGTCCCCACTACTGGGGCATAGGGTCTTCCCTATGAATGGAAGAATATAAGAAGAATGGGTTATCATAGGTTACATCACACTGGCCTAGTGTGGGATGGTGGGTATTAACGACTGCAGATGCAGCCGGGACCAACGGCTTAACCAAAGCACGGAAAACTCGATGTAACATATATTTGGTCACCCATCGAATAACCTGCCTTAGCGAACATTGCTTAGTCTACGCAATCGCAGGCCGACGTTCTCAAAAAATACACGAATGTTAAAACCTCTATATGGTTTTATTTCAAAGATAACGTTAATATATTACACAATTATATTATTATAAAAGCTATTTTCACCGAAGATCTAATAGATAATTTTATGTAGCTGAAAATTTCCTCCTTCGGCTCAAAAATGTTCAGGGAAAATTTCAGGCACCTTTATACGTTGCTACGGAAGCTTTTTTATACTCATCCCGTTAATCTTAAGATATTATCCCGTATAATACCGACTAGTAAATAAATTGATAAAGCTATTGAGAGGAACTCAAATTTGTGTTAGCGATTAATCTCTTTATTTTAAGGCCTTCCCGAACGAGGGAAACTCTGGAATTTCTTGTTTTTCTACTTCATGAACACTTATTTCAAAGAGGTGGTAGTATTATTATGTTGTAGACTTCGTCAGTTGACTTTCATGCAAAGGACCACACAATGCAGATTTAATTCGACCCGTCCCTGTAGGACAGTTAAGTGACACAAGAACACAAAAGGCAGTGAATCCACCACACATCACCAATTCTAATAATGCAATGGTCTAAGATACTAAGGACGAATAGCACAACAAAGAACCATCAAATCTCGGAAATCCAAACAAGATTTGCTAACAATAAGAATGTCCCGGAATAATCTCCTCCGAAGCCGCAGGCGGATGAGTAATTACTAAAGGAGCTTTCGCGCAAATACATTCGTGTACATCTGTGTACGTCTGTCGGAACCCCACTATAATTCGAACAGAACTACGGAGAACATATGCGACAAGGAACATGCATATAATTTTCAGAACACTGAGGAATAGAATACGGCAATATCAAATAAACATGTCCTTTGTATTCAAAGTGCCTTTTAAATGAAAGAAAGCAGCTTGTTACGTATATACACCACCTGCAGCGAACTAACATAGTTGACGAAACATGGGTGTTAATAATACACCTCTGCACTGCTCTTTGGGATTAATAGGTGCCTTATGTAGGTATGTAAAAAGAAGCCAGATAATTTTCGAATAATTATGTAATAGATGCCAAAGTACGGTAGAGGGTTAGTGTCAGGCAGGCGGCCGGCTGTAAAACCTAAGCAAAACTTTGAGCAGTATGGATTGGAATGTTGTCATTCCAATCACTCACTCCGTTCATCGGTCTCTCGACATGGTCCATGGTCTCTTTTCTATACATTCATTCATCACTAGCACCTTTACGGTGTGATGGATGATATGAATCAAAAGGGAGTGGATGGCTTGATGACGTCTGACCGATATGAATGGTAGAGGAAACATACTGCGCCGACCCCAGATAGACTGGGAACAGGGCAGGGAGAAGAAGAGATGCCAAAGTACAAACTGCACTTTGAATCTGGATAATTGTTCCATTCCCCAACCACTCTTATTCGTGTAAAGGATTTTAGTGATTGTCAGCGTATTTCCATCCCCACCGCTGGGCCATAGACTTGCACATGGCTGGAAGAATATAATGACACTGGACCTGTAGACGAAGCAGGGATCAACAGCAAAATGTCCACATGAGAACTGGAGAGATGGTCACCGATTACATGACCGGCTTTTCTAAACATAAACTTCATAATACAATCACACTATGACACATAGAGCACTTCTCATGATCGCGACAATTATTCTTGTTATCTCTGCCGACAGTGTCAGTTATTCTATTACAGATTCTGTTAAACATAACATCCGTACATCACGGCTGTTTATCCACGAAATGTTGGGCAGAGGTGTTTAAACGACTACATTTCGCCAACAATGTTAGGAGCAAATATAGCCATTTGCCGGGCACGTTAATAGTAGCATCTTTCACAAGTGAAAGTCTATTAAAAAAGGGTAAGGTCAAGATACTCGAAGACGACGAGCACGCATAAAGACATTAATGAGATCGGATGAAGCGGAAGAAGTAAGTATGGATCGTAGCAAGTGGAAAAAAGTGATCTCTGCCTACCCCTGTGGGAGACAGTCATGATGATGTATAATATAATGTGTATATTATATATTATACAGTATGTATAAGTGGTGTTATAAAACGATGCCACCTATTCATCTTCACATTTACTCAACTCTTAGTCACCTCATATGACAACCGCGGTAAAGATAGAGATATCAAAAGTCAAAACAAAAAAATTAATTATCACGTTCTGCTAAATTCTGAAGAAAATACGAAACAGAATCTTCAACGGGATCTGTTTAAGAGACATTGCGAATTTTAAGCTGTTCACGAGACGCTGCGGATTCGCCTGGCCTTCGCCTCCAACATTCATTTCGGTCATTCCTTTCTTTGCGGATTATGGCGTTCCAGCTCAGCCCGCCCAATGAACAAGGGGCTTTTGAAAAGGAGAAAATTGTCCCACCTTTACATCACTTCCCTTTCGTAATCCCGTTACCGCATTCGGAATAATAAAGCAGTGGTTTGGCAAGTTTTGATTTTGCACAATGTCAGTGGTTGTTGCGAAGGAAAACATTAATTCTTATCTAGGCGTTGTATTATTTACATACATACATATATCACGCCTATATCCCCGAAGGGGTAGGCAGAGGTAAACTAGCACCCACGTTTTGCAAATTATGTTAAGTCCCATGTAATAGGTGACGAGCCTATTGCCATTTATCGGTCACAAAAAGGTCGTAAATGAGTAACGCTGCTGCCCATTTCTCATCACTGATTTATCCTTAGTCGCCTTGTACGACACCCACAGGAGAGATTTGGGGTATTATTTACTATCTGAAATCTTTGTGTGGTGACGGCAGAGTAGAATACAATTGTCACCACCCCAAATCTGTCCCGTGGGTGTCGTACAAGGCGACTAAGGATAAATCAGTGATGAGGAATGGGCAGCAGCGTTCCTCTTATACCACCTTGCAATGTACTGCGACTTTTGTGCCCGATAAATAGCAATAGGCTCGCCACCTATTACATGGGACCTAGCATAATTGGCGAGACGTGGGTGCTAGTTCACCTCTGCCTACCCCTTCGGGGAAATAGGCGTGATTTATGTATGTATGTATGTTATTTTTACTAGTCAAAAGTATTTAGAAAACTATTTGATAGGTCTCAATGTCCGGGTCCGTATACGATCAAAATAAATCATTGTACATTTAAAACGAGTTGTTATAGGTATATTATCAGCTAAATCCTTTAAAATGGACATCTCAACTGAGCATTCTCGGTCTCCCGAAACTCGCTAAGCCCCGTAATCTCAAAACCATCCTCGAAATCGGTAAAGAAGCGGACTCCATAATTCTACGCTCCTGAACAAACAGCCTGGATCCTACTTATACCTGGACACAGTGCAAATGTTCACAGTGACCAAAGAATTCTTGTGACTTGTCCGTATCCTACTAAGGCTGAAAACTGACTCAATGAAGAACTGATATTTAAAAAGTTAAAGACCAAACGCTGACTGACATACTAGTCTAGAAAATGATAATAATTAAATGTCTTTATTTCACCAGCCCTTTTTTGTTCCAAATTCTGGGGTACAGGTTTTCCATGGATGGAAGAATATAATGCGAATAAGCCATACATAATCGACCACAATATCCCAGTGCGAATTGGTGGGCTTGGATAAAATATCCCTTGAATGGCCCTAATCGTTTCAGATTCATATCAGTAAAGATATTTACCTAACCACCTTGAAGGCGTATTGAAACACACACTCCACTAACATTCCTGGCACAATCTTCTTTCTTGTATATCATGCACATATTGATCATAGGTAAAGTGTGACCTACAAAAGCGGGGGACATTTTTAAAGTTTGATGACGACGAACCTTCAAAAGGATAAAAGGTTCATTCTAATAATTCGGAAAAAGGAATTGGTGAACAATACACAACTGTAAGCTTCGACACTTCATGACACAATTTGTCAGTCATGAAAGCATACTACACAATCAATACACTGTGACTTGGTTAAATTTAAATGAGAAAGGATACCAGTAATTACATACATACATACATAAATCACGCCTATATCCCCGAAGGGGTAGGCAGAGGTGAACAAGCACCCGCGTTTCGCCAATTATGTTAGGTCCCATGTAATAGGTGGCGAGCCTATTGCCATTTATCGGGCACAAAAGTCGCAGTACTTTGCTAGGTGGTAGGTATAGGAACGCTGCTGCCCATTCCTCATCACTGATTTATCCTTAGTCGCCTTGTACGACACCCACGGGAGAGATTTGGGGTGGTGACAATTGTATTCTACTCTGCCGTCACCACACGGCACCAGTAATTAAAGATCTCAAAGGGGTGCTTGCTTAAGTAATTGAAGGTTGAATCACGGCCGGATTTGAGAAGCGAAAGCCTTGGATCCGCTTATATTAATTGTCGAGTTCGTAGTTTCAATTTCAATTCTTTTCAAATCTCCTTGAGGCTGACCATTTTCAGTAGAAATTGTTCATTGAACTACTAAAATTTTTGGGATTTGTTAAGCGATAGAATAATCGAAATTAAAATAGAGTCCTGGCAACATCTATCATTGGCTAGATGATAGGTGTTAGTTTAAGAAATATTTATTTAATTTAAATCGAATTGTATTAATAAAAAATCACCGAATATTTTGAGACTATTATATTAAATTTTAACGACGCCATAACAATGAAGGAGCATCGATAAAGAAAACCGTCACTTGGTTATTTCTCTCCGAGACTGCCGTAAATTGAATAAAGCACTTCCCTAAATCCACTCACGAGTTAGTGGAGTCAACACACTGACCTCGCACGGTCACCACCCGCCGTGACGAACGCAGCGTGACGTCGTTTGACCTTTCATATTTATAAAGCTGAAGTCTAGTGATTTTATAGGCTTTTTAGATTGGACGCCTTCGTAAATATTGATGCGGGTAAAGAAGGGGGGGGTGAGAAAATATCACAGGGCCATTTCGTTACAACTATTGAATATACTAGCCGTGTGGTGACGGCAGAGCAGAATACAATTGTCACCACCCCCATCTCTCCCGTGGGTGTCATACAAGGCGACTAAGGGTAAAGACAGCAATGAGTAATGGGCAGCAGCATTTCTTTCATACCACCTAGCAATATAAATGTATTGAATATACAATAGGTACACAGGCTGATAGGTTGCTTCTTGCTCAAGACAGTCATAGATCATTATGTACCACCAAAATATTATTTTGGTAATTTATAAAAAATGCCTATCTTAAATATACAAACTTAAAGCTATGCAGTCGCCAAGACTGCCAAAACACGTAATTATTTTTCATCCAATTTTCTTTGTTACACCTCAAGTTATAATTTAAATACTAAATTATTTGAAGAATGGGCTAACAGCTTTTGCAGGACAAGGCCGAACTTCGAAGGTCGATGCAGCAACTATTCCTGCTTCAGCCTTGACGAAAATTGCAGCGTTTACTTCCGCGATATTTAATTCGTCTGCTACAGTGCTATTTTCTATTACACTGCTACATGTTTCTTAGTCATCATTTAGTCTTTAATATTTTTCATTCGGGACGTCTCAAAGACGTCTCTGAGCTATGCGCTGTTCTAGAATACAAACTAGTTTATTTCTAGAATGTTGGTTGACGTTAGCCACGAAGCTCCATATTAGGTGAATAGAACTGATATACGACTTCGGGCAGAAGCACCATTTATTTAAACATGGAAATGTTTTCCGTATTAGCTGTATCCTCGTAAAAATGAAGCCGGGGTTATATGCAAAGTAAGAAAAATGTGGGCTTTAAGCTTTGTAATATTTAATATTGTATTATTTCAAACTTTTTAACTTTATTTGAGGAGCTCAGAGTGAGGAATTGCGTAAGGCGCTCGAAACAGATAGACTTATTTTATTTATTTAACTATTTTCTTTCTTTGGATAGCTAACATCATTACGATTATAAATATTATACGGATATAGTCTAGAGCTTTCGCAAGTTCTGCACTGGAACGTATGTCTAACTCATGAAATCTTACTAAATATGACTGGGCACTGAGAGAACACGGGGTGGCGAAAGTGAGTGTTGACATGTTGTGAAGGGACATTTAGCGCTACAACTGGCTACTCCCTCTGCCACACTATAGACCCGGCACCAGCACGGTGAATCCATGAAATGCTAAGAGTTATCGTCTCAATAATTAAGACCAATAAGCTACTCATACTCAAGTTTTAATTGTTCTGAATGAGTGGAAATGAAAATAAAGCAATACTATATTTTTTAATCAATAATACAAAATCAGACTACTTGATCAGTTTTGTGGTTTCGTGGTATTGGAATAAAACAGAACTATTGACACAAGCCGCATATCAATACTAAACTAACTTATTCAATCACCCGGTGTGCGGTGGTTTAACTCGACCTCGGTAATCCGGAATACAATGCAAACGCAAACCCAATTTGCCCGAGCTAATTAGATTACAATTAACCCAAATAAATATTTATGTGGTAGGTAGTTGCCAAATAAAACTGTAACAATGTTAACACGACGTTGGACGTCAAGTATGACGAAAATGTTCGCAAGCCTCGTCTGAGTGAGAGGGGACAAGCGGTTTTGTTTAACAAACCGTGGTAACATGTTCGCTGGTTTATATACGATTGAGGTAGGAAAATGGCAAATGTATAGGAGATAAATATCTTTAGACAGTTTAAACATGTCAGCCTTTACGGATCCTCCTCCTCAGACCTCCGTGGTCCAGTGGTTCGCTTAACGGAATTAAGATGCCGAGGTCCCGTGTTCGATCCTCAGGGATTACAAATATGTACTCGGTTTGGTTAGTGGTAGGACTTTTTAAAGAGCCGCCTAGATAGCTACCATGTTATCAAAAATCTGTCGTCATAATAATAATGTTAACAACATTATTGTGCTCCGACAATTTGTGATAAGATAGCCAGCTCCTCTGTGGTTGAGGGTTCCAGATAAAGCTTGATTCCAGCTTCGGCTCATATCGTCACTTATCATCAGGTGAGATGAAGGCCAAGCGCTTCCCTTTCTAGCATAAAACTAGAGGCCAAATATGGATAATTTATTCATAAAATGTCCTTGAACATTTTTCAAAATACTACGTTCAAATAACAATAAACTTTAAATTTTTGAGAGAATGTAGGAATAAATTTCTAAAACAGCGAGTGACCTGGTTCGCTCGCTGCCCAGCGCAATTTACATTACGCCTAATATTATGAAACAATCTCCTAACACAAAACGCAAACAAACTGTGAGTCATATCGAGAGCGAGTGAGACATTAGCGATGCAACCTGACGGCACCGTGCTAAATAATTCATGACGCGCCGTGAGAGCACATTCATCGTGCCGTGTAACTTTGGCTAACCGATAAAAGATGGAATTATAATCAGCGTCTCGGATAACGTTAAGACAGTATTATTGTCTTCTTCTTCCTCATGCTCTAATCCCGTTCTAGGCGGGGTCGGCACAACATATTTTCTTCTTCCACTTGTCTATATCCATCCTTGACCAATTTCTCATCCGCCTCTCGCTATCATATTCTCCTTTAAACAATTTTCTTGTGCCGGTGCCTTATGTGGTATAAAAAAAACCCCACGGCGACCGATAAAAGAGCACCAATCCGCACTGGGCCACCGTGGTTGGTTAATGCCCATTGTCCCTGTAATAATCTATCCATAGGGAATACCTGTGCCTCAGCAGTGGGGACGGTAAAGGTCTGGTGATGATGGGCAGCGTTCATGGGGCACAACCTAACCTCTCACCGATATTATACTTAGTCAGTGCACGGTAATAGATTCCCTAAATTTCTACTTACCCTGCGAGTATAAAGATAAAGTTCGAGAGAAAGATTCAATTTTCCTTAAAGTCCTCAAGTTGGAAAAATTGAGACGTTATGCTGTTTAATCTCCGATAAATTGATAAGAACAACGTCAATATTCTCAATTTGTGAAGCGAATTTGTGACAGAACCGCCGCACGCAACCGAAATCATCCTTTGAATATAAGAGGAGCAAGAAATTTTCCCTTTCCAGAAAGCTTTTTATCTTTCAACTGTCAATCATGTCAATATGTTTCAATGTTTAAATAGACAGGCAACTTTAGTCGGAGAATATAAAATTACATCATAACAAATGCTCTGAGAATAATGAAAAGGATTTCTGTGAGAAAGTAGACAAAATTAGATCTTGGGGGTTCCTTCGCTGTTCGAGCAAATTCACTAATCAGATATTATTACTTCATATCACTAGTTCTTTGTCCGCCAGCCGAGTGAAACGTTCATATGGATGGAAGAATTCATGGAGAAGAGTCACCCACAAAATGGGCTCAGTGTGGTTTGATCGGTGTCAGTAATTATATTCATACAAAATTACCTGTTATTATATTTTTTTCCATTATCTGGTTTCCATAAAACATTAATTTGCTTTGGGCTAGCTACTAGCTAGATAATTAAAATGATGGGTATGTAAAAACTATTTACTTACCACGAACGCTTTTTTGTCACTGTTATTCTTGTCCAAGGAAACATGGAAAGCCTTATTATATTTCTATAATGCTTACCATTAGGCCTCCGCGGCGCACATGATACTTAGTTTGATATTAACCTCATTGCAACCATATTATAAGCATATTTGAAGTACTGTCACATCAAAATTATGATAATTTACATTTGTTCTGATCTTGTTTAAGCATAGTACTACATATGCTTAAGCAAGACATTTATAAAAATATTATACAATAGAGTGAAATTTTGCTGAAGTTTTCTTTTGGATAAACACAGACCGGTAGAGTGAGGTATCCACTCATTAATGGCGGGGTTCAATATCTGTGTATTAATGTATCTTTGGGTTACTTTCAGGTAACAAAATCAAAATATCCGTAGTAAATAGCCAGCCAGAGCCACAGTTATGGAAGAAAGATCCTTAAGTAGCGATCTGGGAACCAGAAGTCGCAGTATAGAAAGTCAAGATTTGAGCAAGTCCCTAAACCAAGTGACAATGTAGCCAAAGCCGCAGGGAACCGCTGGATGGATAGTCGGCTCAAGAAGTGTACCAGCTCTGAAGACATATGAAGGAGTGATGAAGATGATGTTAGCGATGATAATAATAATTCATATCTAAGACCAGAAAATTACACATTGCCATCAACGTCATCATCATCATCATCACCAACCCTTTTAATGTTCCCACTGCTGGGGCACGGGCCTTCCCTATGGATGGAAGAATATAGGAAGATTGGGCCAGAACCCACCACGCTGGCCCAGTGCGGGTTGGTGGGCCATCAACGTAGACTGGAACCTTAACACCACAAACTTAACATATCCAAGACACTAAAAAGAGACAAGTATTTGTGTAATAGAGGTTAATACATACAAAGTGCACCGGTGCAACACAAAACGCCACTTTGGATACAGAAAAATAATTTAAACAGTGCACAAAGAATTCTGAAGCAGCACTCCCGGTCAAAGCAAATGTGTCAATTGGGAATGCCAAAGAGACAGGCTACAATCAATGCACAATCGGCTGTAATGGCAGCGCGCTCAATAATTCATGGTGCCGCTAGTTCCACTCCAGGATACAATTTTCATGAACTAGAATTGCCGAGTAAAAATGTTTATTTACAATATGCTTTCAAACGTAATAATATGGCATTGGAAATGAATCTTTGAGTTGGATATTTTAAAGGTTCTTCAATGATAGGTAGGTACTTCTATTTATTTAACGACCTCGAAATAAACATTAAATTTAAGCTGCTGTTTTATTTATTTTTTTCGTCATAGAAGTTGAGAAGAAAACAGGATAGGGAAGGGGCTACTAATTTTTTTTTCTCTTTATTTGGGACAAAAAACAACTGTACACTATATGTTTTTTAACTAAGTTTACAGCAGATCTTAATCAATTGTACAATCAGCATCATTATCCACAGATTGAGCAATAAAGGTACCTTAAAATACAAAAAATACTTTTGTTTTTCCGCTAACCTCCATTATATAATATTTACACATCCTCTTTGCAAATGAATGCATGTAGATTTCTGTTCCTGAGGTGAAAATGGCTTAAATAAATAACATACATAAATCACGCTTATATCCCCGAAGGGGTAGGCAGAGGTGAAATTAACACCCACTTTTCGCCAATTATGTTCGGTCCCATGTAAGAGATGGCGAGCCTATTGCCATATATCGGGCACATAAATCTCAGTACAAATTTATATTGCTGTCTTTGCCCTTAGTCGCCTTGTACGACACCCACGGGAGAGATGGGGGTGGTGACAATTGTATTCTGCTCTGCCGTCACCACACGTCACAATCAAATAAATAAAGTTCAACAAATTTAATATTAAATTGCACTAATCACGACGTTGGCCAACTAATGGCGAACACGGGTCGGCCTCCCAGTAACGCCGCAAAGCGCACCAATTTTCCTCTAATTTCGCTTTTTTCTGTACACGTTTCAATATCCTAACCACGGGAAACACACCAAAATTCCAACCAGCGAAACTAGAGCCACGCGTAAAGCCTCGCCTCTAGGATTATGGTACCAAAAACATGTGGCTTTAGCCAGTCTAAGGTTCAAGTGAAGCCGGTTGATATTTCCGTAGGTATGCAAAAAATACCTTGTCCCATTGTATTGAGATAGCCAGAGTAGCGAAAATACACTTGGGAGATACATTTGGGAGTTTAGCTGTATCCTTTCCCACGTTCCTCCAGCCTTTTACCGTGGCCTGCCCTGAGATAGTGTTATCACCTTTCCCTGGAGTGAATAAACGCAATTCCTAAGGGATCACTGGAAATGATTATATTTTTGGTAGCGGTACGGTTTTTGGGCTTGCAAGATAAGATAATGTGAATACATTACATACAACGCAAGGCTTCTTTTCGAACATAATATCACGGTCAGAACAATGTCCAATTGCATTTATTAGATTCTTTATTCTTATATCTATTCTTTCTTATATTTATGTCTATACAATGTATTCAGAATAGTAATTTATTTCTTTGTTACTCGTCATCTCCTCATTGACAACGATCACCTTCTTATGATAATTCTTGAAGAAAAATAATACCAATGTAAATAGTGGGCTGAGAGTTGGACAAAGGAAATCCCGAGGGGGGAATCGCTTAATATTTAAATACGTTGAGATAAGACGTCTATCTTTAGCAGTAGCTTTTTTTTTTGGGTGTGGGTAGACCTGTTGTACACACGCAAAATAAAATACTTTCTGATAATTATTTAAAATTTATATTTTAAATGTAATTACTTACATGTGTTTTATGTAAAATCAGTGTTTGACTCTCTACTTCACACTTTCACCTAACTACTTTCACTGCACTAATAATTAATCAGTTGTGACGTACAAATCTCTCACTGGCTATGGATTCCAAACTAGTTGGTCACATTGAGGAGCTGGAAGCGCTTTTTGCTACCCGCATGGGAGCATATGAAATTCGTCTCCAAGAATATGAGGCAAAAAATGCAGCACATAGTGACATAACATCTTTGTCTCGTGAGTTCCTCGACTTCAAAACATTCGCCTGGAAAGCTCTTGCCAACATTAAATCGCAGATTGAGATTATCTCTCTTGGCCTGGATAGACATGAAACTGCCATGAGACGTAAAGTCCTACTTGTGCATGGTCTCGCTGAGTCTCCTAATGAAAATCTGCCCTTTGCCATTCATACGTTATTAAACGATCGAATGAAAGTGACCGACATCACAGCAGGAGATCTTCAGGTATGCCACCGTCTTGGATCTGCACCCAACAGAACTAGGCCTGTGCTTGTTAGGTTTAGATGCATGGAACACCGTCATCTTATGTGGGACAGTAAAACTGTTCTGAAGGGCTCAGGCATTACTATATCGGAGTTTCTTACAAAGTCTAGGCATCAACTGTTCCTATCTGCGCGCAAACACTTCGGCATAAATCGATGCTGGACTGCCGATGGCAGAGTCGTGGTGATAGTGCCGGACAACAGTAGGCGTAAGATTGAAACTTTCGCCGATCTCCAGAAATTGGTTTCCCTGTTTCCTACGACCAGTGGAGATGCAGCAGCTGAAGTCGCAGCCGACATGCCGCTAACGAAGCAGACTGCATCCTTGCCAGCGGTGCCCAGGAAAACACGTAAACGACTATAATTATTGTTATGTCTTGTTTCGTTTAGCATTTTCATTCGTCCTTTTTATTCTATCGCGTAAGTTTTCCATTGTTTTGTAAATTATACTGCATGTCCTCTGCATGATGGTGTTAAGATTTATACCAGTGTTTAATAAAAATCTTTTTCTACCTGTTTCTCGTAAAATTAAACTATTTGTTTAGCTGTCTTGTCATTACTGTGCTGTCACTGTCATGTCATCGTCATGTCTTCAACGTCTGTCACAACAATGTACATTTGTCGTTTTGTTTAGGCATAGGATTCTGTTCCATACAGCCAACATTTTATTATTATTTTTTATGTCATTATTTATATTGCTAGCTTTGCGGTTTTCTTTTTATTATTATTATTGTTGTTTGATTTAATTTGCTACTATAATTTTGTAAAATTGCGATTTCTCTTTCTGCCAAATAGTAGCGAGTCAATGTGCACTGTTTAATTATATATTTTTTTGTTATTGTCTAGCTTTTATAAATCTATTTTTTTCTTCTTCTTTTCTTACTATATATCATACACATTTTATGATTGCTTATTCTATACATATTATTTATTTATATTTTTAGATTCGGTTATTGCTTTTAGGTCATGGATAATGTCTTGGATCTTGATGACCGCTTTTTCTCGTGTTCTTCTTCTAGCAGTTTTGTAAGCGCGGATAGTGATTCCTCTACATGCCTGCACCTGCATGACCAGCTTGATTCCTTATTTTCCAACTACCCTCAAAACTTTAATATTGTCCATATCAATGCTCAGAGTGTTCCGCGGCATCATTCCGATCTGCTTGCTTCCTTCAGTAGTGATCGAGTTGACGCAGTGCTTATTTCCGAATCCTTTCTAAAGCCTTCTCTGCTTTCTGCTCATTTCGCTCTTCCTGGGTATATTCTCATTCGCAATGACCGCACAGGTAAAGGTGGCGGCGGTGTTGCTATCTACCTTCGTGCTGATTTGCCGTACAAAGTTATCTGCAGTTCTCCTTCTTCCTATTCCGATTCATGTGAGTACTTATTTGTTGAAATTTTATTAAATCGTACTAAATTATTTCTAGGAGTACTCTACAGCCCCAATCTTCATATAGATTATTTTAACACTTTGGAGTCAACTTTAAATCTACATCGTCCTGAATATGATAACATAATTTTAATGGGTGACTTTAATACGTGTTTAATAAAAAATGACCATCGAGCACAAAAACTCCAATCACTAATTTCCTCTTTCAATCTCCTTATTTTACCCTTGGCTGCCACTCACCACTCCCCTAACTTCAATCCTTCTCTTCTTGACCTAATAATTGTTTCATCCTCTGACAAAGTTGGTATTCATGGGCAAATCGTTGCACCTTTTTCGTACCATGACCTCATATATTTATCTTACCGTGTCCGTGCACCCAAGCGTCGATCAAAATTCTTATTTCTTCGCAGCTACAAGGATTTGGATTTGGAGGCGCTTGGGTTCGATGCGAGTGCCACTGATTGGGCTGCCGTAGTAAACAGTCCTAATATTGAGCACAAAGTAGCTACTTTCAATTCTTTGCTCCTCGGTCTTTACGATCGGCATGCTCCTATCAAACGAGTAAAAGTCAAGCACATTCCTGCACCTTGGCTTTCTAACGACATTAAAGACTTAATGACGCTTAGGGATAAAGCCAAGAGGAGGCTTAAGCTTTGTTCTTCGGACTCTAATTTCGCCAGATACAAACACTTGCGCAATAGCTGCAATCGTCTGAGTAGGGATGCTAAGAGACGCTATTTCCACGACTCCCTTGTAAATAAAAATTCTGCAGATGTATGGAAGTTCTTGAAGTCCGTTGGCATCGGTAAGTCTCCGACTGTGTGTGGTTTCAACTTGGATCTGAATAACCTAAATAACTATTTTTCTTCACCTCCGGTTACAATTGATCCGATATTGAAGACCAGCACCTTATTGGAGCTTTCCAGACAGTCTGCGTCATCATGTTCAATGTTCACCTTTTCTACTGTTACTGAGGAATCTGTTAAAAAGTCCATTTTTGCCATTACTTCTTCTGCAGTTGGTAGTGACAACGTTTGCTCGAGGATGATAAAGTATATCATTCCTTTTATCCTTCCTGTAATAACGCACATTTTCAATTTCTCTCTATCCTCGAGCTGCTTTCCATTGGTGTGGAAACGTGCGCACATTATTCCGTTACCTAAATTGTCTAATCCCACCCAATTGAACCACTATCGTCCTATTTCCATTCTGCCTTTCCTTTCCAAAGTTCTCGAGCACATTGTTCACAGCCAGCTCTCTTCTTTTCTATATAAAAACAATCTACTTAACCCGTTCCAATCCGGCTTTCGCCGGGGGCATAGTACTGTTACCGCTTTGCTTAAAATCACGGATGACATTCGTTGGGCTATGGAGAGAAAATTCATTACAGTCTTAGTTCTTCTTGACTTTAGCAACGCATTTAATTCCGTTGATTTTGATGTCCTCACTAGTATACTCAACTCGTTAAATATTTCTCCTCAAGCTGTAACATGGTTCGATTCCTATATTCGGGGCCGCTCGCAGTGTGTTCGCCTTGATGATTCATTTTCCGATTGGAGTGAACTTTCTGCGGGTGTGCCTCAGGGTGGCGTTCTCTCTCCTCTTCTTTTTTCCGTTTTCATTAATTCTATTGCTAGTATAATCTCCTCGCACTTCCATCTCTACGCGGACGATTTGCAACTCTACAGACATTTTCCTGCTTCTGATTTTAACCTCAATATATCCCTTTTGAACAATGACCTTCAGCGCATTGGTGTGTGGGCTAGGTGCCATGGTTTGCTCATGAATCCCAACAAGTCTCAGGCTATTATCATTGGTAGTCGAGTAATAAGGAATTCTCTCGATTTTTCTTCCCTTTCTCCTATAACCTTTGAGAATGCCCCGATTCTTTATTGCGATACCGTTAAGAATTTGGGTGTTATACTTGACGGAAACCTCTCGTGGAAGTCGCACGTGAGCGAAGTGAGCAGAAAGGTCCATTTTTCTTTTCATTCTTTAAAATGCCTTCAAACCTATTTACCTTTACCCACTAAAACTTACCTTGCCCAATCCCTTATCCAACCTATTCTTGACTATGCCGACGCTTGCTACCTCGATGCTACTGAGGAGATCTTGACGAAATTGGAGCGTCTCCAAAACCTATGCATCAGATTTATATTCGGCCTTAAAAAATACGATCACGTCTCTGATTACCGAAGGAAACTCAACTGGCTTCCTATCAGGGATCGCAGGAACACTCGCATTCTTTGTCTCCTCTTTAACATCCTCTACAATCCATCCTATCCTGTCTACCTTCGCGAGCGATTCTCTTTTTCCAGGTCTCACGACGTTCCTTGCAGATCACATCTTCGCACCGTTCTTCACATTCCACCTCACAAATCTGAATTCTACTCCTACTCCTTCACTGTCCATGCGGTGAGTCTATGGAACTCACTACCATCCTCGATACGCGACTCTCAGACAATAGCTGAGTTTAAGACACGAGTAAGAGCGCACTATCTGTCCATAAATTATTCGTAATTTGTACGTTTATTATTTATTTTTATATTAAGTACTATATATTTTGCTATTGTATTTGTTTATTGTTATTATATTGGTAGGTATTATATTAGGCCGTGTGGTGACGGCAGAGTAGAATACAATTGTCACCACCCCTAATCTCTCCCGTGGGTGTCGTACAAGGCGACTAAGGATAAATCAATGATGAGGAATGGGCAGCAGCGTTCCTCTAATACCACCTAGCAATAGCAATGTACTGCGACTTTTGTGCCCGATAAATGGCAATAGGCTCGCCACCTATTACATGGGACCTAATATAATTGGCGAAACGTGGGTGCCAGTTCACCTCTGCCTACCCCTTCGGGGATATAGGCGTGATTTATGTATGTATGTATGTATGTAGGTATTATATTTATTTTATATGTATATATTATAACAGGTACACACTCGTCTACCAATCTAAATCTCTCTCCCATATATGGGGCTGCTGGAAGAGATTTCTTTTAGAAATAAGCAGTACCTTTGTACAATTATCTGTGTAATGTATGTCTTCTATTGAAATTGTCTTTGTGTGTACATAAAATTGTTAAATAAAAAAAAATAATAGTAAATTACGTGACAGTTTTATAAAGTGTAAAGTGTAAAGTGACGTCTGCCTACCGTATGACTAGGAAAGGAAAGACTAGGAAAGGTGTGATTACAAATGTATTTGTATGTAGAACAAGTCTCCCAGCTGTACTCAAAGACATGACTCTAAATTAAGGGGTTTCTTAACGTGACCTTTATCAATTTAAAACTAAACGCTATTCTTGCCAAGTCCAGGCTCTAGATTTAATTGAACATTTTTACGCATTAAGTACTAATTAACGTTAATTGACGTCTCTGAGTACAAACTTTCGTTAATATATTTGGCCGAGTCCATTTTACTTGACCAAGTCAAATATGAACGCATTTGGACAATACCATGCAGCAATTTGTAGGTGAAACACAAGCACAAAAACACCGATTCCGATAGAAAACATCGGCACCCCAAAGCGGCTTACTTACGAATTCTCCGAGACATACGTGGCGGCATAACAGTCCCCAAGTCGGTATTACAATATTACTGTTAGCTTCAACCGTGCAATTCCCTGGTCAACTGGATGTATAGCTCCCTGGGGAGGCCGCAGTCGCCGCGCTCGGAATGAGAAAAATGTACCCGGGATATTGCGAAGAGGAGCTTCCCTGAATAATGCTCGAGAACCAACTAAACTTGGCGTGTGACCACAAACAGACTTGAGGAGTTTTATAACAGGTGCAGTGTGGCTAACGAATAAAAAGTTCAGAGTTGTTAGTTTCTAATATAGCTACACAGTGAAGCGTTTGGGATTTTCGACATTAAAAGGAAATATTAATGAGATTGGATGAAGCGAAAGGAGTATGTAAGGATCGTAGCATGTGGAACGAAGTTATATCTGCCTCGCCTACCCCTGTGGGAAAAAGGCGTGACATATGTATTTATGGAAAGGAATAATAGCTCCTATGGATCTGGAGCTGTTCCATAGAAAATTGTTACATAACCAAAATATCTTGTATGCAACAGCTAGTTCTTTCGAGATTTCTTTATTGACCACTTTAAAACTTTTTTTCGCGTTGATGGGAACTGACATTTCATTAAATTCTGAAATGGTTTTACAGTGTACACAGTTCTTCTGCCCCTATAACATGGGCCTTAAAATATCGGCGAAATTGGCTCGTTGCGATCATTTGTAGTTGTATCGACTGGAGAAATTTTACTCTATGACTCAACACAGATCATGCCTGATTATTCCCGAAGAGGTATGCCAAAGTGTATCACCCAGCGCCAGCATTTCGTCAAATATTTTAAGTAATAAAGGGTAGCCTACGGGGTATTGTTAGGCGTTTTATGAAAGAAAGATTCCTCGTGATTTTTGTATCCTTAGTCGCCTTGTACTAAAACCGCAGGAGATAAATAAAGGCTCGGTGACAATTGTATTCTTATCTGCCGTCACCACAAGACCACGTTGTTCAAGAGCTCGCATAATTTTGGCATAATACTGAGTGATTCACCGCTCAACACAATTTGATCTGCATTGTAAATATCGATCTACGTCTCCCCAACAGACTCAAAGCCTGAGTTTCCTACACACGATTCGCGCGCACAAACTTTAGCTACACCAAACATAGCCCCCCATCTTTGGAACCACTATCTGTAATTCGTGTCAGAGTTAGTTCAGTTAGCTGAGATGACGTAATATTCCACATACATTCATCAAACTCGGCAGCTAAACACATTACCGACTGAGTTCGTGAGAGTATAATGGACATTAATAACTAATGAAGTATGTTTCGGGATTAACTCAATTGTCGAGAAGGAGCTGCCTTCAAAAGAGGACTGACTAGGAAAATCAGGGCTCAGGAAGATTTTGGTAGCCATGACCTAGATTAACGCAAAGAGAAAAAAATACAAAACGGTGATGAGGTGCTGTATGGATCTATAACAAAGTGAGATTAAGATAAAATAAAATAATTTTTCACTTCTCATGCTCTGAAAGGGCTTATTTGTGCAGGATATAGGCTGTACAAAATCGCATTTTGTGCTCTAGAGCATTAACGTATCTACCCATAAATGTGTCTATATTAAGGCAAAGAAAATGAGCCATGCAGCCAAACACTAAGAAAATCAGAGATGAAATTTGTTATTTTTTTATATTTACTTAAATTTATTTGCCTAATGTGTTCTTTTAAGACATAAAAGATATTAAAATTTTAATTCAAATAGGTACGGTAGGTTATTAAATTAATTTACGAAAATTATATTTCAAAATTAATTTAATACTTGACTGTATAGGTCTGCAGCCCTAGCCTAATATCAATGGGAAAAACAATTTCCTTCAGTATTCAAAACTGTACTAATTAATTTTAGTTTTAATTTTAAGAAATGTTATTATAAACTACTGTTTTATTTCCTCGCAATCGAAGTGAAAAGCAGAGTTTCTAACTCATTCACAAAACCATTTTTATCCTCGACATTACTATCAGCCCTCGGCTTGGGCTGCTAAAAGTCTCGGACAAAAATGATTCGTTTTGAGCACTTGATGGAAAATCTACTATTATTTGCCAGAACAAGTATTACACTGTAGGCTTTGAATTCATAATATCGTCCTTACATATCCCTGTCCTGCCGCAAAAACCAGCTATAAAAAAAAAATGTTACAAAATTGCGAGGTACTATGCAGTACTCCAGCACTGCAGGAGTTGTGAACCTTTTAATTAAACCTTGAAATTCATAGATGGGAAAAGAAAACAGGCTACTCGAAGTAAGCTTAAACAAGCGACCTTATGCTTTAAAACAGAGTACCGTTTATTTCAGTTCTTTATTCCTAATTTGTAAGTTTCTTTTTTAAATTCTCATAATGTTGAAATACAAATAGTATTTAAATTTCCTACAATTATGACCCTATTATATTAATCTGGAAATCTATTGTAGCAAATTGCTTCTTAGCTACGTTCCAAAGGAATTTCCTAATGGATTTGTAAGTTTTCTAGATGTGGAGGTTGATTTTTATTATTTCCTCCAGTCACGCTATCCATATTATAATGGCTTATTTTAGAATTTTTAGGGTCTGATTCCGGCAGTTACTTGAAAATAACGATCTTCCAAATGAGTCCCGGATACATTAAGGGCTTGGGCTAAATACCGGAGTCATTTTCAAAAGCTTAATTAATTAATAACTTTCAGAGTTAGCAAATACATACATACATACATTAATCACGCCTATATCCCCGAAGGGGTAGGCAGAGGTGAACTAGCATCCACAATAAGATCAGTCATAAAGATAAGTCAATAGAATAAAGAGGGTAAAATATCTGCAGAATAGATAAATGTTAACGCTAAACTTTGATATGTAATATATTTTGAATATGTCTTCAATAACTAAAAAGATACCCGAATGGTTGTAGACATAGCCCTCGAATAGGCAACTATATTCGAAGCACTTCACGCTAATACATTATATGTAAAGTGACGTACGTACTGATCAAACACAGGACAGTCTTTATAGAGTCGGACAGTAGTGCTGTGAATGATGTATCGATAAATTTCAAAACGATTGACCTTTTTAAATAAAAACCTTCTTAATTATTATTATTTTACACTATGGCCATCATTTAGCCTTAAAAAAGTTTTGGATCCCAGACAACATATAAACGTATTTAAAATGTTTGTCAAAATATTAAAAACATTAATATGAACATACATACACCACGCCTTTGTCCCACAGGGGTCGGCAGAGATCTCTTCTTTCCACTTGCTACGATCCATACATACTTCTTTCGCTTCTTCACGTTTCATTAACACTATATTCATACTCATACATGCCCGTCAGTTTCGGATACTCTTGATCTGGCCCCTTTTTTAATATACCTACATTCTTTTTTAACTATTAAAGATCCGCTAGACCTTTCTCTATCATTTCCTCCATTGACTCCTCCTTCCTACATGAACAAACCATGACCCAAGAATAAATGTTCAGGAACAGAAATTATTATTTCGAACCCAGGACCTTTTGGCTCGTAGCCAGCGCGTTTGACCACTCAATCTTATTAAGATGAATTCTAACTTTTAAAAATATAACTCGAACCGAACTCCTGCATTTCGAACTGTAACTTGACAACTAATTCTATCTTTGTATTATTATTTTTGATTTCAATTTGAACATTATAAAAATGTTAATAAGTTTTTCACAAAGCAAATTGTTATTAGAATAAGACGCAAAAAGACTGTGATTTTCTTTGCAGGGAATAAGAAATTAATTATACTATCTGGTGATTTCCGGTCCGGTACGAAATATGTATACAGTAACCCACCCTATCCCATCACTATCAGTCCACAAATATACGTAGGGAGGGGTCTATGAGGGCAGAGGACTGATTTAGTTTGTCCAGCCCGAGACATTATTGATTGGCTGCTTTGAAATGAGCTCTCCTATGTATTTCATGGGCTCTTCTTCGTTGGTCCACTACAGATTCAAATGCTGTTTTTTAGGCATCTAGTGATGTGCCAAATTCTGAACTAGAATTTTCTGGACTATGCATAATTATTATATATTCAATTTGTAGTTTTAAAAGGCCTTTTCTTCCTAATTAAAGCTATCAGATACATGTGAGAATATAATAAATATTTTGAATATATAAAAACATGATTATAGAAAAACCCAATTGAATAAGATATAAAATCGGAAAATTTAGTTTTCAATGACCACCCCTTATTGGAAAAACAGGTCTGAATTGTGTATGTGTTATTGTTTGCATTATGGAGGTATTGCTTAAGTTTCTAACATTATCGACTCAATGCCTCCAAAAGAAACGTGACAGTAATAGAATAGCAAGGAACATACTGGTCTACCCCCACTCAGATTCTGGTGACTTACAGTTGATAAGTGTCCACTGCCGGGCCTTCCGTATATCTGTTGATACGCCTTCATATAGATACAGTAATGTATTCTGATCTAAGCGATGACGGTCGGATCAGCACGAATGGCCCTTAATAAGGGGGGAGACTCATTTTGTTGGCAGCAGCACTATGGCACACACAATAACTACATCCATAAAAAATAATGTTGTTTGGACTTTATGGTAGAGAAGTTTCTCCAGCCAGGTTAACATAATGAAATCCAATGTGCGTTTCCTTATTTATATTTTATACTTAAACCTACTGCCAAGTCTTTTTTCGAAAATAACTTACACGGAATGGTTATATGCTCGCCGCTATTACACGGGGTCTAACATTAATTGGCGATATGTGGGTGTTTAACAAATCTCTGCCTACCTATAGTGACAAAAATACTTAATTTATATATGAATTGTAGAACTTAAGGAAAGAAAGTTCATTCAAGCAAGCATGCTGTCTCATATATATGTATATATTTTTTAAATTTATTCACCCGTGTCTGCCTCTACCCTTTGTGTATACACAGATTGTAAGACAAATAACGTTTTCTAACTACGTTTTCATCTAGTGCAAATTAAGGGCACTACACAAATAAAACTAATTAAGTCGCTTTTGGCAAATCGTATTTTATTTAACAAGGAGTTTAATAGATATAAGACACGGAGGAGCTGTAGCAGTAGCTGAGCGCGCTTGGCTAGCGATTGTGTAAACTAAGCTATGTTCGCTAAGGCTGGTCATTGAATGGGTGACCAAAAATATATTATCTCAAGCCCTTCGTGCTTCGGACGGCACGTCAAGCCGTTGGTCCTAGCTGCATCTGCAGTCGTTAATACCCACCAATGACCACTAGGCCAGCGTGGTAGGTTAGATATGGCCCATACTCCCTATATTCTTCCATCCATCCAAATGCCCTGAACTCGATAAATATAATGTCGGTGTTCATCACAAACATTTGTCCCTAAAAGAATTTGAACCTGGGGCCTCTTGGTCAATAGCCAACGATCTATTAGACCGAACCGACTGTCAACTACTATAAAAAACGACCTACTGATTCGGTTAAGAGGCTGCTTCGAATTGAAGCAATACTACAACTACAACTGTACCTACATTACAATTTAGTACTATTGTAAAATAGGTAAGCCAGCGAAAATTACTATAAACATCACTAATCAATCCATCAAGGAACAACGACTATAGAATTATTAAACGATCTCCTTAATACAATAAAGCTACGTTCACATCCTTATAAGCGAGTCCGTAGGTGGTCTCGGCTTGTGCGTAGGCTTGTGGAAGTTAGAGCGGTTCGTGAACTAGTTCATCTGATTAAAAATAACGAAGTGCTCACAGATACATTTGACGGTACAAATACAATTAAAATATTTAAATATCTTGCGGTAGAAAACATATTTTCATGATTGTAAGTAATAATTGAAAATAGGTCCCCAATGAAATTATGTCTGAATATTATTAATTCCAACCTTAGTAAAATATTCAACGTGCTTTAGAAACCTACATAACTATTATTTTACTTTTATACAGTCAGTGCCTGGGCTCCGTGGGGGAAAAATGGTTTATATAATAGTTTTAACCAAAGATGCAAAAAAAATTGCAATTAAAAAATAATTACAAATATTGTACTTCGTACAGTCAAACACAATGCACAGTACCACAATGTCACAAACTATCTTAACTGAGTTTAGGCTTTACGTGAAAGAAGTTAAGATCGACAATAGTTTGAAATTTGACAGTATTTTATGTTTTGATGTGCTGTTACTGTACTAAAAATAATATATTACTATTATTTTTAGTACTATTTCTTAGAGTCACAAAAGACACAAAAGAATATTTCAAATGGGTAAACATAAGAGAATATCCGTTGATATCAAAAGGTAATTTGCAAAGTCAAAGTAACCACAATAACACAAACAGTTTTCATCGAACTAGTAACAATGAAAGAACTAAACTGAACTAAACGGATACAATACTAAAATTTCCGAGACTAACGTCTGACCATAATGAGCACATCCTGCTTTTACCAATTGGTTAATTGTAACCTATTTCTACCGTGTTTGCGGCAATAAATGATATACCAGGTCATAGTACGATTTAGAATTGTGTTGTAGGCAGAACAACAGATTTTGTGACTTATTGTGTAGTTATAGATGTTAGTTTCGATCAAATAATTGTGAAAACCTTCTACTTTCAACTCTCGATATAAATTCCTCGGGGTATAAATGCATATGCATTATGATTCCTATTTATAAGACGTTAAATACCAACATTGAATGTGAACTTACCACAATGCTAAAAAGATCCGTAGCAGATTATTAGGACCATTGAAAGTTGTTACATTACTTTAACTGTAAGGCAAGGGACACCTAGAAACGGTTTTCGAGGAAGTTTTTGATACATCATCATCTTCATCATTTGTATTTCTTACATATTGTAACAGTTCTGTGAATCCACTATATTTCCTTACAAACTAATAGGTATTTAAACATTTATATATATATATATATATATATATATATATATATATATATTTTTTTTACAATTTGACACATTATCATTTACTAGCATCAAGGATCGAAGAACCGACCAATTTCAATTCGGTTACTTTGAAGTTCTTTTTGGATTTATATCTCACCAAGTTGACACTGAGATACAAATTCTTGACTCTTCACGAGGCCTAAAAATGTTGCAGTTGAGATACTGCCCAAACTTTCCCTACATCAAGTAGAACACAATGGCACAGGATTGACCAGTCAGTAATAGAGGCGATGTTGGAGGGCGGAGGGAAGTGCCCTCTCGCATGACTCGGAGATACGGGCGTAAGGCAGGTCGTGACCTTTACTCGTACTGCTCATTGATAACCATGAAACATTGTTAGTGGTCGCCGTCACACAATACAGTGGTCATTCAATTAGTTTAATGTCTTGACGGCCGGCTTGGTCGAATGCTCAGATCGCTGGGTATTTTTTTTTTATTGGCCAAGAGGTCCCGAGTTCGAATCCTGGTAGTGGCAAATTTTGTGATGAACGCAAATATTTGTTGTGTATATGTATACTACATAAACATATACACAACAAATATTTGCGTTTTCAACATTTATATACATAATTTTTATGATATTATCAATATGTCCGTCATCTAGTATCCATAACACAAGTGCTTAGGCTACTTACTTTGGTCTAGATGATGGGTTCTGTGGTGTAAAAAAACATAAAAAAATATATTTATTTATTATATTTAAAAAAAAGTCTACTACTACGAGTGCATTTCATTTTACACTGGTTTCTTCCGTCTTGTTAGCTTAGTGAGGGACAACTATTGACCAATGTCTTGACGGTTGCACATTTATGTACATATTGGCTTCTACAGGAAATAAATAAAATAAAACAACATTATACTCATATAACATGTTAATCACGCTTAAAATTATCCTCGAAAGTGTAAGCAGAGGCGTATTAACATTTCGCCAACTATTTCAATAGGTAGCGAGCCTATTGCCAATCGGGCACCTAAATCGCAGTATATTGTTGAGTGATATAATCGGAACGCTACTGCCCATTCCTCGTCACTGTCTTAACCCTTATTTGCCTTGTACGACACCCGCGGGAGAGATTGGGGTGATTTACATATGTTCTCTGCTCTGTCACCACAAGGCTATACTCAACTAGGCTTACCGAATACTCAATCAGAACAAAAACTCAATTCAGCTCACAAACAACTCGAACCAGAACAAACTAAATATTGCTACACCGGCAGCATAAATCGCATTGTTTTCTCAAGGACTCAATCAAGTTGATCCGCCCAAAGTCTGTGAATCGAAGCTTAAATCGGAGAGCGTATGTTTACCCTTTTAGCGTTAAAAACACAGGTCGCGACAACGCCGTTCAATCGGTGGTACAGTCGAGAGCGCGTCAGGCTACCACACGATTTCTAATTTTGTCAATCGATTTTGTGCCTTACTACAAACAAGTAGAGGTTGGCAATCGATTAAAGAAATTTGACAGTTTTGGGTAGTCTCAAGTGCCGTTGACCGTACATAATTGGAAGTAAAATAATTAAAGTGAAAATGTATACTGTAAGGTGGACTCATATAGTGTGGCCATGTTAAAAACCAATATTAACCCTTAGCCCTGTTGCTGCCATGAAGAATGTGGTAATTGAGTTCCCATCTGGGACAGACTTGGGAGTATAAAAAATATTTTTTTACGCGAACGTGTCCGTTCTAGGCTTTAGGCCCTTTCCGTTAGTAAAGGGCCTAAAGCCTAGAACGTAGACCGTTTTTTATTAAGCAAACAAACTTCAATTTAAACTTCTAATAAAGTGTGTTTCATAATAATTTAGAATAGCTACATAAATACTACCCACTTTTAATGAAAAGCATCAAGAATCCATATTTATCACTAACTACCATTGTCATTAAAAGACGGTATAATATCTTATTTCTCAGCATTTAAAGTAAAGACTTCAATCAATTTAAGCCTACTTCTGCCCTTTAGAAAGCATTTGATGAATATCTATAGTATTCCCAAGATAGCGATATTGCGTAGGATGGGCGTTAAAATTGTGTAAAGTAAAAAGAGAATTCCAATTAATGAATTAATCCTTATTCTACGAACACAGTTCTCGGTGGTTTCATTGATAATTGGTTGGCCGAGTTGTATAGACATCTGATCGGAATGCAGAGGAGGCGGGTTCGATTCCCGCGTCAAGACTATAATTCTAACCACAAATTTCTTTGTGAAACTCAGTGAATAAGATGTAGTTTTATTTCCATTCGTTGCGTAGAATGTGCCAGTCCCGACTCACCCCAGGGGTGTCGTAAAAGGCACACCAGGTTACGTTGAAATTTTTCCTATCGAGTTTCACCCTACACGTGTTTGAAGTAGTGTCTAAGATGTATGTATGTATACCCCATTCACTTGGGCTTGAGACAAAATGTAAACAATCTTGATGTGTCTTTTAATATAAAATACAAAAATAAAAATGGAAAACACCAATATTTCAAAGCAGCTAACAGTTGTCTATAATTGATGATGCATTTTACAATACTCGTTAATTTGTTTTTCACAGTGTTTCATAGTTAAAGAGACATATCAAAATTGTTTACATTTTGTCTCAAGCCCAACTGAACTGGGTATAGTATGAGTGTTTGACGAGAAAGTGTATCAATGCTTTCCTCCAAAACAGACAGATTTCGATCAAGATATGAGCTTACCTACCATTCCTAGCTCAATCCATCAGCTGCAACAAGCGATCTGTGTTTGTCGGTTGCTTGTAATGCCGTCTCCGGCTATTTGTACAAGGCCCGTGCCTATATGCCTTCAGGCTGATTCGTCTGCAAGATTATTTCATGCTTCACTAGAAGAAATGTCCTTATTGTTTGGTCCGAACTCAATGTTGTCTTTTTAATAGTTCTTATGGCATTAACATTTGATGTTTAATTAAAATTTGATATTTACTTACATGGATTTTTTTTTCCCGGCTACTGTATATGTATTTCATTTTTAATCAAGAAAAAGAAATATCATTAATTTGTATAATTTTAATAATTTAACTATTTATCGGATTTACTTAAAACCTCAATATCACGTACTTAACTCTATGGATACTAGATACGATCTCTATAGATACTTATAGATATTTTAGAACCTTAGTATTGATATCAACACTACTAATAATTGTTTTTTCTTTTTTAGCTACATGGAATAAATATTTTTCGACGTAAACCTTCATTGTTAATAGGATTTCACTTAAATCTCTATTTTCTATTCTTTACTTAATCCATCATCACCCTCAAGTGGCTATATTTGTATGTTGCTTACGTCAACAACGGCTGTTTGTCGTAACTCCCACTCGATCCATCACCAAGGTGGCATGATCTTTCGCTTGATAAAACGGAAAATTAATATTGGGTTTTTAATTATTAACTTCACTCATTTCTGTTTTGTTATGTGCCTATTATAGGAGTTGCAGTATAGTATGGTCTATTTTATCTGCCTTTATATTTTTGTTGGATTTGTGTTTTTTTTTTGTTTTGCTGGACGTGATATTCTATTCTACATCCCCGCCTGATGGAAAGTGGGTGAAGCTTGTATGCGAGTTAAGAAGTCATCCTTCTCTGTCTGTTTTAGAGGAAAGCATTGATACACTTTTTCGTCTACTTATACCTGTACAACATTTTTATAGACTAAAAATATGAACTGAAAGTGGAATATAACTGGCTATATTTAATGTAGAAACTAGTAAAACACAAGTATTTGCTTATGCCCTTTACCCCGAATAGAAGCTATAAAACTTAAAATTTGACTACCCATCAAGTGGAACGTAAAAGTTACAACGCTCATAGATGTTTTACGTTCACGTTTATTGATCTAAACACTAGTAAGTACCACGAATGTAAATATCAAAGCTGAAAACGATACTTTTATAGTTATGTACGTACGTCAAACAATTAATGTCTACAGCGTGCTACATTTGACGCAAAACGAGTACTTAGTGTAGGCTAAATAAAAAACAGAAGTTCAAACATAAAGTCTTCTTTATCCTACCATATTCATAGTTTATCTGGACTCTGGGCAGTAAGTTTCCTCTTCCATTTATATCGGTCAGACGTCAACAAGCCATCCACTCACTTTTGATTCATATCATCCATCACACCGGAAAGGTGCTAGTGATGAATGAATGTATAGATAAGTGACGGAAAGACCATGTCGAGTGACCGATGAAAGGAAAGAGTGATTGGAAAGACAGCATTCCAATCAATACTGCTCAAGGTTTTGGCTTATGGTTCTACAGCCGGCCGCCTGCCTGACACCAACCCTCTTTGGGTATGCTTTTTTTGGTGGGTTGCCCTCCACAATTCGGGTGCCCCAAGGTGGTTATTAGTCTACATCGGGTAATCTCGCTAAGTCCAATTTTAGGACACCCCTGAGTTTAGTTAGTTAAGAGTTATTTTACCATTCCCAGTCCGGAATTGAAGTTCAGAGATCATCAATAAAAAGAACCAGTCACTTAACCGACGTACCGAAGACAAATGTTGGAGTGCCGATCGTATCTAGAGAGCTTGATGCAACAAATAGCCAACAACTGGCACAAACAACTGGCGAACACACCGAACACGGCTTGGAAAATGATGGATTGGAGGAAACAGTCGCACCGGGATCCATTGGCACCCGATTCGCTACTGATTAATCGAGTCCGGTAATTGTTGGAGAGTGTGAATTAAAGGGTAGATGGTAGGGGTTATTTTTCAAAATTAATCAGTCACCACTTTTTTATTACTGGATACAAATACAAAAGGAAAAGTTATTTCAGAAATAAGTGATGCACTTCTACTACACCGTTACTACGGCCACCTTGGTCGAATGCTCAGATTGCTGGGTACTGGCCAAGAGGTCCCGGGTTCGAATCCTGGTAGGGGCAAACTTTGTGATGACCACAAATGTTTGTTTGCGAGTCATGGTTGTATATATGTTTATGTAGTATATTTTCAACATTTATATACATAATTATATTAAAAATATGTCTGTCATCTAGTACCCATAACACAAGTGCTTAGGCTTACTTACTTTGGGCTAGATGATAGGTGTGAGTGTAAAAATATAAAATAAATAAAAAACAATGTTAATGCTTTAGGATTGAATAGACTATCATTCGCTTCAAGCTGCGAACGGGATTGGGTTAAGTTTAAAAGCGTGCCGCCTACCTGACACTCTCTTTGGGTTAGTGGTGGTATACCCTCCAGCATTCGGGTGCGGGTGCTAAACCAAAACCTAGAGCAGTTGGCATGTTATCAACCCAAATATTCTCTACGTTCATATAGGTTCAACTTGGTTGTTTCCATCACTTTTATATACCTACATTAATTCATCGCTAACACTTCCCTGTATGATGGATGATATTAATCAAAAGGGAGTAGTTGGCATGATGAAACAACTGTGACGACCTCAGATAGAATAGGAAATAAATATGATGATAATAATAAATATCAAATAAAAATTGGCTGGCCGAGCGGTCAGGCACCTGCCCGGATAGCAGCGGACGCGGGTTCGATTCCCACATCAAGACCATAATTTTTCGAAATTCTTTTTCTAACCACCAAATCTTTGTACTAATTTTTCTAACATTTATACAATGTTGAAAATAAAATCCGGGCAGGTGCCTGACCGCTCGGCCAACCAAGACTCTAATCAACTTTCCGAAATTCTTCTAACCTTTACACTTCACGTTGTAAGCCAACGGGTACCCTCGCAATGTAGAAAACTTCTCTTTTTCTAACCACCAAAACTTTTTTACTGATTTTTCTATCATCATCATCGCCAGCCCTTTAATGTCCCCGCTGCTGGGGCACGGGCCTTCCCTATGGATGGAAGCATATAGGGAGATTGGGCCATAACCCACCACGCTGGCCCAGTGCGGGTTGGTGGGTACTAACGACTGCATATGCAGCCGGGACCAACGGCTTAACGTGCCTTCCGAAGCACGGAGGAACTCGAGATAGTAAATTTTTGGTCACCCATCCTACGACCGGCCTTAGCGAAATTACTTAGTTTACGCAATCGCAGGCCAAGCGCGCTGTGCCACTGCGCTAGCGAGCTCCTCATTTTTCTAACATTTATATAATGTTAAAAAGTTGTAGTTATCCTATTGGTATACGAATACCTATAGCGCAAGTAAATAATCCCATTAGAAAAGCCGCCAAATACGTGAAATAATTCCCATTTAAATAGCATTTTCCCCTACATAAAACACGCGCAGACATACCCCGCTTAGTACTTTTATTTAATGTTTCCATCTCGACTCTGTCACGTATAAATTTGTCAGTGCGACAACCTAAAAAGACGCAAAGAAGGTCATAACTTATGTGTAACTTGAGACCGCGAGGATATTAGGCGGTCGACCCATAGTCGTCCTTATTACAAGGGGTTTGCGGTCGTTTTCGTGCGATAATTACGTATCTAGTTAACGCTCTAGTAAGATTATAGGATTTAATTACGCATATAAAAGGTCAGTAGAAGGGCTGGTGTCCTGTAATAGCTCAACTTTTTATATTTATAGCTTAGCATCAAGTATTTAAAAAAAAAATTACTTCTTCTTTTCCCTGCCCTGTTCCCAGTCTATCTGGGGTCGGCGCAGTATGTTTCCTCTTCCATTCATATGTCAGACGTCATCAAGCCATCCACTCCCTTTTGATTCATATCATCGATCACACCGTAAAGGTGCTAGTGATGAATGAATGTATAGAAAAGAGACGGAACGGACCATGTCGCCTTTCAAAAAATTTTATGTACACTTCACTTTCTCATTACATAAATAAAGAAATGACAAAAATAATTCATAATTCAGCGCTAGGTTCATCAAGAGATTCCTAGGGCAATGAAAATGTTTGAATGAAAAAAGAAAAGTAAAAATTTGTAGAACACACATACATAAATCACACTTCTTTATTTCGTATAGATAGTATTCTCGAAGGTGTATTTTGAGGAAGTGTTATACCATCATCATCACCAGCCCTTGTAATGTCTTCGCAGCTAGGGCACTGGTTTTCCCTATGGATCGCAGAATACAAAGCCACTACGCTAGCGGCACTTAACTTACCTCGCCCGGAGAAACTCTAAAATATTTTTGGTCACTTATCTTTTGTCCTTAGCGAACATTGTATTAAATTTTCATGTTTATGAAATCGCAAGACTAGCCACTGCGCCGTCGAGCTCCTCATAAAGTGCAGATTTGATTTTGTTTCCTAACAGAAATGTAGGCAGGTTAGACACTTCTCTCTACCCTTTTAGATGCACAAGCACAAGACTACACAACAAATACAATCTACCAAGTTCAGTAAAAGGAAATTTATCAAGCGTATCTGCATCACAATGCACGCCAAACCACGAGGTGACACTGATATCCCGCGATCCACCTTGGATTTGGATTTCAGGCCGTCAAGCTACTTTTGTAATGGTAATTAGATGATCAAGAGATTTACCGCGGCCACAATCAAGGCATTCCGAGTAAACGGGCAATACCCCAACTTTTTCAATTAGGGCGTGAATTGAAAAACAAATTTAACGCCAACAAGACGCCCGTCGAAAGAAAATATGTTATTAATTTTTCATCAAACATCTTCCAGGAAAATGCTGGCAGAAATAAAATCTCACAGAGATATGAGATGGAAAAAAAGGTAATCATAAAAGGCGAAACGTTAATTCCATTCCGTTCGAGGGTGTAATAATCGCAAAAATGATTGAGTGAAAATTGAAACTGACAAGAGAGTTCGGCCATTGTGTGATTAACACCAAATCGGATCAGGGGGACTTCCTTTTGTTTTAACACTGTTACAGGATTACGGATTAGCCCCCATTAGAGCTGCAACGTCGCCGAACCAAATCCATAACAGTGGGGACTATTGAGACATTGCCCCGAGCTAATTATCTACGAAACACGTTGTGTATTCCAGGAACGTCTATTTCAGTCATCCTTAGCATCCAGACCGCAGCATCGAATAATGCTGTAACCGCAACATGTCTAAGTATAGAATTGAATAGACATTGCACGTCTATTGGCAATTACTGGAGCGATCTCCGGGAACATTACTGCGAACAGTGATCGCGGCGAAAATAAAGATACAGAAACAGGTCTTATATGGCCAATCATATCTGAGATTTCATTCGTGACATCAGACCTATCGACCAATCAAGTAGCGGAAATCTATGATGCTTAGTTCTGTAAGCATCATAGATTGGCCGTGTGGTGACGGCAGAGTAGAATACGATTGTCGCCACCCCAAATCTCTCCCGTGGGTGTCGTACAAGGCGACTAAGGATAAATCAGTGATGAGGGATGGGCAGCAGCGTTCCTCTTATACCACCTAGCAATGTACTGCGACACTTTTGTGCCCGATATATGGCAATAGGCTCGCCACCTATTACATGGGACCTGGCATGGTTGGCGAAGTGTGGGTGCTAGTTCACCTCTGCCTACCCCTTCGGGGATATAGGCGTGATTTATGTATTTTAGTTCTGTAACACCGTGAGGACTGAAATCAATAATGCTTCACTATTTTCCTTTACCAGATATTACTTTAATGATTACTAGCATACATACCTACATAGTATCACGCCCTTATCCCACAGCGGTAAACAGAGATCACTTGTTTCCACTTGCTACGATCCTTACATATTTCTTTCGCTTAATCTAATCTCATTAATGTCTTCATTCAAGCTTGTCGGCTTCGGATAGTCTTGGTCTGGTCCCTTTTAGCAGATTTTCAATTTGATTATGAAATATCCGCCTAGGCCTTCCGCTTCCCATTTCACCATAATCATAAACTCCGTCAGGCACTAAATTTTTTTGACAGGGGTGTTTTCATCCATCGAAGTTTATTCATTCAACCAACAAAGGTTTTCCTAGTTAGAAGAAACAGATAAGCAGTTTATTCCATAACTTCGCAACGATGACTCAATGCGAATACGTGGGCAGAAGCCGATGCAGTGACAACCAAGATTAACGATCTTGGTGCCTTTCAGGCGGTTAAGATAATATCTATTAATTATTATAATTACTTGTAGGTACAAGCAATTATAATAATTACTAGACATTATCTTATTACCAATCAATAAAGCTTCATCGGAGTTACAATAAGTAGAAAGCGTCACAATTATAACTACACAGAATTTTAAAACAGAATATCTTTACCAATACCAGACCAATGTCTATGAGATTTACAGACTGCCATACCACACATCAATTCTACATAATGAATGTCTTCTTCTTCTCCCTGCCCTGTTCTCAGTCTATCTGGGGTCGGCGCATTATGTCTCCTCTTCCATTTATATCGGTCGGACGTCATCAAGCCATCCAATCCCCTTTGACCATCACACCTAAAAGGTGCTAGTTGTGAATACATGCATAGAAAAGAGACGGAAAGGACAATGTCGAGAGACCTATGAACGTAGAGAGTGATTGGAATGACAACATTGCAATCCATACTGCTCATGGTTTTGGCTTAGGTTTTACAGCCGGCCGCCTGCCTGACACCAACCCTCTTTGGGTATGCTGCTGTTGGTGGTTTGCCCTCCACCATTAGGGTGCCCCAAGGTGCTTATTGGTCTGGGAGAGTGTGATTCTGCAATTAATGTAAAGTTAACTAACCCACATATTCCATTAAGCCTGCCCTACACCACTGTTCCCAGTAATAAATCTGACCTGCTCAGAAATGCGGCCAATTTTAGCCTTAACACGCTCATCTACATAAAGCCATCGTTCTCGGGATCCCACGTATTCCGAGTCGATAATGCAATATGGAGATTCCACGCTAATAATTCAGCCTGATGGCCCATCATGTGAGAGGCGACGAGCATAAGAGCATACCAATTACAGAATAGTTGAACAACTTACGTCATAAGCTCAAGATGAACAGAAGCACGTGGACATTATTATATTCACAACTAACAGCCGTGCTCATAGACACGACTTTAGATCAAAGGGTTCCTTATCGTGCTTTCGTCAATTCAAAACTAGGTACTCGCTATTCTTGCAAGATTTAGATTTAAATATATATTTTAAGTACTCATTAACGTTTATTGATGTTCCTGAGTATATAAGAACGGTGGTCACTTAATTTGCTGAAATACACAAAAGTTATTCTCTAAGTTTAACCTTAAAGTGAACTCAACACCATAAATGAAACAAGAGTTTTTTTTTCATTGTTAGCTGAGTAGTTGATCAACAATTATAAGAGAATGTAATTTCGACATGTACTGACAAGATGGGTAGTTGAAATATCTACTCTTGATCGGTAGCTAGCATAGCGTCGGATGTTGAAGTAGATTTGACAATGGTCACTTAAAAACAAGAACAATTGAAGTTGATTCAAATTTGGAGAAGCCGACTGTTTTAAAAAGTCTTTCTATCAACACTAACTGCCGCACTCAGAGACCTCAAATAACTTTAATGAGTACTTAATGTCAAAAATTATCATTTAAATTTATGACCAAAGATCTGACAAGAATAGAGACTAGTTTTGAATTGTCATTTTTTGACATTCAGTACTCATTATCGTTAATTGACGTCTCTGAGTGCGGCAGTTACACATTTGACGTAACCAAAATCCCCACAGCGTAATTTGAGTAACGCTGCCAGTTTTAAAAACGACAAGTCCACACCGGAACTACAGAAATCCGGAACACACTACAAATCCCGTCTACGACCTCACGGCGGTGGCAAAACATATTGCGCGGAGCGCATTTAAAAACATGCAAATGCATTTCGGAGCAGGCATTTGTCGGAGGTAACTAATGGCGGACCTTTTCAATACCGAGCCACTATTATGTTGTAAGCTCCGAATGCCTCGTGATGTTCATTTGAAAAAATCCCCAAGCATCTTGTAAGAGACGTCAACTTTTTAACTCCACACAGAGCTCATCACAAAAAACTATTTCTAACGCTAGAAAAAAATTCAACAAACATTTCAATGGGGAGTTGTGGTGACGGCAGAGCAGAATACAACTGTCGATTTGTCACCACCTCCAATCTCTTCCGTGGGTTTCGTACAAGGCGCTTAAGGAAAGACAGCGATGAGTAATGAGTACTTCGATTAACGTGCCATTTTATCCCCGGAGGAGTAGACAGAGTAGGCAGCTTAGGTCTCATGGAATAGGTGGCAAACCTATGGCTATATTTCGGGAACGTAAATCGCAGTATAAAAAAAACCTGAGCAGTATAAAAAATAAGAGGAACCCTGTTGTAACCCTTGGTCCTCTTGTTACGACACACACGGTACCATTAATTTGAAACCAACTAAGATCAAACTGGAATTTATTCACTCTACCGCACAACATTGGTGTTTGGTTAAAGGCTTCAGAGCAGACAGAAATAATTAAACTTAAGAATAACCGAAATGTTATGCAACCGAAGGCAGCCTGCCTAACTTAACTATTTCACTATCGGGCATAAGCAAACCAACTCTAATTTCGTTAAATTCAAATTCCGTTCTTTAAAAAACAACTATTCGCTCCACAGCAAATCCCGAAACACGACAGCGAAAAGCTTAGCCTACCGCTGAAGGTTTTCCCGCTTTAATTGAAGCGCTGTACACAAATCATTGCGGAGGTTGTCCGAGCCACCAAAACGCCAATTATTGGGTGACCCACTTCTGCTAGTTGGGCTACGAAACTTCGGGCTGTAGTGTAGCTGAGAAACAAACCCCTAAAACGGGTCTTGTCGACGCAGAACGTCACTTTGGCACATCGTGAAAAATTGGGTTACTTTCGCAAAACGTCATTTTCGCACTATTACACTTTTGCAGAACGTCATTTTCGAAAAATGTCTGTTCCGCGCAATGACATTTTGCAGAACGTCACTTTCGCAAAACGCCATTTTCGCAGTACATCGCTTTCGCAAAACGCCATATTCGCAGGATATTACTGCAGAATTTTTTTTTCATTTATAATGTAGGTAGATTATTGGATATTAAATTATTATTATAGGGTGGGTGCTAGTTCGCCTCTGCCTACCCCTTCGGGTGCAGTCGTGATTTATGTATGTAATATTATTATAATTAGGTACCTATTATTTTTATGCTGATTATTGTATGCATATTTTTAATTTATTACCTAAGTGATTCTGCAGTGCTAGTATGGGATCACACCTAAGAAAAAAAAATTGCTGAACTGGCATCCTGTGACATCGACGTTTTACAAATGTGACATCCTGTGACAATAATGTTTTACGAAAGTGACATTGAGCAAAAATGACGTTCAGCGATGGTGACGTTCTGCGAAAATTACATTTTGCGAAAGTGACATTGTGCGAACGTGACATTTTGCCAAAGCCACCAAATTTCTCACGATGACATTTTGCCAAACCGACCAAATTTTTCCCGATGACATTTCGCGAAAGTGGCGTTCTGCGTCTAGACCCTTTAAAACGCTCTATCGTGTTCCCGACACCGGACCCCGGGGCCGATACTCTAAATTAATGATCGGTAAGTGCGTATTGATGTCGCCCCGCAAGAAGTAGCCGTATTGGATTCCGAGCCTTTGAATATTTAAGCAGCCCTTTTATTTTTACAATGTTAAAGAATAAAATTGAAAAGGAACGGACGACGGAGACGTTCGGTGGAATAATTCAAATCAACGACGCCACAATTCTTTCAGTAGTTGGTAACGCGCCATCGGCTTAATTTCTACGTTTCGCTTTTTAAAATATTTATTATCAAGAAACCCTTAGTGGCAGAATTCGTCGGAAATATGCAAAACATACTCCAGAGATGATTTCGAAAGTTACCTATCATAACAAGTCATGCTAGAACTATGGGACCTAACATAGTTCGCAAAACGTGTGTGAAAATTGGCGAAATTCACCTGAGCCTCCTTCGAGAATAAAATAAAATAACATTTTCAACCTATTTATAGGTTGATAGGCCCCCACAAATTGGACAGATCGCAATAAGCTCGCTCCCTATTACATGGGATCTAACATATCTAATTGGCGAAACGTGGGTGTCGACATTTTATGGATGTATGTATAAACACCACGAAGAACCGAACTTCCATAAAACCTGCATCGCCATCCCCGGGAGCCGTTAAGTTTAACCAAAGTTCTTCCTCGCGATGCAACTTCCACAGCAGTTTTCTCGAGAGCTGTATGTATCGGGAGCAAATTAGTTTCCTCCATCGAATGTTACAGCTCATAGATATTAACTTTGTAAACTTTTAATCTTGGCTTTTCGTGTCGAGTACGGATCTCGGTGAAGATTGTAACTTCGGAGTCGGTTAGCAAAATGGACTTTATTGCAATGTATGTAAGTAGTGGTGACGCCAGAACAGAATACAATTGTCACCTCACCACCCTAAATTCCTTGGACTAAGGGTTAGTTTCTATGTTTTATGCTAGACATTTAGCTATTGACCTTCATCTCACCTGATGGTAAGTTAGGATAAGGGCCGAAAATGGAATCGTGCCAACTGGAATCCTGTGCCACAGAATGCTTATCATAAATTGTCGGAACACAATAAGAATGTTAACTATTCGATTTTTTTTTTAATTTTAACATTATATAAATGTTAGAAAAATAAGTACAAAGATTTTGGTGGTTAGAAAAAGAATTTCGAAAAATTATGATCTTGAGGCGGGAATCGAACCCGCGTCCGCTGCTATCCGGGCAGGTGACTGACCGCTCGGCCACCCAAGACACTAATTAACTTCCCGAAATTCTTCTAACCTTTACACTTCACGTTGTAAGCCAACGGGTACCCTCGTAATGTAGAAATAAATTTCAAACATTCCAAAGCAGATTTAATAATTTTTCGAAATTCTTTTTCTAACCACCAAAATCTTTGTACTAATTTTTCTAACATTTATATAATGTTAAAATAAAAAAAAATCGAATAGTTTATAAAGCAAACCCAAGCTTAACCGAACGCACGGTATTTGTAAAAATATCTGCTTTGGAATGTTTGAAATGTATTTCTACATTGCGAGGGTACCCGTTGGCTTACAACGTGAAGTGTAAAGGTTAAAAGAATTTCGGCAAGTTAATTAGTGTCTTGGGTGGCCGAGCGGACAGGCACCTGCCCGGATAGCAGCGGACGCGGGTTCGATTCCCGCCTCAAGATCATAATTTTTCGAAATTCTTTTTCTAACCACCAAAATCTAAGACTGTTAACATTATTAATATGGCAAGAGATTAACATTACTTATCGCTGTCTTCACCCTTATTTGCTTGTACGACACACGCGGGAGAGATGGGGGTGGTGACAATTGTATTCTGCTCTGCCGACACCACACGGCATATATCTTTGTATTTTATAACTCTATGAATGATCTACACGCAGGTTTCTATTAAAAGACGTAAAGGCCATTCAAATGCCCGTATTGCACACAGCTAAATACAAAAGCAAAATAATGCAATACATAAGCACTTATGTCTATATGTGCTTAGCATCACAGTTTAGCTGCTAAGGGAAACTAGACCGTATGTATGGGGTGCACAGAGTTCTTAATGGTGTCAACTCCCCTAATCCGCCCGCTGACTTCCTGGCCCCGAACTCGTTTAGATCGCAAACGCCACTGAACCGAATCATTCTAAAATCTAATGCTCTTTTTGTGTTTACGTTATCCGCGGGCCATCGAAACACGAGAATAGTTACTACACTGATACATAACTATTTTGAATATGAAAATGGGTTTTGGAAATAATATTTTGCACATAAATATTGAAGGGTTGTAAGTCGGACCCCCGAATACAGAAACACTAATCAAATTTGGGACACTGTTTAAAAAGTTAAGTGGACATTACCTGTCAGAATTTGTATGGAAAAACGTCAATTTTGACAATATTTAAATGTTAAGCAAGACTCAAACTTTGATAAGCGTTTCTGTATTCGGGGGTAAGTGCCAATTTTCTGATTTGGAGATATAACATTTGGATATTATTAGGCATGACACTTAGACCGTATTTTCGTAAAATATTGACACTACATTTTTTTGGCACTTCAGACTTACCGCTTACAACCCTTCAATTACGAATTTTAACATAATTCGCTGACAGCCCAACAATAATTCAACTTTTCAGCTAAGAAATGCACACTGCCTCCCCCAAATAACATCAACTTCTTCTTTCCTGTCCAGTTCCCTGTTTATCTGGGGTCGGTGTGTTACCTATTCCATTTATATCAGTCAGACGTCATCATGCCTTCCACTTACTTTACATAGATACACATATTACATAAATCACGCCTATATCCCCGAAGGGGTAGGCAGAGGCGAACCAGCACCCAGGTTTCTCCGATTATGCTAAGTCCCATGTAATAGGTGGCGAGCCTATTGCCATTTATCGGACACAAAAGTTACAGTACATTACTAGGTGTTATAAGAGGAACGCTGCTGCCCATTCCTCATCACTGATTTATCCTTAGTCGCCTTGTACGACACCCACGGGACACGGGAGAGATTTGGGGTGGTGACAATTGTATTCTACTCTGCCGTCACCACACGGCTCACTTACTTTTGATTCATATTATGTGATAGTTCATATCACGTGTGATGCACACACCGAAAAGATGCTACTGATGAATAAATGTATAGAAAAGAGACGGAAAGAATCATGTCAGCCCTGCTAACATGACCACCTAAACGCGATATGATATAGCCGTTTATCGCGTTGAACAATCAAAAATCATTGGATTTTAACACTTGAATAAGCCTGAATGGAATAATTGAATAAACCTCTAAGGCTATACCATAAACATATAGCCATTTAACGCTTTGAACTGTCGAAAATACCATGATTGTAGTAAGTTCAACGCGATAAATAGCTATAACGCGATAAGGCCGTGTGGTGACGGCAGAGTAGAATACAATTGTCACTACCCCAAATCTCTGCCGTGGGTGTCGTACAAGGCGACTAAGGATAAATCAGTGATGAGGAATGGGCAGCTGCGTTACTCTTATACCACCTAGCAATGTACCTACTGCGACTTTTGTACCCGATAAATGGCAATAGGCTCGCCACCTATTACATGGGACCTATCATAACTGGCGATACGTGGGTGCTAGTTCACCTCTGCCTACCCCTTCGGGGATATAGGCGTGATTTATGTATGTATGTATGTATGATAAATAGCTATATCATATCTTGTTTGGATTGTCATGCTAGCGGGGCAGGAGATCGATGAACGGAGAGAGTGATTGAGATGACAACATTCCAATCCATACTGCTCAAGGCTTAGGTTTTACAGCCTACCGCCTGCCTGATACCAACCCTCTTTGTGTATGCTGTTATTGGTGATTTGCCCTTCACCATTTGGATGCCCTGAAGTGATTATTAGTCTACACCGGGCAATCTGTTTTAGCCGACTTTTACGACACCCCTGGGATGAGTCGGGGCTGGCACATTCTACGTTATTTTTTCCCTCCCTCACAGGTCAGCATAGAAGAGTACGAATGGCAAGTATAATGGATGAAGTCGAAACTAAGCACGCGTAGTTCCATGCTACAAAGGAACAAAGTTCATAAGCCAAAAAGCTTCTTCTTGACAGGACACCACACATTTCGCAGAAGCCGTTAACCATCCCATCGTCTCATTACCAGATAACAATGCATTGGAAACAAGTCATAACGGTACAGCATTCGCTGATGACGCTCTCAAGCGACCAGCACTTAATTATACAATTACACGAGCACTCCTCATCCATCATAGTTCAAATTCAATTGCGATAGTCGTTAGCGGCCTTCAATCGGGAATGACCCGGACTGATGACTGAGGTAACGACTGAAGTAAGCCTCAATTATATTATAGTTCACAATTATCAAGCGCCGTGTGAGATGTGTCTAAAAAGGTCACTTTAAGCATTATTGCCAAAAGCAATTAATTATAGCTGTTTTATGTATATCCAATCTTGAACAATTTCAGGCTTTATTAAATTGCATACATACAGACACAAATTGAGAAAATTTAACATTTTGTGTAGTTTGACAAGAACGTCAGACTACCAAAAAATGTTAAATTTTCTCAATCGACTTTTGGCTCTGCTGCCAACAAGATAAGGTTGACAATCGATTGAAGAAATTTGACAGTTTTGGGTAGTCTGAAGAGCCGTTGACTGTTGAACATATATCATATATCAGGCCTAACATATATCAGGCCTATATCCCCGAAGGGGTAGAGGTGAATTAACACCCACTTTTCGCCAATTATGTTCAGTCCCATGTAATAGGTGGCGAGTCTTTTGCCATATTTCGGACACATAAGTATTACCGGGCAGTATCACAGATATATCAATATAAGGGCAGTATATTGCTTCAGCACTAAAAACATTCGTCAAAACTACTTTGGCCTGAAATCAATCAAAATATAATGTTCCAACTAAACTAAATAACAGTTTTATTTTTAATTGAAAAAATATCCTAATATGTCAGATAAAGGTATTCGCTTTCAAACCAAAATCGAGTCTAACGCGCTATTGATAACGTTCTTACTTAAAATACTATCAAACACAAAGGCAGAACAGATCAATTGTCCTCTGCTCACATCTGACACTATCGCAGGCGAAAATAAGAAAAACTCTCACAGAATAAGATGGTGATAAAACAAAGAGCGACAGATATCTTCTAATTTGACACCCGCCTACGGGATATCGAAGGGCGGTTTACACTGCGGCGACCGTTTTGAGGCGACACGCTAAATACTACTCACGTATATAAATAAATAATAAATTAAATATCAGCATTGCATACACTCGTTATTCGTCAAAGGAATAAGTTAAACATTTAAACCTGTGTGTCACAATCAAAAGGTATAAAATATTAACCCTTGGGGTACAAATTTGTACTCGGTTTGGTTGTGTTGTGTTTCTTTCAAGTCCGCCTGGCTAGCTTCCACCATCTTTTCAAAATCTACATACATACATACATAAATCACGCCTATATCCCCGAAGGGGTAGGCAGAGGTGAACTAGCACCCACGTTTCGCCAATTATGTTAGGTCCTATGTAATAGGTGGCGAGCCTATTGCCATATATCGGGCACAAAAGTCGCAGTACATTGCTATTGCTAGGTGGTATTAGAGGAACGCTGCTGCCCATTCCTCATCACTGATTTATCCTTAGTCGCCTTGTACGACACCCACGGGAGAGATTTGGGGTGGTGACAATTGTATTCTACTCTGCCGTCACCACACGGCCTTTTCAAAATCTCTCGCCATAATAATAATGTTTACAGCATTATTGTGTTCCGACAACTGTGATAAGATAGCTAGTCCCTCTGTGGTTATGGGTCCCATGTAAAGCTCGATTCCATCTTTGGCTCTTATCGTAACTTACGTCTAGTATAAAAAATACATAATTTACACCACTTAATCCCCGAAGCGTGCACCACTTTACCAACGTGGGTGTTAATTCACCTCTATCCTCTAATTCCTACCCCTTCGGGGATCAATAGGCGTGATACCGAAGGGGTGAGATGTGTATGACCACTCATATTTCGCCAACTATGTTATATCCAATCTGATAGAAGTCTATTCTTATTCCCCGAATAGGTACATTTGTAGGTACAACTGAAGAAAAGCTAGGTTATACTAGTATCACACTGCCTACCCGTGGGGAACAAATAAGCGTGATTTAAGTATATATGTAGGTTAAATATAAGATCTAAATATAAGACACGCCTGTCCGCCGCACCTATACTGCTGGAGTATAAACACCAAACTACTGCCCTGTGATCCGACTCATTGTAGAGCAATAATTACGGTCGGCTCAAAAGAAATCTCTTTGATGTCTGCGTCTTCGATTCCATTTTGCGCTACGCTTCACATAATAATACGTGACCATGTGACATCACAATAAAAAAGATAGTAAAGACAAATCTGAAAATAAAATCCTGATCAATGAACATGGAACAACCTATAGAATGTTTCATTGACAAATGTTTGAATGAGACGCCGTGTGGTGACGGATTTCTATTACCAAATCTCTGCCGCGGGTTTCGTACAAGGTGACTAAGGGTTTGAACAGCAATGAGCAAGGCAGCAGCGTTCTTCTTACGCAACCTTGCAATTTCCTTGCACAATATGGTAATAGGATATTACATGGGACCTGACCTCATTGGCGAAACGTGGATGTTCACCTCACCCTAATGAGAGAAAATCGTGAGTTTGAGCTTTACGCGGATTGAAAGTCAGCAGACTACAATCGTCACCGCCCCTAATCCCCCATATATCCAATCTCTCCTTTATTCTTCTTTTTCATGCCCTGTTGCCAGTTTATCTGGGATCGGCGCTGTATGTATCCTCTTCTATTTACATAGATCAGACGTCATCAAGCCATCCACCCCCTTTTGATTCATATCATCCATCACACCGGAAAGATGCTAGTGATGAATTAATGTATAGAAAAGTGATGGAAAGGACCATGTCGAGAGAACAATTAACGGAGCGAATGAATGGGATAAACATTTCAGTCTAACTGCTCAAGTTCTGGCTTAGGTTATACAGCCGGCCGCCTGCCTGACACCAACCCTATTTGACCGCATACAAGGCGACTAAAGGTTGAGAGGCAGCAGCAGGTCAACAAAATTTATTTATGTATTTATATATGTACTTCCCAAGTCTCTTTATCTAACCTACAAATCTCACTCGCAGTTGTATGTTTGCCTGATTATAAATCATATACGTAATGGCTGTAATATTGCTACCTCCCACCCAGACTATGTCACCAGTAACAACCTAGAATAAATCAACGGCGGCACCTTTGATCCCTTAAATAAGTGTGCTCTCGTGTGTGAAATATCGAGTACGTCTGACTTGGAGGCGTGCGTCATGGTAGCGAGACCAGATAATGGAAAAACTATACTATAATAAAATTATGATGTTTACAAAATTTGAAATCCTTATCATTGTCATCTTGTAAGAAAATAAAACGTATTTTTATCAAGTGATTTAAATTTACTTACATACATACACGCCTTTCTACCACAGGGCTAGGCACAGATCACTTCTTGCTTGCTTTATCCAATCATATTAATATGTACTCATGAGTGCCTGTCAGTTTCGAGCACTCTTGACCTGGTCCATTTTAATTTACTTTTCCCTATTATATTTAGTAAGTAGAAATAATTATGTAGTCAATAATCTTTTTAAGGTTATAAATAGTAAAGATACCTAATCCATAATCTTAGGTCTCATCACCACTAACCGCATTTCCCTCCCTCCGCCACCCGTTGCTTCGTCTCTCTTTTCCCTCTCTTAATCAAATTTGGAAATACCGTAACAGATTTTCACCAGAATTTATCAAAAAAGGAAATGGACATTGAGAAACTATGATGTTAATACACTATATTTACTCATTCCCATTTTGTACTTCCAAAGCACTAGTCCTGCCAGGTCAACGCACAAATCTCATTGTCATTCGCCCTGTGGATTGGGTGACGCGACTCGTATGCGGCGTAAGGGACGGACCCCTTCACGATAATGGTCAGACATTCGATTTTAAATTGCAATTTGAAGGAAACCTTTGCCAAAGGACTTCACGCCCAGTCGGTACTCTATTTTACAACGAATCATTACCGCGTTAAATTAAAAAATGTGTCTTTCCAATTTAAACCAGCAATTTTTCCAGAGGTGAAAATTTTTTAAACATCCTTACGGACAATTCAAAAAATATCTACATTCAAATATCAACTGTAATAAAAAAAATATATTGAAAATTAAATAACGTTGCCGTGTTGTGACGGCAGAACTGTCACCACTCCCATCTCTCCTGCGGGCGTCGTACAAGGCGACTAAGGTCGGCGCAGATTGGCGGCACGACATGGCAGGGTATTTTAGGCGACGAATAAAAGCATGAAAGTAAAATAAATGCAGTAGAAATGAGAGCGTTGAGGAGTATGGCTGGGGTAAGGCTGAGCAATCGATTGTATAACAGGATTGAGAAAGGGATGCTCGCATGGTTTCGTCACGTCGAAAGAATGGATGACATGACGAAAGTGAATGGAGAAATGGGAAGGGGAAGGCCTAGGCGGATCTTTCATAATCAAATTGAAAGTCTATTAAAAAGGGCCAGGTCAAGAGTACCCGAAACTGACGGGCATGCATGAAGAGATTGATGAGATTGGTTAAAGCGAAAGAAGTATCTAAGGATCGTAGCAAGTGGCTCTAGCTACCTGCACCGTGTAAAAGCACCATTATATATGTGTCGTTTTAGCTGTCAGCATGTCTGCGCAAGTAACCCGCGCGATGTAATGCATGCGCAGGCTACTTGCGCATGTAACTTGTGCAGGTAGATCCTCGAGTCGCTGGACTCGCTGGAATCGTTTAGACGATGCATATAACATGCGCAAGCCACATATGCACCAACACCATTAGCTGCTTCCGCAAAGACCACAAAATCCACCGCGTGTCAGAGTGGTATGTGACGTATCGTTGGAGTGTCACGCCAAGCCCTCGGCGTGAGTGTCACTTAGGATGGCGGGACCACTCGGACATTTCAACCCACTCGATGGGAGCGCGGGTCGGGAAACGTGGCGAATTAGCGGATAAAACTGATGTTAAATTCGCAGACTATTCGAAATTGCGTTGTATTTATGTTATCCAACATATAGCACCAACCTCACATACTTTGCAAAAAGAAGAATATATTATTAATTATGGAAAGGTTAGTACCTCGGAACGGAGACTGTCGCATCCGTAGGTCCACTGAAAATCAGCGCTATGTTGTGTCTGTGACGCAGCATAGCAACAAGCTGAGTGTGGACCTCGTTGTCACAACCTGCGACGAGCGAACACGATAACTTCTTTTAGTATTTATTGTTTTTTTTTTCTGTTCATTACTTTTCACTGTATGTTGTTCGGCTTTGTGTTGTAGATTTGCTTATGTTTGTGTAAGCACGTCGTTTGTGTTGTGGGAATAAAATTATTTCTATTCTATTCTACCTACAAAGATATAAGCTTTGCTTTCTTTATACTACCCACATTTTAAACACATTTCTCTACATAATCACCAGCCATTATGATTGTGTCCACACTACGCACTATGGATTAGTAGAGAGAATGGCCCATAATCCACTACGCTTTCCCAGTGCGGATTGCTGAGTGTTTAACTGCAGATGCAGCTGCTCTACGGTCACCCATCCAATGATCAACCTTAGCTAACATTAGCTAGTCACGGGCCGAACGCTATACGCCACCAAAACCCCTTGTTCATTCAATCACATTCTTATAAGGATGGTAATAATAATAAACAACGTGAATCAATACATACCAGATAATTTATACCAAACATACACAGTGGGCCTACAATCACCAGGAGATAACAACAAAACACAAACAGGGGAAGCGACAGAGTTGGTTCAACAAACTCGGAAACTAGAGAAAATTATACAAAACGTGATCCGTTTACCAATGTCGACTGTGGCCGAGCCAGGCCCTACATTATAATGAACCGTCAAAAGTGCTTTATTAATGATCGAAGTCACATGCCTACCTATTTATATTTCTACACTGCAGCCATGGAGGCAATCTAATTATGGAATTCTGCTTATTTCTAAACAGATAACTCTAAGCCGATAAGCCGTGTGGTGACGGCATAGCAGAATACAATTGTCACCACCTCGAATCGCACCACTAGATGTACAATGTGACAAAGGGTTAAGGCGGCGGCGTTTCTCATATACCACCTAGCAATATACTATGATATACATTCTCTCCGTCACTACCATGCGACCTAAAATTATTGGCGGAGTGTGGCGTCCATCTACCTACGCTTACCCATTCGAACGACATGCGATTGCACTAAGGCTGATCTTTAGATAGGTGACCAAAATATATACCTAGACTTAAGTTCTTTCATGCTTCAGAAGGTACCTAAAGCGGTTGGGTCTTCATCTACAGACCAAAATACAGAACTGGAAGAGAGCTGGAAGAAATCGCTCTTAGCGATAAGACCGCCAATTGTACAACTCTGTTTTTAATACTAATTATATCTAGATCTAGATCATTTGAGCTAGAAATACAGAACATTTTAGCTATAGGTTTTTTATTGTTTTTTCAGAATCCATTCCCGCAATGAAGCCATCAAGACACTTGGATGCGAAAACGTCTGCCCTTTTGGCTTAGACGACTGCGAGGCGTATAAGTAAATTTACTACCTGTTTTCCCATAAGCGCCGAGGCAATAAAACTCGCGAAATACTGTAGCACAGAGCGTCGCGGCAATTCACTGCAAGTTCCCAGCGTTGAAACGACTGCTTCGGTATTCGTACCCGGGATGGGCGTTGCTTCAAAGATTTAGTGTATGGCAAAGCAATACCGTAAACAGGGCAAAAAGTGAGTCCAGATCGTTACAGTACAGGCGAACCAAACGTGATAGCTTCAAAGTTAGAGTATAGTATGTATTAAGCCAGAGATGTACAGTTTAGTTTATTAAAGCGACATTGTTATAAAAGTTTTTCACTAGCTTCAAAGTTTCAGACACAGGCTGCACTAACAACGTTCCATGAGATCAGCGATACAAGGTGTAATATCATTCGATATTACTCCCATTCAGTCAACATCAATTTATTAAATTATATACACATAATTTACGAAATCAAATAAACAAATCGTAATATCCTCACTGATGGCTAACAAGTCATCAAGACAGGAACTCTCCAAGAATTCTCCCAAAATAATATTATCAGATTCAGTGCTTATAATACGCTTTATTGAAAGTGTAACCAACTTGGACTGGGTCCGCGTGATGGTTCAGGCCCAATATCCCTATATTCCTCCATCTATAGGGAAGGGCTTTGCCCAATCAACAATGTTATCTGTTGATCTCCAATGGAGTTGGAGGCAAATAATAAGCTAGCCTTCTTAGATATATTAATAATAAGGAATCCTGACCATAGCTTGAGCCACACAGTGTATCGGAAAGCTACCCATACTGATAGGTACCTCAATGGTGACTCTCACCACCATCCCAGTCAGCTATCTACCGTCACAGATGCCGTGCGCTCTCTGAAACAAAGATTTGCCCACATATTTGTTTCAGAGAGCGCACGGCATCTGTGACAGTCAACATCTGGCATCAGAACTAAATCATGTTAAGCAAGTACTGCGGAGTAATAAACTGCAAGTACCAAAGCCCTGTCGCAGAGGTCGAGTGAAACCAGCAACAGTCGAACGTCAACCTGCTGAAGTACCTTACTTGAAGGGTGTCACTGACAAGATTGGGAACATCTTGAAGCGTGCTTCCATTAAAACTTATTTCAAGCCGCTGAAGAAGATCAACCAATTTCTAAGACCTGTAAAGTGTAACATCCCCCTTCAAGATGCAGGAATTTACAAGTTAGATTGTGACTGTGGACTCTCCTATATAGGTCAAACAAAAAGAAGTATAGGGACCCGGGTAAAAGAACACATAGCTGATGTGAAACATAGGCGCGAAACAAAATCTGCAGTATGTGAACATGCCTTGGACGGACCCAACCATTATTTAAGATTTGACTTTGCAAAAGAGAAACGATATATACCTAGAATGATACGTGAAGCTATTGAAATCAAGAAACATCCAAACTTCAATAAGGATAATGGTTGGAACATACCACCTGCTTGGGACCCAATTATTAGAATAATTAAATCCCAGCACCGTCCTCATACTGCCAAAAACAATGATACTGTAAGCTCTGTTTGTGTAAATCGGAACACCTAAAATATCAAATATTATGACGGTAGTTAATTATTACTTTATTGTGAGGACACCTGTCATCTTTAGTCCCCCCGTGACCACGGCCACTGTAAAGTGATCGAAACATCGGGTTAAATAATTAATATGCCAAACACCAAATTATACGCGAGTCTGATCCGTAAAAGTTGTTTTATTTCAAATGTTATCGGTCTGAATTTTTATCCTTTCCCCAATAACTTGAATCGAAGTGTGTTTTAACAGGATCTTCTCAAATCAAAAACTTTTTTTCTATCATACAGAGTTTTATTGCTATAAATGTTGAATACGCAATGTCAAAGTATTTTGTGAATATAGTGCGCGCCAGATAAGTCTGTGCGCGATGGGTGGCACTGTTCGCTCACTTTGACACTCCTAAACGAACAAAATAGCAGGCGGAATTTTAGTTCCAATTTTGACCACGCGCAGACTTATCTGGCGCGCACTCTAATATCGTTTTTTTATTAAGTGAGCGATATATTGGTTAAATTTTCCTTCTTTATTTGTATTTTGTAAAATTCATGTCCAATTTATTTATAGAAATTGTGACCTAGATGTAAATGTATTAGAAAATTACATGGATGCCCATCGCGTTAGTAAAATAAGACTTCTTATTGACACAACACTTACTCATCCCATTCCCGTAGAAGCAGACCCTTATCTTAACAAATAAAAATGTTTAACAGTTTACTATAAGACAACACGAATGCAATTGAATATGCATTGTGAAGACACACGACGAAACTTCTCCCAGTTAGATAACAAAGTAAAACTAAAAGCGGACATAAACTCCGCGGACGTGGCTAGGGATTTCCACCGATGTGGGTAGGTTAGAACACTCTAGACGCTGCACGAATATATATTGCACTGTATATTACTGGGAATAAAATGAACAATGCTAATAATATACTGGGGGGTGCTTCTTACATGTTCACTTTGTATGCTTATTTAATAGAACACATCGATGCTTCTTTTGTACTGTTGAAGAATTTCATAATTCTGACAAAGTAGAGTATTTATTGTTGTAAGTTGAGTATGTAAAATATTTTGTGGTAGAAAACAGAAGATTGCATAAAGAGATACAGATAACATAGGAATGGCATTCATTGTACGTGTCGTCATAAATGATTGTTGATAACGTAATTAAATAATAACGTTTGATGTAAAATAGACTGTACTTACTATGGTACAGTATAGTTTCCATAGAAACTAAAAAGACAATATTCTTCAGATATGAAAATAGAGATATAGATTTACGCCCGTAAAAGCCGACCACACTTAAACAATATACATTTTTTAGGCAACACAATTTACGTTCCATGAAGTGCCGGAGCGATATTTCACTCTTCCCGTGGGATTCGTACAAACTTATTTGGGAAAATTGTATTATATGCTGAGAATCAGCAGGATAAAACTTCATTTACCTTTGAGAGCAAGCTTAAATTATTCTACTTAATAACACCAATAATCAATAATACCACTTAAACAGATTACTGGAATGATTTAGGTGAAACACTTAAACGATCTTACCTTAACAAGAACGGAGAAATGTTCAAAATAGTACAAACTTGAATTCCACACGGGCCAATAAGAAAATTCCTAATAATTATTTGCGTTTTAAGAACTCCCATTACAAGACAGTAAACAGGTAAACACGTGTAAGTAGGAATTAAGTCACATAAAAAATACGACGGCTGTTAAGGGTCTGTAATAAAAATTGAACTTGCGCCACACAGATCGACACATAAACACAAGTGCAACTTAGCAGGGATTCCTTTGAAAACCACATGCTGAATACATGTGATCATAGGTATGGAGAGAAGGTAAGTTAGCTAAGGTATCTCTCTTTATATATCCAGTGAAATTAAAATAAATGTGTGTGTATACAGAGAAATACTCTTAAGCCGAATGTGCCCTGGGGTTGTTTTTTGTACAGAACAACATTTTGCCAATTTTATGTTTTCATATTCGCTGCCACCCAAAGATTACGTTGGTCAAAATTAAGAGCATAATGATGAAGATAAATAAGATTAAAATGTTTCACACCGCATTAGCATAGCAATAAATTATAATAATCAACTTGATTAGTTTATAAATAGTTCTAACTATTACCTACCTAATTAAAGTTAAATGTTGGTAAACACTAGTATCCCGAATGTCACGCTCCATTCAGAGCAGTATATAAAAGAGGACAATTTTAAAATAAACTTGTTTCAACACTTTAAAGCCAGTGTATTTTATTGCAGCGAATAGCAAGGCATTTAAATAACGCCGTTTATTGACAATAAAACCAACTACGGATATAAATAAGCAAGCTTTACACCCCCAACGCTTCGACTTCATAATTATAACAGAACTTCAAATTACATTTCCAGCGAAAACAATAATTTTACAATCCCACTCTACCCAATAATAAAGTTTACGTACAACAACACAATTCTAATCACTGCCCACATTACACTTCGATGGCACGCAGCAGTAATTACTGGTCTAATAAGCGTACAAATTGAAAAATAATTATTATCTACGTTCTAATTACTTGTGTTGGTGTTGTTTCTATGGAGAGTTATAATAGGAACGACAATGACATTCGAATGGAAAAGATAGTAAAGATCCACTATCGCTTAAAGAAAGACCTAATTATGGTTAATCATGAAATTGCACAGGTTTGCCACGTAATAGGCGGGACCTGACTTAATTTTTGCGTATAAATGTCGGAAAATGAATAATATAATTAATAGTTATGTTCAAATTACAGACGAAAATTTTAAACCATAAGTTAGAGAAATAACAGAAATTGTCCAAATATTTCATTCTTATTAGTGTAATGTATAAGCACAGTATAAGTTACACTAATAAGATTGAAGCTCATTACTCAATTTGTAAAGATAACTAAACTATAATCTCTTGAATAATAGAATTGTAAATTGTTTGTCACAATCCAAATTATTACAGCAAGCAACGTCTCCAATGCAGACGTATAAAAACTCATGACCCCACCTTATAGCAGCATTAAGTGTCCCTAATAAATCCGAAGATAAGGAGATTGACCGAATAAAAACAGTGTCCGATACTGTCCTTACAAATCGGCCTCTTGAAAGTGGTCTGATAAACGAATTCCCACGGCCGGCTCACGACTAATTGCTCCGGACACTTGGAATTTTGTGCAATTAATCTCAACAGTTTGGTACTACTTCATGAACGGAGAGACAGTCTTTTATATTGGAAGACATGCTGGCCTGGGAGCGAAGCCGACAAAGGGAGATTGCACGGTGTGGACCAATAAGCACTTACAGGTCCATGCAGGGCAATATCTCCCAGCTATCTCTTATTAGACTTTCACGACACCCCGGGTGTTAGTCGGGGCTGGCACATAAATCATTAATTAATAAAAATCAAGTCCGTTTTTGGGCTCCCAAGCAGGCATGGAAGGAATATGGCACCTCAGACTACCCAAAACCCAAATTTTTGCACTCGATTGTCAACCTCATCCTGTTTCTAGAAAAGCACAAAGTCGATTAAGAAATTTCAATACTTTGTAGTAGACTAACATGCTGTTGTCTTTACATAATAAAAAAAACAATCTGAACATGCTAAAACAACTCTTACAAGAAAACACTCGCCCACTACCACCGCGTGCATGGGAACAGTTTCTTTCGACAATTGACCCGTCACCGCCAACGTAAAAAGCGGCTCAAACAAACCATAAACCGCCAACCATAAATCAAGTTCGAACTTGCCAGGAACGTATCCCAACAAGTTGTTACAAGTGAATCGGAAAAAACTCGCCATAAATACACCCGAACAATGAAGAACAGAGGGGTTTGTGAGATGACCGGCCTCGTAGCAAAGGGACCATTGTCAGAGGCAAGTGCAAAAAACGGATTTCTCGAGCTCTTGAGAAGGGACCAGATGCATATCTATGCTAATTGCTTTACCTAATGACGTATTGGATTTACAAGACAAAGTGCCGATCGCCACGAACGCTCTCGGCTTCACAAACAGTTTGACACATTATTAGTGGTTATCAGAAAAACTTTGATCTGTAAGAAATAAGATTTAGATTTGTTTAAAACGGCACGATGAGAGATTTCAGACAAGTTACTTGGGATAAAGAAAGACTTAAATAAATCTAACTGCATGCCTGTACCCAATTACAACTGTGCACAACATTATTATAGGAGCAACTATACATAGCCCTTCATTCAGGTCCGTTTTATACCTAAGTTCAAAAACACGTTATTATATTCTGATTTTTTTTATTATTGTGTAAAATTATTTTCACTGGATTTGGCCTTCTTGGTCATGCACAAAACTGAGAAATGGAAGAAGAAAACATGTTGTGCCGACCCCGCCTAGAGCGGGATAAGGGCAGGAAGAAGAAGAAGAAGGTCATGCACAAAACTGCGTATCACACCAAAAGGATAAAGTGTCATTCACAATTCACCAGTTCATTATTACCAATTAAAGGGCGCTAAGAATAGTTTGCACTAACCGTGGGTTATGACGAAGAATACAAGTGTGTTAGTTGTCTTTAATTAAAATTTTTGTTTGTCGGCCTCATTGTGGTACGAGTTGTACAAATTGAGCTCACAAATGTCTTGCAAAAGTTCACAAGGGTTCATTCACAGTAGGCACCATACACGAATTTTCTAAGCCAAGTTTGCTTGTTAAAATATTTCACCAATATAACATCATCATCATCACCAGCCTTTAATATGCCCATTGCTGGGGCTCAGGCCATACATATATATGGGAGAATATAGGAAGAATGGACCATAACACATCACGCTAGCCCAGTGCAGATTGATGAGTATTAAAAACTGCTGATGCAATCGGGACATCATTGAAACATCATTGAACAGCATTGAAAGTTTAGTAAATATAGCAAAGTTTATAAAATTGACAATCGTATTTCGTGCGCTACAGAATTGATTCATAGGTATAAAGGGGTTTGTTGGTTCTACGTTAAAAAAGAAGACCCGAAGACTTGGTTTTAGTGTTTGACGCAAAAGATGACAGAGTTGGAACACCTTTTTTTTCTTTAAAGATCTTACTTACGAAGGCGTTAAGGTCTGGGATAAACAATCGAGGTACACAACTACATAGTAATTGAAAAGGTTATAAAGCTTTAAACGAAAGTCGACATCCGCCATAAACAAAGGTCAGGTGACAGTTGCAGATCAATGACAAGAATTCGCGGAATTCCATTAAAAAAAATCACCCGCAAAAATGCGGCAGTGAAGATAATAAACACGCTGTTAAAATATTCGCACCGCATCGGCACACCGCAAATTGCATAATTTCACCGGCCGCCATCTCATCGTCTCGTAATAACAACACGACACAATAAGACAACTCCTGGTGCGAGTCAGCGGAGCGGAGCGGAGCGGAAAAGTTGACAAGTCTTACTGTCGCACTCAGAGACGTCAATTAACTTTAATGGGTATTTAATGTCAAAAAGTGCCGTGTGGTGACGGCAGAGTAGAATACAATTGTCAGTTAAGAACAAAGAAAAACAATAGGTAAGAAGAATAAAAGAGACCTATGCTTAACCCCAAATCTCTCCCGTGGGTGTCGTACAAGGCGACTAAGGATAAATCAGTGATGAGGAATGGGCAGCAGCGTTGCGACTTTTGTGCCTGATAAATGGCAATAGGCTCGCCACCTATTACATGGGACCTAACATAATTGGCGAAACGTGGGTGCTAGATCACCTCTGCCTACCCCTTCGGGGATATAGGCGTGATTTATGTATGTATGTATGTTAATGTCAAAAATTTTCATTCAAATCTAGACCATAGACCTGGCAATAATAGCGACTAGTTTTGAATAGTCATTTTTTGACGTTAAGTACTCATTAAAGTTAATTGACTTCTCTGAGTGCGCCAGTCAAATTGGGATTTCCCCGTGTGCTGACTGAAGGCAGAGCAGAATATAATTTTCACCACTCCCCATCTCCTCCACCCGTAAAGTTATTATTATGGAGACAGATTTTGATAAGTTGGTGGTAGTTGGTGCTACCACTAACCAAACCGAGTGCAAATTTGTACTCACCTGGGGATCGAACTTGGGACTTCTGGATCTAATTCCGGTGGGCGAACCCCTCGATAACGGAGGCGATAAACCAATTTGCGATTAAATAAATTCCTGTTTCTACAGGGGTCGGTTCGTCTTAAGGTGGTTTATATGTGATCTTTTGGAACTGTGGAACTATGTTGTTTTTAACCGCATCAGTGGTCCAGCGGTCCGCCCACCGAAATTTAGATCCGGAGGTCCCGGGTTCGATCCCCAGAGAGCCACCATTTTACCAAAATCTGTAGCCATAATAATAACGTCAACAGCATTACCTATTGTGTTCCGACAATTTGTAATAAGATAGCTCCTCTGCGATTGAGGGTACCACACTCGAAGCGCGATTCCATCTTCTGCCCTTATCGTCACTTACCATCAGGTGATTTTAAATCCAAGAGCCTCCCTGTCTAGCATAAATAAAACCTTTGTTAAGCAGTACAGATTTTCGGTTCACACAACGTATCGGAACATAGGTTTCTCTACTGCCATAAGCCCATGACTCGAGCCACGGTAAGTCTTGACTACGGATACAATCTCCGACCGATACGACAAAGAAACCGCCGTTATTTCCCACGGGGTGCGAAATTCTTATCCCTTTTCGGACACGGTCATTCATACCGCTCTGTACACAGATTATGTTCCGTGGGTCAGACTGTATTACCATGACATCCAAACCCTTCAAGAACCCGTAAATATTCTGTTTGGCTACGTATCGGATATAGCGTGGCATATCTTATATTCATATATTGACGGCTTGGTCGAATGCTCAGATTGCTGGGTATTGGCCAAGAGGTCCCGGGTTCGAATCCTGGTAGGGGCAAAACTTTGTGATGACCACAAATGTTTGTTTCCGAGTCATGGTTGTATATATGTTTATGTAGTATATTTTCAACATTTATATACATAATTATATTAAAAATATGTCCGTCATCTAGTATCCATAACACAAGTGCTACTTACTTTGGGCTAGATGATAGGTGTGAGTGTAAAAATATTTATTTATTTATTATTTATTTATATATTCACAATGCAGGCGGCCGGCTGTAAAACCTAAGCCAAAACCTTGAGCTGTACGTATGTTGTCATCCCAATCGCTCTCTCCGTTAATCGGTCTCTCAACATGTTGCCGTCCCTTTTCTATACATTTCAATTACTTTAGGTCCAGTGTAATAGGTGGCGAGCCTATAGCCATCTATCGGGCACGTATATCGCACTTCTGCATTAACCCTTAGTCGCCTTGTACGACACTAGACTTTTAGAGAGGTTGGGGGTGGTGAAAATGATTGTATTCTACCCTGACGTCACCACAAAGCACTTTTGGAACAAAGTTCCTTCAAAGTTTAAGTTGACTACATTCAGTGCGTAATACCATGTTAACAATTATTACTGTCAAGTTATGTCGCAGTACTTGGAACAATGTACTAGATTTAGGGTAGTAGAGCTTCTGTGTTCGTACTGAAGTTTGCATATATCTCTGGATATCATAAAACTTGGTAACATCGAATGCATTCTCAATGGATCCGGCATAAATCAGGCTCAGTGTAAAATTGGTCAGACAATGTTACAGGGCGTATAGACGAGAGAAAAAGTCTGTCTTAAACAAAGAGTTAAGCATTTACACGTGTAGTTGTCACGTAGAATAGGCCAGCCCCGACTGTCGGCGCCCGGTGTAGACCAATAAGCACCTTGGGACACCCGAATGGTGGAGGGCAAACCACCAACAACAGCATACCAAAAGAGGGTTGGTGTCAGGCTGGCGGCCGGCTGTAAAACCTAAGCCAAAACCTTGAAAGGTATGGATTGTAATTTTGTCATTCCAATCACTCCCTCCGTTCATCATGGTCCGTTCCGTCTCTTTTCTATACATACATTCATCACTAGCACCTCTACGGTGTGATGGATGACATAAATCAAAAGGGAGTGGATGGCTTGATGACGTCTGACCGATATGAATGGAAGAGGAAACATACTGGGCCGACTCTAGATAGACTGGGAACAGAGCAGGGAGAAGAAGAAGAAGAGTTGTCAGAAAATAAAGTCTTCAGAGTTTTATTTTGAAATTTACTTTCTACAAAGAAAGTGGTTATAAAAAGTCTTGATTTCCCGCATCAAGTCTATAATTTTTCGAACATTTTCTACCCACTAAATCCTTTTGCAATATTGAGAAGTACAAAGGAATAAAGTAGTTAGGAAATAATGTTTCTCGTCTGCGTCTCTCCCTAGAAGCTGGAATATAGTCGTGCGTTCGTGCCGAGTTACCAATTCTATGTGCGCACTGCTGAAGTAGCTGGGAATATGAAACGAGGAGTAGAGGTAGGCGCCACATCTTTCTTACCAATAGTGTCCAAGTCCTATCCTATGTTTAAATACATACATACATAAATCACGCCTATATCCCCGAAGGGGCAGGCAGAGGTGAACTAGCACCCACGTTTCGCCAATTATGTTAGGTCCCATGTAATAGGTGGCGAGCCTATTGCCATTTATCGGGCACAAAAGTCGCAGTACATTGTTATTGCTAGGTGGTATAAGAGGAACGCTGCTGCCCATTCCTCATCATTGATTCCTATCCTATGTTTATTATTTTCATTTTTATTTCAGCATTATATAAATGTTAGAAAAAAATTATCACAAAGAAATTCGTCTTGGTTGGCCGAGTGGTATAGGCATCTGTCTGGAACGTAGAAGATGCGGGTTCGATTCTCGCATCAGGACTAAAAATTTTCGAACTTTTTCTGTCCTATATTTTTAAGCAGCGCAATACAATACGAGTAATCGATGTAGAGAGGAATGTACTACCATTACATGCTTTTTGAAAATTAACATCATGTTATAAAATTGTATACTTACCAATTTGCTCGGTCAATGCCGGTCTCACTGGTAAATGAATTAGCTTATAAATTAAACACTTACCTGAAACAAAAATAAATAATTTGTAATACACGTATTAGACACTTAACTAAAACATACGTTAATCACGCCTATACCCTCGAAGGAACTTTCGGCCAATTAAGTTAGATCCCTTGTAATAGGTAGCGAGCAAGCCTATTGCCAAATATCGGGCACATAAATCGCAGTATTTTGCTAGGTGGTATGAGAGGAATGCTGCCGCCCATTACTCGTCGCTATCTTTACCCTTAGTCGCCTTGTACGACAATCACGGGAGATATGGGGGTGGTGACAATTGTATTCTGCTCTGCCGTCACCACACGGCATGTAAAATTCCACTTCCTGGTTAGGGTCATAGAATTTTGTAATTACCTCGGGCGGTAAAAAAGTAAGCTTCAGATCACACATCGCCTTCGATTATTATTCGTTTTACCACCGTTGGTAATAAATGTACTATTTTGGTAATTATTTTCTGTTCTTGTTGTTTTTGTCCTTTATTAGGTAGGTAGTACTTAAATTCAAATAAGCACTGCGCTATCATATAATATAAAATTCAACATAATGATAACATTAACAACAGTTAATCTTCGTCTGAAAGCATTTCTAGGCTGACAGTTTTACAAGATAGCAACAGAAAACAAACAAATTGTATCTCTATTTAGTGTACGCATAGAATCCACATTAGGGTGGGCGGGGTGAGGGCGTCGTGTGCCCAAATAAAATAATGTTGATTTATCACTGTCCCGGAGTCCATTGATAATTCAATGCGAACATTTATCAAAGCTCATTTATCTGTGTTTGAACACAGTCAATATTTAGGTTGGTCGCGATCACAAACCTTCACCGGGCATATAAACGTACCATTTCCTCGACTCCTATTTACCTGTGTGTGTTCGTATATTGATCTGATGATGTGTAGGTAGTGGTTTAGATTAATTTTTTCATCATTTTTTACATACATACAAAAATTACGCCGGTATATCGCCGAAGGGGTAGGCAGAGGTAATTGGTGGCGAGTCTATTAACATCTATCGGGCAGTCAAGTTGCATTGGTTGGTGATATAAGAGGAACGCTGCTACCCATTACCTATGGCTGTTTAACGCTTAAGCGGGGAATTCACTACACGCAAATGCCCGCGGGCATGCCTGTAGACGGACCTCCGGACCTCGCTTCTATTAGGTCTGTGCGATGTTTACCTAGTGTATGACCATCACAGGCCTATGCAAACGAGGTCCGTGCGGGCATGTCTGGCGGACATGCCCGACTAGTGAATTCACCGCTTTAATCGCCTTGTACGACACCCACGCGAGAGATGATATAGTGATGGTGACAATTGTATTCTACTCTGCCGTCACCACACGGCGATGGGTGTATGGAAGGAAACTATTAAAATCGGAAAAGTGGCCGCTTTAGGCACTATGCCCGGTTTGCCCCCCTTCCCCTACAAGGTCAAACCAAAGGCTTCTATCCAATTATTACCATTCACACTACTACACTATTAAGCTACTGTACAGCGCCAAGCATTAACGTTTATGTTATAAGCAGAAACACTGGACTACGGACGTCATTGTAAATTTGTACGACAATAAAAATCTCTCCTAATTACTCGGATGTTGAATTAACGCGTGCGTCCCTGTTTACGGCCGCCATAAAAGGCTGGTTAACTCATACATGGTTACTTGTAATTGCTTTCGCGAGATTAAGTTTTATTAGCGGGTGTTACGATTGTCGCGGCTGGGCAGGGACCGTTTTATCATCTGGAAGTTTATTGCATATTTTTGGGGTTTTTTTTCTAATTACTCACAGGCCTAACATCCAGCATGTTAGGCCTGTGAGCGACAAAAAAATTTAGAGGTTACATCCCAGTGGTGTTGTAAAAGACGACATCGAACAGTTGAAGATAGACGTACTTCAGCTTAGTTGCTTAGCAACTTCTGTTATTTATCGTAATATAATAAAAATGCCAGGCAATAAAAATTTACGTAAGCTTACTTTTAACTGTAGATAGAATTAAGATTTTGGCAGTTAGAAAAAGAATTTCAAAAATTATTTCAAAATTCTTTTTCTTTGTACTAACTTTTCTAACATTTATATAATGTTAAAATTAAAATCGTGTATATATCGTGATAGAATATTGGGATCCGGTGTAAAGGAAACTGCCCGGTGTCGACTAATAACCAACTTGGGGCACCCGAATGGTGGTGGGCAAACCACCAACAACAGCATACCTAAAGAGGTGTCAGGCAGGCACCCGGCTGTAAGACCTAAGGCAAAACCTTAAGCATTCAATGGGTTGGAATGTTGTCATCCCAAAAGGGAGTGGATGATTTGATGACATCTGACCGATAAAAAAGAGACATTCTGCACCGAGCCCAAATAAACTGAGAACCGAAAATTAATCTGAGAGTTCTGCAGTTCGGTGTAAAGCGTTAAATGTATTTGCAAGTATGTGAATAAAGGCAGCGATAATGGCTTGTAATGTTTCGAATTAAAAATGTAATGCCAAAGTAAATTTTGAATAACAACGACGAGTAGTACAACTATATTACTAAAATATATATACAAAGATTTTGGTGGTTAGAAAAAGAATTTCGAAAAATTATGATCTTGAGGCGGGAATCGAACCCGCGTCCGCTGCTATCCGGGCAGGGCCGTTTGAAATTTATTTCTACATTGCTAGGGTACCCGTTGGCTTACAACGTGAAGTGTAAGGGTTAGAAGAATTTCGGCAAGTTAATTAGTGTCTTGAGTGGCCGAGCGGTCAGGCACCTGCCCGGATAGCAGCGGACGCGGGTTCGATTCCCGCCTCAAGATCATAATTTCTCGAAATTCTTTTTCTAACCACCAAAATCTTTGTACTAATTTTTCTAACATTTATATAATGTTAAAAATTAAAATCACATTTTTTCCTCTTATACCACTTAGCCATGTACCTACTGCGACACTTTTGTGCCCGATATATGGCAATAGGCTCGCCACCTATTACATGGGACCTAACATAATTGGCGAAATGTGGGTGCTATTTCACCTCTGCCTACCCCTTCGGGGATATAGGCGTGATTTATGTATGTATGTATAGACAATTTAAGGCATAACATCGCCGGGTCATCTAGGAAACAATATTTCTTCCATCCATGGCTGGATGCAACAGAAAAGTATTTGTATGCTGTGGCGAGCATCGAACACGTCCCAGCGGCATCCTGTCTGAATGTAATGCCCTGTCAGCCGCCGAGACGAGCGTCTAGGCTTCGGAAACAATCTCCCCTTGAAATATTGAATGTCTCGATCTGTACGATATCGTTTACGCTGGTTGGTTTGTCGGCGAAGACTCCGCGGGGAGAGAATTGGAAATAATAACGGAAAAAAAACTTCCGTGCCATTACCTATAAAAAAGGGCAAAATTTTCATGTCCGTTTTATTTGAGCTCCTTTAAATATTTATTTTATTCTGTTTGTTAGTATTTGTTGATATAGCGGCAACATAAATACATCATCTGTAATAGTTTCAACTGTCTAATTATCACGTTTCATGACATACTGGTGACAAACCAAATAAAACCAGAGGTTGCTCACAATCTGTTAATTAATAGCCTCAATTTGACGGTCGGTTTAGAGCCTCTCAGTATTCCTCAGTATCCTCTCAGTATCCCCTTCGAGGATATATCAGCGTGGTTTCTCTGTATGTAAGGTTCAAGTTACTAGTACAAGGAGGCAGATGAAATGGAATGTTTGACGGCCGCCTTGGTCGAATGCTCAGATTGCTGGGTATTGGCCAAGAGGTCCCGGGTTCGAATCCTGGCAAACTTTGTGATGACCACAAATGTTTGTTTCCGAGTCATGGTTGTGTATATGTTTATGTAGTATATTTTCAACATTTATATACATAATTATATTAAAAATATGTCCGTTATCTAGTATCCATAACACAAGTGCTTAGGCTACTTACTTTGGGCTAGATGATAGGTGTGAGTGTAAAAAAATATTTATTTATTTATTTATTATTTAATGTAATTTTGAACAGTTTAATTTTTATTCGCGCTTGTAGGATAAATGCTATTTATAAACATTTATTTTACATATCATATCGTTGTTATCAGATCCATTATACATCAAGAAAATTTTGAAGAATCTAATTCTTCTGATGTAGTAATTACCTACGCCTGCCTTGCTCTAGTCTAGTTAGATACTTTGTTCTCTGACCCGACCTTTTTCAAATCAAGCTCAAAGTAAAACACATCCATTTAAAGGATTCGTAGATTTGCAACATATAAAAGTAAATGGCCCTCTCCAGGCGACATTGTAAGTAGAAGCAATAACGCTGCATTGCCCCAGTGGGTGAGCACGTAGCAACAGGCTAGTGTTGTGCCTTCGCCATGCATTGGGACGTCCCACTTTTTTATATAAGTAACACAAAATATTAATGCTAGTAATGTTACAAACTCTTTTAGGATTCTTTGTATTTCTGATTGATTATTTTAATGTGACATGACATGAATGAAGAGTAAAAAGAAACGAATTGAGTAGCCTCTTCCGATTTTTCGTCGGTTAATGAAATGGACGAAAATTACAAGAGCTATAGTATGAGCCTAACTGCAATAGTTTGGCACAGTATAAAAATTGGGAGAACCCAGAATCGATTCCTGCATCAAAACGTACATACATACATCACGCCTAAATCCCCGAAGGGGTAGGCAGAGGTGAACTAGCACCCACGATTCGCCAATTATGTTAGGTCCCATGTAAAAGGTGGCGAGCCTATTGCCATTTATCGGGCACAAAAGTCGCAGTACATTGCTAGGTGGTATAAGAGGAACGCTGCTGCCCATTTTGCTGCCCTGTTTTGATGATTTGAATTATGTTGCTGTCACAACATAATTCAAATCATCAAAACATCAAGGCATCAAAACAAAATTTTTCCTAATAACCTTTCGGCATATTGGACACTTACGGGAGAGATTGGGGGTGGTGATAGATGTAGGTAGGTATTCTACTCTGACATCCAAAGCAAAATACAATTAGGGTATAACTTTAATTCAACGTAATATTTTTACAGGGCATTATGGATGACGTGCCGATCCGAGGCCGAAAATAAAACAGCCACTGTTCAAATATTGAAATAGGGGTTCTGGTTAATTATTCATGTGTTTAACTTCCATCCTACGCGCGAATCCAAGTGTTAAGTTGTTATCTCCAATATCAAATTCGGCATAATTACCTACTACGTGTTAGGCGCTAGGATCCTGATTGTTTATTTAACGATAACAAGAGAAAATAGTTATGTTTTCGATCCTATCCTTAGGAGAGTTAATAATAGAAATCGAATTTAAATTAAGTATTATAAATTATATAGTAGCGTGATTTCTGAATGAATACACCCAGCCCTTTACTATACGGTTAAGAGGAAAGATAATCTAAATATAAATAGCTTAGATTATTAGGTACATTTCTGCGTGTAACAATTTGCTGGGTCATCAAAACTTAAGACCGTTCAATGCGTGCCAATAAACAGACAGTCAATAAAAATACTATCTGTCTAATGTAGTGTGAAACCAAGGGAGTTGAGCCTCTTTTCACCACCATCACTTTAAGTTTGGGGTTTTCTTTCTTCAGTTATCTGTCACCGCTGCCTTTCTTATGTTCATTATCATCTATCATCACACACCCACACAATTTTGCTAGATCTACTGCGATCTTCTCAGATATAAGTCTTACCATCCCGTCGCGATTTTTTTTTGACAGTTTGACGTACTTCATGAAATGTTTAAGAGTTTAACTACTATGTCAATTTCAAGCATGTTAACATGTCACAAAATTTAATAAATACTGTGGCAACGGTGTCCCATGTTCCAATCCTTGTTGTCCCGCACCTCACAACACTAATGTCCCGAATGGTGGGTCGCGGTTAAATTGCGCTTGCGGAGATCTCTTGCGTTTCGCCGAATGCATTCCGAGTGGTGGCGCTTTTCGGAATTGGTCACCTTTGTCCGCAAAGCTGGAAATTTCTTAATAATTTTCTTTGAATCACAAGAAGAGGCTCCTTGGTGCATGCTTTTTGCGGATGACATTGTGCTGGTAGCGGAAAATGGCCTATAGGTCCAGAACAGATTGGAAGAATGGCTACACAGGATAGAGAGTGTTGGACTTAGAGTGAGCCGGACCAAAACAGAATATATGTTATGTGATTTTGGTGGTGACTCTGGTCCAATACCCATTAATCTAGCCGGAATGCCTTTGCCAGTCTGTTCCAATTTTCGGTACCTAGGTTCATTTGTGCAAGCAGATGGAGAGATTGATCGGGAAATTACAAACCGGATCAACGCAGGTTGGATGAAATGGCGACAGGTTACAGCAACTACATGCGACCCAAGAATGCCACTAAAACTAAAAGGAAAGATCTATAAGTCTGTTATAAGACCTGTCGTTATGTATGGATCGGAATGTTGGGCTGTGAAAAAGACGGATGAAAGAAAATTGCATGCGGCAGAGATGAGAATGTTGAGATGGATGTGCGGAGTGACAAAAATGGACAAAATACGGAATGAGTACGTAAGAGGGAGTCTGAAAGTGGCGCCAGTAACAGAGAAGATGAAAGGGAGCCGTTTAGCTTGGTATGGACATGTTATGCGACGTGATGCTATTAATGCAAGTAAGAAAGTTATGGACATGAATGTTGATGGATGTAGAAGTAGAGGAAGACCACTGAAAAGATGGATGGATTGTGTGAGGTGTGATATGAAGGTGATGGATGTGAATGAGGAGATGACGAGTGACAGAAGAGAATGGAAAAAGAGGACATACTGCGCCGACCCCAAATAAGATGGGATAAGGGCAGGGGGATGAGATTGTTTTGAGAGGAAAAACATACCTATACATACATCCAAAACTCTCCGTGGGTGTCGTACAAGGCGACTAAGGATAAATCATTGATGAGGAATGGGCAGCAGCGTTCCTCTTATACCACCCAGCAATGTACTGCGACTTTTGTGCCCGATAAATGGCAATAGGCTCGCCACCTATTACATGGGACCTGACATATTTGGCGAAACGTGGGTGCTAGTTCACCTCTGCCTACCCCTTCGGGAATATAGGCGTGATTTATGTATGTATGTACATACATATATCACGCCTATTTATCCCCGAAGACGTAGGCAGAGGCTTAATTAACATCTACTTTCGCCAGCTAAGTTAGGTCCCATGTAACGAATGTAACACCTCTACATATATACATAAATCACGCCTATATCTCCGAAGGTAGAGGTGAATTAACACTCACGTTTCGCCAATTATATTAAGTCCCATGCAATAGGTGACGAGCCTATTGCCATTTATCAGGCACGAAAAACGCAGTACATTGCTAGGTGGTATAAGAGGAACGCTGCTGCCCATTCTTCATCAGTGCTTTAGTCGCCTTTTATTACACGAGAGGAAGGGATAGGTGGTGACTATTGTATTATGTTCTGCCGTCACCACACGGCACTCACACGGGCAAACAACTTCCAACAACTGGACTTAGTCCCGGATTATGGGGTAATTTTAGCAAATGATGTGTTCCCGACACCATTTCCCAAGGACTTCTATTTATGGTTGAACATGGGAATTTTCAAACGCACTTCTTTGCAACTGCGTTGAAAGTTTTATTTAAACTCTTTGTGTATACAAACAAACTTTTGTAAAAGACATTGTAAGGGCATTGTTTCTTGCTACAGAAAAGAATGGAGAAACCGTAGAAGCGCAAAAAAGAATAGAGCAGATATAAAAGGCAACATACGTAACTTTCATAAGACATTATGATATCGACGCCTGCAAGGAACAACATCGTAACTAATTTTTAGTAACTTTCCTGGAGAGCGCCTCAAAGTTTTAAAAAAATCTCGCGGATTTCGCTTAAGTCTTATTGCCAAACAATCTTGAAAAATTGAGTCAACAAAGGAATAGCTTTCATAAGGTTATAGTGTTATATATATTGTATATAATTGACTTTTTGTGAGTAACAATGGCATATCACTACATGTTAAATAAAATTTTATACGATTATGTTGTAACTCAGACATGCAATCGTAAAATGTATGGTAGTGAATATTTCAATGAGAAGGGTTTTTCCGAAAATAAAATTGTATCTTGAGATACAATGTAATATTTATAATCGCTTCCTTAAGTAAGCGATTATAAATATTAAGGTGAATGATGGTGTGTAACTCAATTTACCATTTTTTGAAATGTAGTTGACATTTGAATTACAATGTTTTTACAGATTTTAAAATCTATACGTTAAGAGATTAAGGCGCAGTAGTGAGTGCAAAAAAAAAATAATTTTTTGTACAGCAAGAATATGATTGTAACTAAAAACTGACAAAAAGTGAGTTACAATGTTGTTCCTTGCAGGTGTCGATATGTTAATCAAAACTCACGAATGAAAGTAGTTAAATTCACACAATAAGTATGAATAATTTCTATTGCCAAAGTTATGAAGAAAATTAGGTCCAAAAATGTTGGTCTTAATTAATATATTTTCAATTTGATTATGCAAGATCCACCTTGGCGAATCCTATTTTTCTATTACTTCCAATATATCCTTCTTAATTATTCGTTCTTTCTACGTGACCGTGCGAGCATCCCTTATTTCATACCACATTTCCTCTGATTCCTCTGATCACATTGTTTTATACGATCAATCGATCAGTCGTACCACAGTCATGCTCCTCAACGCTCTCATTTCTACTGCATTTATTCCATTTTCATGCATCTGCTCCCATTTTTAACATTAATATCGGGACCAACACTTGATTATTATTTACATTATTTTTCCATTTCTAATATGTAATAACCCATTCATTTCTTATCTGGTCTTCTTGTTTTTGCAATAAAAATAACGACGTCATTGTCGAGTAGAGGTAAAAAAAGTTACGGACGCAATAAGTGGCAAGCTTCCCATCAAGCTGAATTCGGAAGCGAGTAGCTTTCCAAAGTGGGTGTAAAATAAAATCTGAAATATACGATCAAAGGCCGAAGTCGCGTTGGCACGTAGAGGGCCGGGTGTCGCGAATGGCGTTATGCCGGGGACGCTCTCAGTGCTGTCACTTGGCACTCATGTTTGGTAGATAGTACTGCCGAACGTGTCGGATATACACGTTACGTTTCTACTTTGGACATACAGACGTTTAGAACACGAAAAGGACGGTGTCGTGAGATTTGTTTCGGTTGCAGCGAGAAAGGGGAATTTGTACAAAGTGTTTGGTTGTTAGAAAAAGTTCGAAAAATGATGGTCTTGATGCGGGAATCAAACCCGCGTCCACTGCAATCCGGGCAGGTGCCTAAACCACTCGGCCAACCAAGAGAAATTGTGGAGAAAATTCGAATATCTAAGACTCCAATATCTATACAAATAGATTCCAATGTGAGGGGAGTGACACGAAGAGAGACAGAGAGTGAAAAAAGGATCTACATATATGGCGGAAGTGAATGGAGAAAACGGAAGGGGATGGCCTCGGCGGATCTTTCATAACCGAATTAAAAGTATATTACAAACAGGCCAGGTCAAAGTACATGAAACCGACCGGCATGCATGCAGACGTTAATTAGATTGGATGAAGCGAAAAACGTAGGTAAGGATGGTAGCAAATGGAAAGATTCCTTTCCCACGGGGTAGGCAGAGAAAATGCATACCCCTGTGAGAAAGGTGTGAAGTATGCATGTAAAGATATGCATATCTGTTTAAAGGATGCAGTTACAACCAATTATTATAAGGGAATTTTATATGGGTTAGTAATTTTATATCAAATTTAATTGTAGCTAATATGTAGTATTAGTAACTTGAAGGTCTAAGTACGATGTTTTAGGTAAAACGAGCTTACAAAACAATAAAATTTAACCATTAAAACGATCTTCAAAATTGTAATTATATCTCGGCTTGATACACTATGGGCAGGTACGGAGCCCATACTATTGGCCATTCTCCTTTAGTGTTTCAAACAGGATTTGGAGATGCGATAAAAAGCAGTCGGACAAATAACGTCGCCATTAAGAAACTTTATTACTAAGTTTGCCCCCTATTACATTGGGATTGGGACCCAACGTAAACTGGGTAAATGTGCATGTTACGCCTCTTTACCGCGTATAACATAATTTAAGAGATAGATCACTCTATGTGATTGTCAGATTAAACCAATAGAAAAGATTAAGTATATTATAAAAAAAATAGTAATACTGTTACATCGTTAAGGTAAGTTATTGAGGACTATTATTTTTGATTAGGTTGATAGGCAGCGACGTAAAAATCAGTATGTTAGGTCCCATGTAATGGGGGGCGTGATGTATGTATATGTCATCTCAGTACCAGGTAAGGACATTGGCAACCAACAAACTCGTGGACATACAGAACCGGAAAGAGGGATTAAAGTTTCTGCTTTACACACACGTGTCTATCTATATTGCATTTTCTCACTTGTACTAGTTGTACTACTACGATAACAGCCAACGTGGCGCCATGGTCAGGGTTGTCGCACCAAACAAAATTATATTTAAATTTAATTACAGTCACTAATTATTATTACAGGATTTTTTTTAGTTTTTATTTAAACATTATTAATTTAGAACAATTATTACAAAGAAAACTATACATAGTTAGAAAAAGTTCGGTATACGCATCTGCCCGTGTTGCAGTGGGTTCGATTCCCGCTTCAAGACTATAATTTTTGAAACTTTTGGTGACCACAATTTTCTTTGCTAATTATAGTCCTTATATTTGTCTGAGATAAGTACTTGAAATCATCCACGGGTATCGTACAATACAAGGCGACTAAGGGTACAGTTCAGTAATGGCGAGCAGCATTCCTCTTATACCACCTAGTTAGATGGCAATAGGCTCGCCCTCTATTACACGAGACCTAACATAATTGGCGAAACTTGGGTGTTAATACGCGGGGGCCAACCTAACTCGATTGCTGATGATAGTTATATAGCAATGCACTGCTTACGGCTATAGCAGCCATCCTGAATTTTTAGGCAGTACGGATTTTGTGCCAAATTCGTATAAAATCATTCGGTGATCATTCGTTCAAAGCTATCGGTAATAGTTTATGTACAGTCAGTCTTTATGTACAGTCACTTCAGACTACCCAAAACTGTCAAATTCCTTCAATCGATTGTCCACCTTAACTTGTTTAAGGTAAAGCACAAAGTCGATTGAGAAAATTTGACATTTTGTGGGAGTCTGACAAGCTGTTGAATGTACATTTGGTGCGAAATGACAGTATAACGTCATAAACTACAGCTTTTGCTTTAGCAATCAAGTTAGGCGGTAGGCCACGCGGTCTGACTACAACTTCGGAGATAAATAAGAGTGATTCATTTATGTTTCGTATGTATTCCCCGGTTCTTGTTATTAACTCCGTCCGTCCCATTGGTAATAGAACAATCATGTTGGTGACCCTAATATTGTGCAACATGTAAGTTAAGAATATTTTAAAAACTCTACAATGTTGGACTAGATATTCTGTAGTTGACAACCCTGTTCAAGACTGGCGCCACAGTTGTGAGCTTGCAACCGATGGAATGGGAACACCTGCTACGTACTGTACTTTGCAGCTTATGTTGATGCATTTACAACGTTACTGACTGTGTATGGATTCGAGACGGACGATCTACATTATTGTAAACTTTATTGAGCTCTTTTTGTAGTCCACTAAGGTCTATTTACGTTTATTTATTTTTTACCACTAGCTGTCATGCCAGTGGTACAAAAATAGCCACCTAGTGAGTGGCCTATCTGGACCGAAGCCTATCTTGTGAAGGTCGCGGGAACCCCTAATTGCGGGCAGCGCAGGACCTATCGGGGAGGCCTATGCCCAACAGCAGTGGGCGTCTCTCGGCTGACTGACCGTGTGATTGCCGACACCACAAACTTATACTCAGTTATTTTATTTTACTTATTGCATATTTTAAAGGAGATTGCCCAGTGTAGACCAATAAGCCCCTTGGAGCACCCAAATAACAGAGGGCAAACCACCAACAACAGCATACCCAAAGAGGGTTAGTGTCAGACAGGCGGCCGGCTGTAAAACCTAAGCCAAAACTTTGAGCAGTATGGATTGAAATATTGTCATTCCAATCACTCTCTCCATTCAACGGTCTCTCGACATGGTCCGTTCCGTCTCTTTTCTATACATTCATTCATCACTAGCACTTTTACGGTGTGATGGATGATATGAATCAAAAAGGAGTGGATGGTTTGATGACGTCTGACCAATATGGATGGAAGAGGAAACATACTGCGCCGACCCCAGATAGACTGGGAACAGGGCAGGTAGAAGATAAAGCCTTCTTTATAGCTAACAATGAGAGTTGCAATGAGCCCTTGAATATCAACGGAGCCAGCACCATCACCAAAGCTAACATTTCAAATTCAAGCGATTACACCCCAAACTGCAATAAACCGCGCACCCACACCGAATCACCAATTTAAAGAGGACGCCGGCGACAGATGGCTATCTCTTTCAGGAGTGCATACAAATAGTAGCCCCGACCTTGTTTATAGGGGGACATTAGCCCACCTCGCGATACCACGAGGCCCGAATGAGTCACGAAGCAGCCATTAGGTGCTTCTACAATTACGGCCAGCAATGCTGATAAGGTATCAATTGCAGGGTCATAGAACGCGCCAGTACGCGGTCTGATGGAGGAATAGCCGTATGTCACATTGTTTTTTTTAATGTTAGACAGGGAAACTGTTGCCCTTCATCTCGCCTGATGGTAAGAGCCTAAGATGGAACCAAGCTTCATCTGGAACCCTAAACCTGAAAGGGGCTGGCTACCTTATATCACACATTGTCAGAAATTGTTAGAAAAAAACTGATGTCACCTATACAAACATGATCTAACAACTATGTTACATACATACGTCACGCCTTTCTCCCACAGGGGCAGGCAGAGATCACTTCTTTTCACTTGCTACGATACTTACATACTTATTTTGCTATATCCAATCTTATTATATATCTTCATGCATGCCCGTCGGTTTCGGGTACTGTTGCCCTGGCTTTTTTGCTGTTTTAAATTTTATATTTTACTATTTGATTTTAGCTGTGCCCTACCAGGGTCTATGTTTTGATACTTATTGTATACCTACTTACAAGCATAGTAACATTATATAATTTGAATTTGATTTTGAATTCCAAAGGAATTTCTTTGATTCACAAAAGAAATAAAGGTCCAAGACTGTCTCACCATGCATCATTCTGCGAGATTGCCTACTAAGCATTCAGAAGATTTAGGGCCTCCGAGAAAATGAGCTGGGTGCAGATATGCAACGGAAATTTATAGTGGTGTGCCAAGGTAAAGCGTTTCCTTGGGTGGGAAATCATGGATTCGCGGAGGAAGTTGTAACGTGGTACAGACAACAGCACGTCACACTACCACAAAATGTTAAATTTTCTCAGTCGATTTTTGGCTCTACTGCCAACAAGATAAGGTTGACAATCGATTGAAGAAATTTGACAGTTTTGGGTATTCTGAAGAGCCGTTGACTGTACTATTCTAAGCCTCTTTTTTAATTCTAAATTTACGACATTATCTTGTTATAGGAAATTTTTAAAAGTAAATTAGTGTCATCATCATCATCACCAGCCTTTTAATGACCCCACTACTAGGGCATAGACCTTCACTATGGACGGAATAATATAGGAATAACGGATGATGTATGTATGAACAGAACAGTCTTCAGAACAGTCAAATCTTCCTCCTGAAAATCATCATACCACAACCAATGCAAGGTAAGTACCCACACAAACATTACCAAAATTAACCTTGTTTATCATGGCCCTAAACAGTTAGTGTGAAAATGTGACCTTTCACACAAAACCGAATCTCGACAATCCCGGACCGCACGAGAACCGCAAATTTGACACGAGCCTTCAGGAAAAACGCTCGGAATTCGCGGTCAACCGCATCTACCACGTAAAAACAATACAGGGAAGTATTTTAGCTAATTCTTCCTCAAAATTGTGAACAATACAATATTGGTCTGCAATATTATTACGCGGAAGACTGAATGTCGCTCAGAGACTTTAATGAACGAGTACTTAATACAAAAAAAATGTTTTTTTTTTGTCTCTGAGTGCGGCAGTAAAACATAGAAGGAACCTATGGCAATGCCGTGTGTTGACAATGAAGAAAGCAATAGTCACCACTTAATTAATGTGTTCCAACAATATGTGATAAGATAGATTCCAGGCGAAGCTCGATTACATCTTCGGCCCTTACCGTCACTTACCATTAGGTGAGATGAAGGGCAAGAGCTTCTCTTTCTAGCATAAAATTATGAAAAAAAATAATTACTTGCAATTCTTTATAAACAACTCATATTTCCAAGAACAACTATTAAAATTTGTTCGTGTGTACCTACATAAGCAGGCAATAACCCGGAGTTTGTGGAAGCGTTTAGGAATCGCACGTAATTGAATATAATGCCTATTATGGCAGTACATAAATGGAAAATACAATTTTATTGCTCGGTTCGAACAATAATTTCAAGATAAACTTCGAGCTAACGTAGAGAATGCACATGCCATGGCCAGATCTCAGAATCACTTCATGATGTGGCCGACCATTTCATGAAATGGTTGCATTTCATAAAATTGCAATTACCTGCTGCCCACATCATGATATGGTCTGGCCAGATCAATGAAAAATCAACGTTTGACGATTAAATCGTCACAGCTAAACGCATTTTATGATATGGACAAATATAATCATAAGTAATAACGTAAAATAGTTACTTAAGGCACCGTTAGAGGTCCGCTCATATCGATTTGTTTTTGTGATGCAGGCGGCGGACAATTATTATCCTGATATACAATTTGGCAGCAACGTAGGAATAAAAAGATCGTCATTGTAAAAGACGATGTTCCAAAAATGTATGGAGTCTACATACATACATATTACATACATACATAAATCACGCCTATATCCCCGAAGGGGTAGGCAGAGGTGAACTAGCACCCACGTTTCGCCAATTATGTTAGGTCCCATGTAATAGGTGGCGAGCCTATTGCCATTTATCGGGCACAAAAGTCGCAGTACGTTTCTATTGCTATCTAGCAATAGCAAAAGGTATAAGAGGAACGCTGCTGCCCATTCCTCATCGCTAATTTATCCTTAGTCGCCTTGTACGACACCCACGGGAGAGATTTGGGGTGGTGACAATTAAATTCTACTCTGCCGTCACCACACGGCACGGTATGGAGTCTGGCCCATATATATGTAGGTACAGTTATTCAAAATATAGGCAATAATTTATAAAACAGTTCTTAAGAGTTAATTTCATATTATTAAGCCAAAAAACTATACATTATTTATATTTATTTGCAATTTTCCCAGAATCATTAATTTCTTCTCCGTTTTTTGATATAGTGTACAAAATTAAATATATGGGCCATTTTGGAACATCTCCTTTATGTCACAATTACCGCTACTAAAGTTACAACGAATGGCATAAAAACCGAACCGCGGAGGGGTTTTAAATTATTCAAAGTTCCTTTGTTTCCCATGGCGAAACCAAAGCTCTTAACTGGCTTCACCAAAGCTGTCTGAGCAGAGAAAGTAACAGATCTAAATGCAGATATTGGATATCTAGACTGACTGAGCTCAATTCCTAGAGCATTTAAATGCCACTTAACTCTGGAGTCACGGCTTAAGTTTCTTCTAATCTCACAATGTACCCTTGAATTTGCACGAAATCTACACAAGAGCATTAACAGATTTCAGTAAAGATATCTAGTCTGTCAATGACCACGGCCGTTGTAAAGTGATTGACAGCATGGTGAATATACCGCCCACACACAAATTAAATCCATATACCTAAGTTGTTTTCCGTTTATTTTCTGATCATATTACGCATAGAAAATTTAGTTCAAATTATCATATCGTCAAATATCTAACTTAACGATTATTTAAAATCGACCAAGTCAGTCCGTTTAGCACTATTTATATTCGCTTACAAAATATGAATACTGCGTCCTGTCTTATAAATATTAATAGTCATTAAATAATGTACCTTAAAAAACTTCATTTATATACCAGCAAACTTTAATTGCGGGCAATTAGACCTACACGTAATTATTTAAAACTTTATTTAAAGAACTTTATTTGCTCCAGATGACGTAATCTCATCATAATCATCCTCTGGATCATATCCCATTTCATTTGGGTCAGATACAGTATATTTTTATCTCTTTAATTCTTGTTAGCTGTTATATATGTTGTATCCTCATTCATTCCGTTTACATTCATGTCTTATTTCTCATCACACGCAATTCATCCATCTTTTCGCGGTCTTCTTCTTCTACTTTGTCATTTAAATCATATAAAAATTTAACATATACATTTAACATATAAATTCAACCTCAAATTTAAACGTTTGTCAATTGTCAAGTGAATCGATCTGTACTCTGAAGTATACAATTGTCATTATAAATACCTAATCGACATATTTCGAAACTAACAAATACTGCTGATTTCTCTTCAATTTCGCAACACAATACAACATTTATGAAATTCGTTCAAAGCAATTTGGACACCATTAGTTTAAAATTCTCACACTGCATGAATGACAGGTATCGGAGCCGACACACGATGAAGCTGTGAACTCCCAGTGTATAATTTTGACTATAAGCGCCGCAATTTTCATATCGCATTGCTTTACAGATATAAATCTTCATGGCTTTATCAAGAGTATTGAAAATTGGAATACATCAACAGACAAAACGCAGTCAGTAACAATCAGGTTCTTTCCTCATACTATTCATATCGAGGAAATGCCTGTAGGAATATTATAATAATAATAAATATATATCAAATATAATAATAATCAAATATTCTTGTTCAGATTGAAGGAATGCCTTTTTTCTCCTCTTTATCTTTTTCTTATTCCTGCCCAGGGGGCCTACAGCCTAACTCTATTGCTGATGATAGCTTTAAAGCAATGCGCTTCTTACGGCTGTAACAGCCATCGTGATTTTATAGTCGCACGGATTTTGTGCCAAATTTATACAAAATCATTTGGCGATCATTTGTTCAAAGCTATCACTAATAGTTTAGGTACATTTGGTGCGAAATGACAGCATGACGTCATAAACTATAGCTTTTGCTTTAGCAATCGAGTTAGGCGGTAGGCCCCTGTTCCAAGTTCAGTTGGGGTCGGTGTAAGTAGTATGTTTCCTCTTCCATTGCTATCGGTCAGATGTCATCAAGCCATCCACTCTCTGATTCATACCATTTATTACTTCGGAAAGCGATGAATGAATGTTTAAAAAGTGATGGAATGAACCATGTCGCTATTACCAATTAATGGAGAGAGTGATTGGGATCACAACATTCCAATTCATACCGCTCAAGGTTTTGGCTTACATTTTACAGCCGCCTAACCGGCCGCTTGCCTGACACCAACCCTCTTTGGGTATACTGTTATTGGTACTGGTCACTGTGCTGTCATATTCATAAGTGATTGTTATTTAGCACTCTAGCACCCATTGACCTACGATAAAAGTAATACCTATAATATTTTACGTGGACCTCATAAAATATAGGGGCAAGGTCAATTCTAGGTCGTCTGGTGCGCCATTACACAACAATGAAACTAAAATATAACGTGTACGGTGTTTGCATAATAATTTGTAATTCAAATTTGAACTGATGTGCCGTCTGATTCAGAAAGCATAACCGACTTAAATTACATAATACTTTTCGAACAAAATTAAATAATAATAATTTTATAGGAGTTACTACACGAACAGTGACTAATAATTTAAAAAAATCCTGTTAGCATCAACCTTTGTGTTCCGATATTCATTATTCAATCAATTGTCAAACTTAACTCATTTGACGTAGACCATAAAATCGATTGGTTCAATTTGATCTACAATATTGTGGTAAACCGTTTACAGTAGGTACATAATAATGTCACTCTTCCACTAAAAACTATTTGCAAAATTGGTCTGCTGTTTTATAATAGCATAATGTTATAATTCGTCAAAGTTATGACCTTTAAAATTTCAACAATAATGTAAGAAAATTGTAATCTTGACCCACAAACAATACTACCAATATCGGCGACAAAAGGACAGCTAAAAATTAATAATTTGATTTTAATTTGAACATTGTTTTAATTTTCATTGTATTTTAATTTTAAGTGAGATATTAATTGTATGTTTCCCAAAAAATGAATAAATAAAAAATAAAATTATATAAATGTTAGAAAAATTATTACAAAGAAATTTGTAGCTAGAAAAAGTAAGAAAAATTATAGTCTTGAAGTGGGAATTCCTATACCACTCTGCCAACCAAGACATAAAGACGTTAAAGTGGCTCTTATACATAGGCTTGCAGAGGACGCACAATTTTCTTTATGATATCTAATTTGTAAAATTCTAGATCCTCATATAAATTTTTTGGTCCTGCATCAAGTGTATTCATCATCATCATCATCAGCCCTTTAATGTCCCCACCGCTGGGGCACAGACCTTCCCTATACATATACATATATATATACATACATAAATCACGCCCATATCCCCGAAGGGGTAGGCAGAAATGAACCAGCACCCGCGTTTCGCCAATTATGTTAGGTCCCATGTAATAGGTGGCGAGCCTATTGCCATTTATCGGGCACAAAAGTCGCAGTACATTGCTAGGTGGTATAAGAGGAACGCTGCTGCCCATTCCTCATCACTGATTTATCCTTAGTCGCCTTGTACGACACCCACGGGAGAGATTTGGGGTGGTGACAGTTGTATTCTACTCTGCCGTCACCACACGGCGGCACCACCCTATACATATAGATGGAAGAATATAGGAGGAAGGGGCCATAAACCAACACGCTGGTTAACGACTAACGAAATAACGACTACATTTATACAGCCAAGACCAACGAGATAATAAATTTTTGGTCACCCATCCTATAACCAGCCGTAGTGAACATTGCTTAGTTCACGCAACCATAAGCCCAGCCGCTGCGCTATCAAGCCTCATCAATTGTATAACGCTAAAACGAAGGCGCAACTGGCGATCCATTATCTTTGTAGCGTTTCGTGTCGAAGAAATGTCAAGTCACCAGTGCCCCAGACTGAACTTGACCCTAACTCGACCGTATAGGTTGTTCCGTGACTAACCCGGAGCAACACTGACACTGACGACTGTTGTGCCATTCCGAAACCACGCACCTTTGTGTACCTACCCTTATCTGGTTCTTTTTGTTCAGTCCCCGTAGCACGGGACGTGGAGAAAATCTCCTCGGGGATAAGAAAATATTTTCCTCTCGTTCTAGCTCACACTAATTCCTGAGACAGTGGTGGAGAGACATTTTGTCCACGTGCCGTGTTAGACCTAAATAAGGCCCGTCCTTGTTTCCCCAGATAGTCTTTGCATTTCGTTTGAATTCGGAAACGGATCACAATACTTATTCTCCCTGGCCTTTTTGGCACAACATGTCTTCCTCTTCACTCTACTCTATTGATGGCAATACGCTTGCCCCCTATTTCATGGGAAAAACGAAAAATTTAATTGTGTGTTAATAATTCACCTCTGCCCACTACTGCCCTTCGGGGATAGATAGGCGTCATTTAGGTATGTACAGTCAGCTTCAAAAGTAGCTGACGAAATTTAAGGTTTCAATATACATGACACATTTTCTGACCAAAATCACCTGACTTGCATAACTTTCATAATTACATGATCACGATTAGTTTTCAATATAAACTAATTTCCTAATTTTCAAAACTGATGATTGTAAGGGTTTCATATTTACCTGATTGTATATATTTTCACTATAACATGATTGGTAGGTTTTAAAATTTTTGCTAACGAACCTTCTTCATGAATAAATCTACTTACAGGAAAATTTTAAAATTTAATTATGCAAATTATAAAATTGAATTCTGTCAATTATGACAAGTTCCTTGTTTTTAATACATCGTTAGACCGCGTCTGTAATCACAGTTTCTTATTTTGAAAAGTAGTCATGGTCATGGTATAGAGAAAATGTATTTTATTAGGTTAATATGAAACCCTTACTAATGATCAGTTTTGAAAATTAGGAAATCAGTTTAATTTTCTCTATGTGAAGTCATCTTATATTGAAAACTAATCGTGATCATGTAATTATGAAAGTTATGCACGTCTGGTAATTTTGGCTAGTAAATATATCATGTTTATTGAAACCTTAAATTTCGTCATCTACTTTTGAAGCTCACTGTACAAACTAAAAATGTTACATTTGTTTACAAACGTGAACTTGTCCTCGTAGATTGATTCGTCATAATTATTAGGTATTATGAATAATGTTTGTTTGCAACATTCATAATGCCTACTAATTGTCCTGTTTCTTAGAAGTTTTTCACGTATAAATCACGTCTGTTTATCTTGAAGCCACAACTCAATTTATTGTCATCACAAAGACGAACAAAATGAGGGCAGCAGTGTTCCTGGTATACCTCTAGCAAAACTGAGATTAACGTCCCCGGTATATGGGAATAGGCTCCATAAAATAGTTGGTAAAATGTGACTGTACAGGATGGAAGAATATAGGAAGAATTAGCCATAACTCACTACACTGACGCAGTGCGGATTGGTGCGTATTTAACAGTCCGACGTAGTTGGGGTGCTGTTGTCCAATGCAACGGGACAACATAGCACAATTAAGGGCTCACCCCCTACATGGGACTTCCCATAGCTGGCGAAATGTGGATTTTAATAAACCTCTGATCTGAAGAATCGATGAATATAGATGATGAGGTCTTTAGGGAACCACAAGCACCATTTATGTATAGTTCACCTTATAAAATCGTCCGACACCGTGCTCCGGAAGGCACCCGAATGTTGGAGGGAAAATCCCCAACAACAGCTTCACGTTCCTTCCGAGGCACAAGGTTTAAAATACTTTTAGCCACCCATCCAATGAAAGGCCTTAGCGAACGTTGCTTAGTTTGCGCATTCGCAAGTCACTGCGCCATCGAGCAGTTTTATAAGTTACAAGTGGTCGCCCCCAGCTTCGCTCGCGTTAATGTCGGTTGATATATAGCCTTTATCTTTCCTCAATTAATGGACTATCCAACACAAAAAAAAAATCAATTTAAACCAGTAGTTTCTCAGATTAGCGCGTTTAACCAACCAACCAAACAAACAACTCTTCAGCTTTATAATATTAGTAACTATAGATCATAATACATAGAAGGGCCTGCCACATTACTCAGCTCGTAAATATGAGTAAGCCAGACGATGTAGGCAGTCCACACGTCACGAACAACTCATGCATACTATTATTTGCAGACGACAATGCAGCTGCGGTTAAGTTGACCTGAATCCGGGGTCAAACAGCCATTCTCATTAAAGAGAACACAAATGAAATTTCATTTTCCATTCACGAATCAGGTGTCTTATCGGTGGTAGGTATGTCAATGCGGTTTTCTGTTTACGTTTTACAGAATGGATCTAGACTATTATATTAAACTAGTGGTCGCCCGCGGCTTCGCCCGCGGCTTCGCCCGCGGCTTCGCCCGCGTCATGTCCGCTTATAGCCTCTTATAGCCTTCCACGATAAATGGCCTGTCCAACACAAAAAAAAAATTTCAAATTAAGTCTGTAGTTCCTGAGGTTAGGGCGTTCAATTTAACAAACAAGTAAACTCTTCAGCTTTATAATATTAGTATAGATGTAATAGGGTCCCGTTTTACCCTTAATCACCTCTGCCTACCCCTTCGGGGATAAAGCTACATTTATGAATAAATGAACGTTAATGCTTTGCATACACAGTATCGCAATAAAGATATTTTGATTTGCGTTAGCAAAGCTATTCTAAGGGTCCCCAGGGTTTGGTTGGTGGTAGGATTTCTTTCAAGTCTGCCCGGCTAGCTACCATAATAATAATGGTACCAGCATTATTGTGTTCCGACAATTGTGATTAGCTAGCCAGCCTCTCTTTGGTGTTAAGGGTTCCATCCAGGTGAAGCTCGATTTCATCTTCAGCCCTTATCGTCACGGACCATCAGAGGTCAGTGACTCATCGGTTAGATGAAGAGTAAGAGTTTCCCTGTCTAGCATAAAAAAATATCATTTAATGAAGGTCGTCGTATATTGTCATTACGTAACCCCTTTTCTACCGTTACGAAGTCAGAACCGGTGCACTCAATATACCGCTGGTAATCAAAAATATATTCCGTTAATCCCCGGCTTAGGGTGGATTTAGACAACATATTTATGGTAAACATACCTCAGTTCGGCTTTCGGGATGCACGCACCAATTTAATTCCATTGTACATTTATTAGATCGCACGAATTAAGATAAATTTTGTACCCCGGATAATTACAAGGCCGAAAATGGTTTCGAATAAAAAAGCCCATTCATTAAACAAGGACGGCCATGTCGACCCCGGACAACGTAATGGTGCTTCTACACGGTGCTTGGAGCTTGCGCACGGTGAAGCACTTGCACAGGTTATTGTGTAAACGATTCCAGCGAGTCCAGCAACTCGAGGGTGCTCGATTTATTACGAGTTATTATCTCGAGTTCCTCCGTGCTTCGGAAGGCACGTTAAGCCGTTCGCCCCGAATGCATATGCAGTCGTTAATGCCCACCAACACGCACTACTGCCAGCGTGGTGAGTTATGGCCCTGTCTCTCTATATTCCTTCGTCCAAAGGGGAGGCCCGTGCCCCAGCAGTGGGGACATTAAAAGGACTGGTAATGATGATCAACTAGCTTCAGCATGCTGCTTCCGCAAAAATATCGCGCCTTTACTTGCACCGTGTACAAGTACCCTAATGCCCGCTAACCCGTACAGAACAAATAGCCGTTTGACGTATCCGCTAATAGCAGATGTCGTGTCAAGACGAAATAAGTATTTACACAAAAAGGTCCTACTGGAAACAGCTCCGATATTGGTCCGCTCGAGGTCCAAGCCAAAATAGGGCTTCAACATTTCTTGCAGAGTACAAATTGGGGTAACAGCGAACTGAGAATCCAGCCAAAGAGCTCTCACACTAGCATGTTCGGTCTAGTATTCCGAAAATTCTACTTTATACGAATTAAAGTTTTTGCAGGGTGTTTTCATTGTGGTCACTAGTATGTGGGACTATATTCTTAACGTCAATACTACAACACTACTGCCCCGGTATTTATGGGGTAGTGATGAGAGATTGAGTGTAAATTAATACAAATGACAAAGTAGTGGGTGATATTATAGCGGCTGACTATTAAAGGATAAAACTTATGAAATTGAGTCTACTCAAGTCAACCTGAACACAGGGTAGACAAATGGTGATGACGATTTCGTTTATACTACACAATCACCAATGGGATGCGAAAGCATAGGCTAGGACCATTGATTCGAAAGCCACTTTGACGTTCGATAGCAATAGACCAAATAAAGTTCAAATATGCTAAAACAACTATCAAACACACAACGGAATTGCCTATCAATAATTTATCACACTATCTCAACAACAAACCCAATATTTGAACAGAACTTGTATGCTACAACAAACTGTATATTTAAAACAACAAGTTTTCAGTTATGTCTACATTGGGCATACATCCGGCGGGGTCTGCCAAATGTTGTCCAAATACGAACTATCCAATTACAGCGGTTCGAAAAGGATATCTTTTAATAACTGGGAATAACAGAATCAATGTGGTTTTGTTTGTTCCACAAACACAAAAGGCGTTTTAGCGCTTTAGTAGTTCTCGTTGTGGGCATAAAGTACAAAGTCACTTACAAGTTTTAACATTGTTTCAGTTTTTGAAGTAATTTTGAAACTTATAAAGGATTTTCTACTTCATGCCACCAGTCACTGTTGCGAGTAAATGGTTTTCTGACTTTAACATGAAGGAAGACAGCTTACAGATAAAACAATATTCAGCCTCTAAAATATTGTAAAGATCTCGGCAGCGTCAATCATCGACATAACGGAACAATAGAAAACGTTTCTTTGGATATTAATTAGTGAATCTGTAAAGATTTTTAAGTAGAGAATAAACTTCAGTTCACGTCATCTATTTCCTAAGAAATTGCTAACCCAGTGAGCACAAAACAAATCTTCGAAAATTCTCATTAGTGTAGCAACTAGTAGATTCGCCGAGATAATTCTAAACAATGCTTGCTGTTGTTCCAACAAATTGTATTTGAAGAATGCCTAGATACAATAAGCACACAGGCAGCCTCAGTCTGGTTATCTTCCTCGGAAAGGTCAGCGCAAATGCCTCCGTCAGATTTATGCGCTCGACCTATAAACCATGCGAGATTGGTCTGCAATACCATAACAGTTAACTGTAACATTTACCGTAACCAACATACCGAGAGCTGTCGAAAACCTCCAAGATTCCCCCTTGGGTGCGATTCCCAATAAGCCTTTCAGTCCAGCAGGTTCAACGCTAAAATGGTCGGTTTGTTTGGAAAGAAATCGTTTTGTATTAACCGGGGAACAATAAACCGCATACCCTGTGGTGTTGCACAATAACAGAGTCCGGCGATGCAATGCAATGCCATCACCCCGAGGGTATACCCACGACTTTTGCAGTAGATAATATTATAACACAGCAAACGAAACCCTATTACAGTAGTTATACAAGTCGGAACTGCATGTATACTTAGGCTTCAACGATCTACTCTCTCGTTTCAACACAACAAATCCCTAACGTAGAAATATCGGAGGTGCAGGCGTCCAACAGTACAGTCACGATCAACATAAATAAAGCTAAAATCTAATTTGCTTGACAAAGATTCTATGCCGCAGATAGAAGGTTGAATATTGCATCGATGCAAGCGAGATCAAGAGATGCGCGTGAGCGTAGAAAGTCATGATTGGGTCCATCGCGCGAGCGAGACGGACGACATTTTCGTGGAACGGCCGGCAGATTGCGCCGGTGCACATCTTTGTTTGGGTTTCGGCCTCACTGCGGCCAGGATGAATGGACTCGTGACGTTAGAGGGAGACAACAAAAGCTCTTTACCGTTAACGCGTACAAAAAAAGATCTTGGCTGAGGTTTTCTGATTCGGGCACCGATATTGAGGCGATATATTATGAAGATTAATCGCGTCGTGACGACAGAATGTTAGATGATAATACCGTGCAATCGTTCACTTTTTTAAATGTCACGTATGAAGTATTAGGGGCTAATGATTAAAAGGAAATTGATGATGACTGGGAAGTCTAAGCGTTCCCATATTAACATTTGAAGGCACTTGTGTTAAAATTAGGGCCCAGAGAAATAGTATTGGTACGGCATTAACTAATTAGCATTTCAAAGACAATAATTAGTACGTCACCAACAAAAGTAAAACAATGACTAAAGCAAGATAATTAAGCGGGATGTTTAACCAACAGTTCGAGTTGGGTTGTAATAAGAGTATAAAATAATACAATATTATTATGTCAATAAACACTTAATAAGAGCGATTGTATTAATAACTAAGAATGAGTTTTCAAAACAGGAATTTTAATGGAATAATGAAATGAGTGAAGAGTGTTTAAGGGTAGCAGGAAGTAGAAAAAAAAGATCTCTGCCCATCCCTATTCCAAAATACGTGATAACATGTATGGAATACATGAATATTTCGTAACAAAACTACTCATCCAAAGACTTAGCAAAAATTTCAAATTTCTTGCTCATTGCAGTATCTTTGATTACCTGCCTTACAGACTGAATTTTTACAAATACTAAACTTACAGTTATTAAGATTATACCGAGCTACATCAAAGGTTTTACACATAGAAAGTTTTGATGAATTACCTCGTATACATAGTGTATTCTCAAAGCTAGTCCAACGAAATAATATTTGCATGAACAGAAATTAATCAATTAGCAGAATCAATGATTTATAGACGATTTTGCGTTGTCTTTGCTATTTTAGTGTCGTAAATATGCATTTTTTAGTGCTCGAAATGAATATTTATAATTAATATTTGTTTTTGCAAAACTGGAATTTTAGATACATTAATTATAATTAAGTGATTCAATGGCACCTGAAGAATACATCGGATCAAAGGCAATGTGGTTTTGAGTCAGCTGTTAATTTGTGTAAAAATAATATAATGAAATCCTTATCTTTTAAAAAAAAATAGAAAGACAATGATTTGAGGAATTCATTTTCTTCGTTCATTTATTGAACTGCTAACATACACAAAACCAACGCCGCTATTGCGCTCAGAAATGTTTAGGGGTTTTTATTATGTTTTTGCAAGATACATACATACATACATACATAAATCACGCCTATATCCCCGAAGGGGTAGGCAGAGGTGAACTAGCACCCACGTTTCGCTAATTATATTAGGTCCCATGTAATAGGTGGCGAGCCTATTGCCATTAATCGGGCACAAAAGTCGCAGTCAATTGCTATTGCTAGGTGGTATAAGAGGAACGCTGCTGCCCATTCCTCATCATTGATTTATCCTTAGTCGCCTTTTACGACACCCACGGGAGAGATTTGGGGTGGTGACAATTGTATTCTACTCTGCCGTCACCACACGGTTTTTGCAAGATCAGAATTAATAATCAGAATTCAGACATATCAGTGATGCCACAGTTCCGTCACCGTGTTCGCTCGGTTAGTACAGTATCAGTTATTCAATTCACACATGTCAGTATTCAGTTCACGGAGCTTTAGTGAAAACGTGTCCATCGTAAAATATGTTAGCTATGGCTCTGTTTAATACTACGGAGCTAGCAATTATAGCAATTGCTTTAGATGAAGATCCGTCCGTGATGCGGCAAAAAATATCGTTGTCAACGCACTGTGGCGTCACCACATTGATATATTTGTGACAAGTGTCAATGTGTTAATAGAGAATGTATGAAAGAATATTTCGCACTATGTATGACTGTGTGCACACTTTTACTACTATACGTCACACGCCTACAGACAGCAATCAAGCATCGAAACAATCGTTTCGCCCGAACCTTGGCAACATTTCAGTTGTTCGATACAACTCCAAATAGAAAACCTTTCTCGTTCTTCGCGGCTGATTGGCCACGTCAGACACGGACTCTGAGGCGATCGTGAGATCTCAGTAATTACGCTCTAACACCGCTGTTAAACGTACACTTAACTAGGCTATTGGTCGCTGATATCGAAAACAATGGAAGCAACACAGTTGGTGAAACTAAATAGAGTAAATCGAAGAAATCGAACTAAGTAATCTTAGAAGGCGACGTCGTGAGAAGTGTGTCATTGATGCCACAAAATTAGGCTTCGACTTCAAGATGTTAGGGATATAATTTTCGAACAATTTCGAAAATTGTATCCTGATGCCGTAATATATATGTATATGTAATGTTCGACCAAATTATCTATCGTGTTGTGTTCTTAGGCCATAAATTTAGCTACTAGGTTTTCCGGATGTCTTGTTTAAGCTAGACATTCAAAAACTTAGGAAGCTATCTCCGCATTCTGACGTTATTCAACTAACTTTTGATTTACAAAGCGCATACCTCAAACTCTCAAGACTCAATACGTTACGTTAAAGAATGTAGGTACACATTTGATTATGTTCATCATAAGATTACAAAGTTTTTTCAAATTTAATGACAGATATCACTATCCAGCAGTGGCGGAGCGTCCATATAACCCGATTCCCAACAGCCGTACCAAACGAGCGAGCATCATTACCATAATGCAAGTACAATACCATTTTATAAACAAATAAAAAAAGTCCATCAATAAAATCTTACCATAACAGTATATAATTTTTACTGTGGCTTGCCTAACTTTTTTTTTCACGCCACGCCACTGCTATCCAGAGCAAAGTTCTTAGTTGGTATATACTTTGGACTCTACATATTCTTCAATAAAAATGGAGTAAAACCAAAAGTGCCTAAGTCATTACACTTAACTTACGATAGCATAAAACATTTTAACACACGAAAAAGTTCTAAAACGACGTATTTAAGAAAAAACATCCCGACATAACTAAAGGTGAATCAGATGCATTACATTTAACGACAGCATTAAATCTTCAAAATAAGATCATTACAATCAAATCTGAAACCAAGAATGTTTTTATATGTATTCTCATTTTAATTATAGGTATCAAAATTCCTAAGCAGTGTTGTAAAAATAATTTAAAACGCCTGTTATTTCTGTAATAGTGTTATTACTTGCCTTGTTATAAATAAGTGTGGCGTTGGAATGGCGATCGATTTTAGTAGATTTATTAAACATATAACATCAGTGGCATTTTATTTTATTTTATTACACTATAGAAATCACTATAGTGTGGTTTTTTTAATTTTATTAATTAAAGAATCCCACTTGTATACAATAGGTATAATTACGAAACGGAAACCTGTATGGCGAAGGGTATGCTTTAGAAATACATTTTAAGATCTCTTTCTTAAAACTATTTATCATAGAAACGATGTACCTAACTGCATCGTTAATCTGTTTTGTAATCTACATTAATGTACATTTTTTGGATTACTTGATGCCCTAAATTTTATACATGAGTAGGTACATGAGTATAAAATTTAGGGCGTGTGGTATAGGCATCTGTACGGATTGCAGAGGACGCGGTTTCGTTTCCCCCATCAAGGCTGTGATTTATCAAACATTTTCTAACCACAATCTTCTTTATGCATACATACATATACATTTAAATAACTCCATACGTCACTATGAAACAGAGTTCCACAAAGATGTTTTTCTATTGGTCTGTCTCCGAGGCAATTTTTTGTATACATGTACAAAATTAAACATTATAAAAAGCCCCACATTAACCCTTGGCAAGCGTGAGAACAAAATGCCGATCGCTATATTTGTCTGGTATTAAAGGCACCGCGAGGGGTTTAATCGTTTTAGAATAGGGTGACCATTAATAATGCAAACAACCAACGAAAGGGTCTCAAATAAAATTAACACTGTATCGCTAAGACCTATGAACACAAGTATGAGATATCACAGCTGAAATAAAATTAATATATTCCGAAACTTACATTTATGTAGTCCAACAGATGAGCTGCTGAATTACTTAGATAGATGGGTAAGTTCATTGGATCGAATAATATAGGAAGAATGTGTCATAATCATAACGCACCACGTTGGCCGAGTGCGGATTGGTGGATATTGATTAACAATGCCCTCCGAAGCACGGAGGAACTCGAGATAATAAATTTCTTGTCACCGGTCCAACGATCGGCCTTAGCAAACATTGCTTAGTTTACGTAATCGCAGGCCGAGCGCGCTAGGCGACTGTATCAAGCTTCTTTAATGGTTAATATATCTATGTTAAGAACAATTAATTACAGGCATATAATCGTTTGTACAGAAAACAAACCAGACTGAATTCATTTCTCAGCCTTCAATCTCAAATAGGTCCAATAGATATTTAATTCATCAAAAATATTGATTACGATTATTACATCATTAGATCGATTCAACGAGATACGATAATTCAATTAAGAGCATTCTAGGACTTTTCAAAGTGACCGTTAGATTGTAAAAGACAACGCATATATTTAAACGCAACCTTGAAACGATATCTTTGCCATCTTAATGCAGTATTAGATCGACAAGCAATTACTGCTTTAGACAACAGCAATACGCAAATTATCAATCGATTTAAAAGGACTTATTAAGTAACTTATTGGACTAATATCTATTTTATCAGAAGTTATAAATTGAATGAAATTAAAAACTTACGAGTTACAAATAAACAAAACAGGTCATTTTTTAGGATAATTACCCCACTTCTTGAAACGTTTTTAAATCGGTTATCTCGCCTCCAATTAAATACCTAATTTTCTAAGAGTGCGACGTCGTAGATGCGTCTTAGTTTAAATAATATACTATAATTATATAATTAATTTGTGCTGTGTATTGTGTGCCGTGTGGTGACGGCAGAGTAGAATACAGTTGTCACCACCCCAAATCTCTCCCGTGGGTGTCGTACAAGGCGACTAAGGATAAATCAGCGATGAGGAATGGGCAGCAGCTTTCCTCTTATACCACCTAGCAATAGTACTGCAACTTTTGTGCCCGATAAATGGCAATAGACTCGCCATCTATTACATGGGACCTAACATAATTGGAGAAACGTGGGTGCTAGTTCACCTTTGCCTACCCCTTCGGGGATATAGGCGTGATTTATGTATGTATGTATGTATATAATTAATTTTTCACACATTATTTATAAAACATATTTATTATTATATTAGAGTAAAATTTTAATTACAGACTTCCAAAAATAATGACTAAACAACTGTATAAATAAATAACTGTATAAATACGGATTCAAATCTTTTAAGGATTATTATTATTTTCTTTTAAAGCATTTAACAGCAGGACACGAGAAAACACTGTCCTTCGAACACAAACATTCAATGTTGTAATTTTTTTGTTATCGCATAACTATTTGGATTTTAATTTCAACATTATATAAACAATAAACATTATATAGACACTCAAGAAGCGTCTTGGTTGGCCGAGCGGTTTAGGCACCTGCCCGGATTGCAGTGGACGCGTGTTCGATTCCCGCACCAAGACCATAATTTTTTGAACTTTTTCTAACCACAATACTCTTTGTTATCACATTTTTGTACAGTTTCTAACACTGTCTCGTTCTACTCATACGCATGGCCACCCAAACTAATCAGACTCCCCAAGTCGCCCTTAAGCTCCGACTCACGCGCAGAATCTCTATCGATAGAGGGAGAAGAAGAAATGCGTCCTAATTTAGATTTAGCACACACCCTATAGCCAAGAGCGAGCAGATGCTTCTTCACGGTCGATTTACGAAGTGCATATCTAATATGGTTCTTGAGATTTTATTGTTGGGGTTCCGAATTATTTCAAGCATGCAAAATGATTGCCGCGACGACTAGACACAAAATTTTGCAACCCCTTACAATCAAATCTCCATTTCATAGGGTAGGCCTTTCATGATAAATCACTTCAGTCAGTATTGAGGTTGTTAATTAAAATACTGGATCGTACATGAGATGACATCAACAAAAAAATCAATAAAAGTAAAATTCATGACAGATGTGTTTACTATTATTGTTTAAATTGTTTAAATTAAAATTAATTGATTTATTAAATTGTATCATCGCCACATTTCAAAAACGCTAATAGACTTTTTTTTGTTTCAAAACAATAATTGTTTGTTGTGGTTAAGTAAGTTGCTATCATGAATTGGAAAACTACTTTAAAAATAAATACTTATTAATAAAAAAATAATTTCAAAAAAACAACTTACCCCAATTTAATATTGGTTTAAGTTGACGATTTTTGTCAGAATGAACATCTGAACAGCCTATTGTACAGTTTAGAGGTAAGATCATTTGAAGAGCTTATTGCAGATAAGCTTTGTTAACTTGAAGCTTTCCTTGGCTGTCATGTCCACATTAACACACAATGGCTGCAACGTTGAACCTGTACTATCATTGCATTAATTTGGATCATTGCAACCATCTGGAGTTTTCTGAAACAGCCGTGTCGTGACAAACATACATAAATCACGCCTATATCCCCGGAGGGGTAGGCAGAGGTGAACTAGCACCCACGTTTCGCCAGTTATGTTAGGTCCCATGTAATAGGTGGCGAGCCTATTGCCATTTATCGGGCTCAAAAGTCGCAGAAGGTACATAGCTAGATGGTATAAGAGGAACGCTGCTGTCCGTGTCGTGACGGCAGAGAAAAATACGATTGGCATCACCCCTATCTCCGTCTCGTGGTTGTCGTATAAGGCGACTAACTGCCGCGCTCAGAGATGTCAATTAACTTTAATGAGTAATTAATACACAAAAAATGTCAAACAAAACTAGACTATAGACCCGGGAAGAATAGCGACTAGTTTTGAATTGGCATTTTTCTGAATTAAGTCTCATTAACATTCATTGACGTCTCTGAGTGCGGCTGTAAGAGTATTATAACGAGGAATGGGCAGCAGCGTTCTTTGTGCATTATCTAGTAAATTACTAGTGATTTACATGCTCAATAGATGGCAATAGGCTCGCCACCTCTTACATGGAACCTAACTTAATTGGCGAAATGTGGGTGTTTAATTCACCTCTACCTATATTAACTTAAGGACGTGAATAATGTGTTTACGTAATCTTCTACATATTTATGTAGTTCTACATATTTAAGTAGAAGATTTGTAACATTGTAATGTCCGAGCACGTTACATTGCTTCGATCGTATATTCCCACGGGATCGATAGGAAATCCTCCATTAGACTCCTAATTAATGCATTTCGATTCACTGGACATTAACACTACAGACACACCGACGTAATGTCTCTTTTTGTTGTAGCTAATGAGTTCTGAACGCACGAGATGAATGTTCCGATGGTTTATTGTCGAAAGCGCAGTTCGGTTCGGTTGCGTCAGCTAAGCAACGTTCGCGAAAGCCGGTCATTGGATGGGTAACTGAAAATACAGAAGTCGCCGTTAGCCGCTCGCTTGCGCAGAAGCATAGCGCGCTTGGCCTGCGATTGCGAAAACTAAGCAATGTTCGCTAAGGCCGGTCATTGGATGGGTGACTAAAAATTTATTATCTCGAGTTCCTCCGTGCTTCGGAAGGCACGTAAAGCTGATGGTCCCGGCTGCATCTGCAGTCGTTAATACCCACCAACCCGCACTGGGCCAGCGTGGTAGGTTATGGCCCGTATTCCCTATATTCTTCCATCCATAGGGAAGGCCCGTGCTCCAGCAGTGGGGACATTAAAGGGCTGGTGATGACGTTAGCCGCTAACCCAGGTGGAGTTAGCATGATAGCAATTGAGTCGTTCTAGAAAAGCCAATAAAATCAGACTTCGATCATTTTTAAACTTTTATGCCTTTAATTTGTGTTGTCTAAATCGATGTCTCATTCTTCTTCTTTCTCTCCCCTTATTTAAACATAATTTAGACACATTTCAAACTATACTTCTTAGCGGTGTGACAGTTAAGAATACAATTGGCACCACCCCTATCTCTGCCACGATTGTCGTACAAGGGAATTTGTTAAAATACAACAAGCAATAGGAAGCAGCGTTGCTCTCACATACAAACACACATAAATCACGCCTAGATATCCCCAAAGGGGTAAGTACACCACCAAATAACACCAGCTGCGATTAAAATGGCCGGTGATGGCAATAGGCTCGCTTCCTGTCATCTAACGTAGCTGGCGAAAGTCAATATAAATGCCCCTAACCCTAGGGAGAAATGCATAATTTCTTGCACAATAATGCAACACTTCGATAGAATAAAGTGGGTAGTTCGTCATCTAGTCCAAAGTGCTTACGGCCCATTAAGGACGAGTTGAAGAAACCCAAAAATAATTAAAAATAAAAATGTTCTGCAATTCGTCCCAAGCTAATCGTACGACCGAAACTCCCTGTTTTTTTTACTTCCATCTTCGTTGTCGAAATTGTCCAGAGAGCGGCATTATACAAAGATATTCTTATCAAACCAATATTAATACGAAATTACCTCATTCCTTGAAACAGTACTTGCTTACTCATATCCCGAACAAGCCACAGTCACCCTCTTACGGAGAATGACTGGCCGTTTCTAAAATATTAATTCATTGTATCCCGATCAGGGAGCAACGGATCATTCAGACTTTCATTAAGCTAAGTTGACTAATCGTACGGTTGACAATTACGTATTCTATACACTTGTGATAAAGTTGAAAATGTCTGACTGTGGAGAGGTGATCGTATAGTGACTTTCAATACTGCCCTAAGTTTCATTAATATATTGGCGTATCACAGTTTGAGAATGGAACGAATTTTGTAACGGTCGGTCCTATAATTGTAGCTACTAATATACAAAATTCTTTCTTCTTTAGTGGTTTTTTCTTCAATATCATTCATTCTTCATGTAACAGAAATAACGCTCACTATGGTGATATCGGATAAAAAAAACTGTAAAAAACATTTTAAAATTTTCCTTACACTTTGCTTTACTGACCGAACAGTTTGTCCATACAAACTTGTTATTTCTTCCCCCATGGGAAGAAAAAAAGTAGGTATCAGGACTATGGACTAAAAGACTAAAGTATTTTAAAATTTTAAAGTCCATACGATCGAGCTATTAGTACCATCACATGTACATAATTTTAAGGACATCCATCCTACTTGCTTCGATCGCTCGAGATGCACTAACCCCCGAATACAGAAACGCTATTCAAAGTTTGAGTCCCACTTAACATTTAAGTATTGTCAAAATTGACGTTTTTCCATACAAATTCTGACAGGTAGTGTCCACTTAACTTTTTAAGCAGTCCCCTAGATTTGAGTAGCGTTTCTGTATTCGGGGGTAAGGCCCGTATTCTGAAACGGCACTTGAGTGTAGTTTAATTAGAATTCAAGTGATTATTGCTTAAACATAGAATCGCTACTTAAATTTATGTTTTATTCCCAAACGGCTATCAAGCTTGAATTACGTTAATTTAGATTTCAAATTTTTAAGTGGAGACATCCCGATTCTACCTTTAAAAGTGCGAAAAGGTATAGCAATATAGGATAATAACTCTACTCAAGCGTTGCAATGAGGTGTTTTGGGCGATCATAGCTTAATTCTCGATTTAAATACCTATCGATTGTTGCCCGAGTGACGTTTCAGAATAAACGTAAACAGAGATCGATGAATTGATACTTAAATATTGTTCTAGAATAAAGGGTCGATGTTAATCATAATTTAAAACGTTATTCATGTCCAAGTGTCGTTTCAGAATACGAGCCTAGGAATTCAAAACGAAATTTCGACATTCCATAGTCACGAAAGGTAGCAAAACCGAGACTATATCTCCTAAAAAGGGATGCTGTATCTAGTGCAACCTGTGACATTCACCAGGTCGTCGACCTTTAACACATGCCTACTCTATTGTCACGTCCGTTTTTGTAAGCCGTGTGGTGACGTAACCGATACACTTTCAAGTTTCATTGGATTTTTCACAAATTCAATTCATGTCGATTACGCAGTACCCACAATGATTGATAAACTGTGCTACACGGTCTCAGAAAAAACACAATACAATCGTAATATTGAGAATGTTATTACAAGTAAGAATACGAACGCGAAAGTTTGACTTAGAACCGGTCAATTTCAACAAACAGAATGATACACGGACAATAGCTTATTCATTCATAAGTGTTTACCACGATTAAGTCACGTGCCGTAAAAGGCGACTAAGGGTTTACTGCCGCACTCAGAGATGACAATTAACTTTATTGAGTATTTAATGTCAGAATTTTCATTCAAATCTAGACCATAGACCCGGCAAGAATAGCGACTAATTTTTGAATTGTCATTGATTGCCGATAAGTACTCATTGACGTTATTTGACGTCTCCGAGTGCGGCAGTAAGACAGACAGCTATAAGTAATGGGCAGGAGCATTCCTCTTATACCTACCCAGCAGTATACTGCAATTTACGTGCCCGATGTAATATTACAAAAGGCTCTCCACCTAGGTCCTAACTGGCAAGACGTGGGTGTTATTACACCTCTGCCTACTCCTTTGGGAAAAAAGGCGTCATTTATGCACGTTTGTAAATAACGTCATCGATATTTGAAGCCAGCCTAAAGGGACTACTGTTAACACAACCCTTTTATAGTATTAAGGAGTATTTTAACAAAAAAATAATTTTTGACATTCGTTATTTGTAATAAACCAATAATATAATTCGAACAGTGCTTATCAATGTATAATTTAGTGGGAAGCTTAATAATTTATAATTTTTTTTGACATAATTAATATTTGACATAATTATTTTTTTTGCCATTTTCCCAATATGTAACATGTTATTTAAAAAATCACAATGCCTTATAAGGTGAATTTGTACAAATATTTTAAGACCTGACTCACTCTTTTATTGTACCTTATTGTAACAAATTTTGTGAAGAAATGAATATGAATATTGTTGGAGTAGCTTTTATCGGAGTTCTGCAGGCCTAGCACGGAGCGAGGACAAAATCTCTCTCCACCACCTGACAGTGTTTTGTCTCAGGATTTGGTGTGAGTTAGAGCGAGCGGAAAACATTTTCTTTCCCCGAGAAGAATTCATCTGCGTCCCGTGCGTACAGATTAATAGAACACCTTTCTAGAATAAATACAATTTCTTCCGAACTACATCCCAGATTTCCAGCCCAGCCCTACATGTCCTTAAAGCACATTTTTATTCCGAACTCAGCAGTGAATACCGTCATTCCCAGCGAAGAATTCTGAAACAAAATTCCGATACAAGACGAAATACCTAAACGAAATACCAGCAGAATACCGAATCTCAAACTATTCCTGAATCTTTCGCAAAAATATTCCTTGTGAACCGTTTCGCTATTTAACATCTGCTATTATTATGTGATACGATATGACGGTATCAGTGATTTATTGACAATAAACCCTGATAAATTGGTCTCGGTCGAAGTCCAATTTACGATCGATATTTTAAAACACCATCATCGTTCGTTGGCAATCAATTAACTAATTTCTCCATTGGTATAACACCAATTAAGCCCGAATTTCTGTGTTTTGTGTTGTTTTATCGACAAAAATCATTAGAACTATATGATTCTCACTTCGGTACACTCGCGTGAGGGCGATATATGGATTCTTAACATATACATTGAACCAAAACAGTAGAACATTGGAAGCAATTTGTCGTTTTAAACCCATTCATTTGTCTTAAACTATACTAAATGTACAAAAAACATGATTAAGCACCGAAAAGAGAAATAAATTAAGCACTAAGTAATTAATTATAATAGGTAGACGACCTAAACATTCGATATAGTTTATAAAGGTAGAAGACGTCTAACAACGTTCTAGAAATAAAATAAAAAATATTCATGTCCAAAAATAGCAGGATTTGTTTGGCAAACAAATTATTTAAATATAGTTAATTTGTCAAAAGGATAGACTCAACATTAACAAACAAACCTTATATAGCTGTCATAGGTATTTTACAACGGGAATTATCATTAAAAGTTCTAGGACGTTTCATGACCAAAATAAATACTACAAAATTAATAATCAAACGTAATCTATCTTTTCACGTGACGCTCGGCGCACGGACAAATTTTAGTGAATCATACTGGAAATCCTATCCTTATCATTGCTTACTTTATCACTGACCCAATGAATTATAGAGGCGAACGTATTCAAATAAATTTGAGCGCAGCGTATGGCCAAAATGAACCTTAGCGAATGGCAAATAGAGATTACAATAAAGCACTGCTAAGCCCCGACTCAAAACACGTGACTCATACCCGTATCACACAGTTGGTATAACGCTAACAGTATCCCACTTTTGTTTAACATCCTGTTCCTGCCCGTTTCCCACTCTCGGTTGGGACGCTACACTATTTCTTTTCCAATCTCTTCTATACCACGTTAGCTCCGCATGTCCTCCCTTCTCCTATCATCTTTCACAGAATCGTTCCTACACTACTTCGGTCTTCCTTTCATTCTAGGTCTATCCACATCTGTATTAAACATTTTTCTGGTTATATGATATTCATCCCACCTCAGATTAATATGTTTGAAATATACAAGGTCATGTTACCTCTAATTTTATTTATAAGTTTATTAATTTACTTACCACAGGTGTCTAACGCAATTCTAATAAAGACTACATACATAATATATTATCCAAAAAATATCTGTACACTTTCTTACTCGAAACAGTATCTACCCATGGGAGTTGTTAAAATTGAATGTCATACTTGACCACGTCATACACTATGACACGCTATAAACATTGCTTAGTGCTTACTTCCAAGAACCCCACATCGAGGATGTGGCTACCGATTACGAGGTGACGACGGGTCTTTCTTACTTGTTATTGTATGACATGGCGTGTCAATCGAACGTGTCGCGACATGTCGGCGAATGCAGGAAGTTCTCACTTGATTAGTTCCTTCCATTTATTGACAGACACGCGACTGATATAACAAAATTATTCGGTTAGGAACTCTCAATCGAGTTCTAAACAATTAAACTTTTCGTATTATTCTTTTTGTCTATATAACACACCAGTGTTTAGAAGGTTTTAATAACAGTTTTTCATAATTATAAAAATATGTAACTACCTATATCTTTAACTTGGGATATTTTTATAACAAATGAGACAAGAGTGATGATTAGTTACTGCAAGGAGCGAAATCGTATGATATTCATAAAGAACAGTAGAAAGTTTTGTATATAGGATGTAAATAGGGCAAGAAATAGAACCAATATTAATAACCATCCTAGAGACGAAGAAAATAAAGAAGAATATTTGTCTACGAATTTCAAAACTGGCTCACATAAGCTTGGCGCATGTGAAATAACAGCGGTTATTTTCATTAGCCAAACTGTGCGAATTATACCCTCAGCCGATGAAAAGCAGCGATTACGCGGACAGTGCAGCAAGCTAACTTAAATAATTTACTGCTGCCAAAGCAAAAGCAAACAGATAATATCTCGGAGCAGCCTTAGCTGTGTGTGCTTTAAAAGAAGACTCAATTTTCAGAGAGCAATGATTTAATGCGGGAATATTCGGTGAAAATGTTGTGAGAGAAAGAGTTACTTAAAGTTTATTAAAACATGTCTGTGGTTCTGAGATAGTTTGAGTCTGGTGTATCGAGTTGCTCAAAATGAAATAAAACTTTGCTGCTGCTGCTCTCTTCCACAGTTCTGGAGACGGTTTTTTTTTGCGGAGATACCTAGGCTTTGAAATTTAAACTTAAGGGCGTTGTGAGAGAATTAATTTCACTTTAATATGGTTCATCATCTTCCTGCCCCGTTCCCAGGTTATCTGGAGTCGGCGCATTATTTCCTCTTCTATTCATATCTGTCATACGTCATCTGCCATCCAATCCCTTCAAATACCTCAAATCATCCATCAAACTGGAAAAGTGTTAGTGATTAAAGAATGTATAGAAAAGTTATGAAATGACCATTTTGAGAGACCGATGAAAGGAAAGAGTAATTGTTAAATCATGGTGATTCCCAAAAACGAGTAATAATTATTGGGATGTCATCAGTCAGTCAGTCAGACAGCCGAGAGACGCCCACTGTTTTTAACAAAATTATTGCAAACTGTTGTGATTGCGGTTAAGAGATAAATAATTACTACCAAATATGAGATTATGTCATCGGCAATTTCTGTGACGACGTTTCATCAGTTGATTAGATTCGTACGTACCACTCAAACTGTAACGTGAAATTCAATTTCATAGGGATTAATTCGCATAAACTACGAGGTGACAGCTTAACCAGACAGTCAAACAGGGGTCCAAAGTTAGCATACGGCTTTGGCTTCCAGATTAAACTGAAAGACAATCGAGGAGTTACTTGGGTTCAGACTGTCACACTATTAGGTAATGAGGTGCACAGTCTACCATTATTTCAAAGTATGAGTAGGTAATTGTGGACGGTAAATAAAAAACATTCAATAAATTCGATAAATATCTGGTTATAAAAGTCGCTAATAGTATGTGCGTGAATCTATTGCCTAAGAAATAAAATATTACCGAATTTGAAAAAATGTAACTAATGATTTTTTTTTTAAATTAACTGCAGCCAATGTTTGCCAATGCAAATATGTAATTCCTAAGTCGTTCAACATCATTGTTAAATAGAAAGTAACAAATTGCTCTTTATCTACTGTTAACATATGAATTAGTTGCTAATGTTCATGTATCTCTGCCAAAACTATTTAAATATTTTCTTCCTGTTCTCTCTTCTTTTCGTCTCTATCGAGTAATATGATATTTGAAATGGTTTATATATCTTTATAAGATGCCAATACCAGTGACATTCCTTTCGTTTTTAGTCGCAAATCCGCTGTTACACGGTTCACGTAGTGGTTTTCCTAATAAACATAAATCTTAAGAACACTAACCTAAGATGATACAACTAAGAGTTGAACTGCTGAACCAATTACGCAACGGTGTGACAGACGGCCGGAATGTCTAGCTAGTTCAGTTTGGGGCTCTTCCGTTGATACGGAACTGACATATTCCAACACAGACCATGGCTCCAGGCTCTTCGCTAACGAGATTTCAACCTTAAACAGGAATAGAATCAATTACTGAACGTTCATTCAACGTGTCACCTGTAAGGTTTGACATGTTGGCGGCATCTGAAAAAATAATCTAATATTTGAGCCCGATACAATTAAGAACCAATCTCGGTCCTTTTGTCTCATGTTTGATAACATAATTATTTTTACTGTCTGCTGGCTGAGTATATTAAGCAATTTCTGAAGCATAAAGTTCTGGAATTACATATTCTTGTTCTAGGAAACAATAATCTAATTGAATGTTGGTCAGAAATTATTTTTTTGATATTCTTAATTTAATTATAATTTAAATTGTTGCTTTCAAGAAGTCTTGCCTGTTGCTTTCTTCAAGAAGTCTTGCCGGTTTGTTCGAATCGATCGCTGGCTATCAGCCAAGAAGTCCCGGACTCGAATCCTGGTAGGGGCAAATGTTTGTAATAAACACAGAAATTTGTTCTCCAGTGATGTTAAATAACAAATACCTATTATTATTAAGTATATTAAAATTTGTCCGTCATCTAGTATCTATAGCACAAGTGCTTATAGTACTTACTTTGGACTAGATAATAGGTGTGAGTGTAAGAAATATTTATTTACTTCTGTTTTTTGCAAATTATGCGTTAAGACCGTTCGGAACAACAGCGCGAGATCTGATAATATGCAGAGCAGTAACAAGATACCAGTCGTAGTAATGGAAAATTAGACAGAGATCTTGTTAATGGAAACCTCCGGTAGACTTCATGATGACACCGCAACCGCATCGGAATACACCATGGGAAACAATACGATATCATATTAGCTTCATTTAGAAGTACTATGTTATCGTGAAATCAGGGTGAAGTGTCTAATAGTAGCAATAATATTTTCTCAATTGAGTTTGTGCTTTACTGCAAACAGGTTAAGGTTGACAATCGATTAAAGCAATTTGACAGTTGTGGGCAGTGTGAAGTGCCGTTGACCGTGCAGATGAGCTATGTGACGGCACAGAATACAATGATGGCAGCGAGAAATGTGGGTGTTAAGCCACGTCTGCCTACCCCTTCAGGAATAAATACATGTGATTTATGTATGTACGGATTAGAGTCATCTTTTTCGATATAAGGTAATCCATTGGATATCTTACTGTAACACAAGTAAATAAAATACTACCAATTCGCGTTTCCAAAATATTTGTCTCCAGTTTCCGAACATTATAATGGGTACGTTTATAGATCTACCCTCTTCTAGTAACAAATTGAAACTATTTGACTAATAAAATTCCAATCAAATATTTGTGTCAGAAAACCCTTAATTATACCCCGAACCGTACAATACAAATAACGTATTAAATCCCTCCTATTCATCAATTTATAACCCTTTTAGTTTGGAACTGAACCGACCAAATTTAATTAATGACAAAACCTAAATTGACACTCGCCGAAATTTTGGAGGTAATTAAAAGTAATATTGGCTTTTCATCAATTATTCAAAGCGCTTGAAGCAGGATGTGAACTTTTAAAATGGAATCGTTTCGCAGGAAAATTTATTATAACCTAATGATGAATTCATGCAGTTAATCATTCAATAATGCGGGAGCGGTTAGCGTCGCTACTAATGCAGAAAAGGAAGTAAAATTAAATAAAATATCCTTAATTTTCAAAACATAGCACATTTGTCACAGTTTAAAACTATTATGACATCACCGCGTGGTGCCGGCAGAGTAGAATTCCACCACCCCAAATCTCTCTCGTGGGGTGGGTGTCGTACAAGGCGACTAAGGATAAAACCACAGATATATCAATTTTGATATATCTGATATATCAATTTTGATATATCTGTGGATAAAACAGTGACGAGGAATGGGCAGCAGCGTTCTTCTTATACCACCTAGCAGTGTACTGCGCCTTTTGTGCCTGATAAATGGCAATAGGTTCGCCACCTATTTACATGGGACCTAACATAATTGCCGAAACGTGGGTGGGAATTCACCTCTGTCTAGCCCTTCGGGGATATAGGCGTAATTTATGTATGTATGTTGTTAAATCTATTGTATTGATTATCTTTGCTAGAGAACTTAATATCGAACAAGCTAAAAAGTAACCCCTTTCATTTCATAATTCAGAATTGGACATTTGGTTTCTTACCCCCGGGGAATAGTATGGTGCAGTGCCGTCCGTAAAAACTTATTTATAATATTTTAATGACATCTAACTCTTGGTATGCCGTCTGACTGACGAAAAGTGATGAATAGAAAGATTGTTAAGGCTTGTTTTAATATTCTTTCAACAGATCTAGATAGGCCTAACAATCTGTGTTATATTTGGTAACAAAAAATGCTCAGAAACAAAATTATTTGGTTTTTCTATATGTATTTTAAAATTTTTCCATAACTGTCACGGAAAGGTGATCGATTAATGGTTGTATACATACATAGAAACCAGTGCTAAAGTCGGGATATGAAATAAGAAGAATTCTAAGCATTTTGTCAGCGCCAAGAGAAGAAGCCCAGGAAACACTGCAACAATATAGATTTACAATAATACCAGAAACGATTTGTCAGCAAATGTGATTTTGTGAGCTTTATAACTGATTGAACCATAAACAACATTAAAATATGAGGTATTTTTAGCAGCAGCGTCGCGTCTCTAGTATTTTTTCCACTTGTCGTAGCTACATCTACGCGTGGGGTCTCGCATGTGGGCAGACCCCTCGCATCAACCCCTCGGTTCTGCGACCACGAAACAAGAGCTCGCTGTTCCGGAGTTCGCCGTAAAAATACAAAACGAGGGGGATCAAAATAAACAACACCGATGGCTCTGGCTAAACTGGCCGAGAGAAAGTAACAGCTGTTCGGGCCAGCGAGTCTTTGAAGTAAGTTCACTAAATAGTTTGATACGTGATCTATCGTGCTACGGGCTCACGGTGTAAGATCGGGCTTACGGTGGGAACATGTTTTCTTTACGAAATAATCACTGAAACAGCTTTTGTAATGGTTGCGCCAAATTGGACAACAGTTTTAGATTGACAGTTTTGAAGTATATCTTCTTTGGGGATCTATCAAACAGAATTAAAACACGGCTTATTGTTTTATTGTTTAAAAAATAATTTTACACAGTTAGCGTAGTTCGGGCATGTGATGAGAAGGATGAATGTTCGTAACTGTAAATGTGTTAGGTATGGATGTGAATGGACCCAGAATGAGAGAAAGACCGGAGAAGCGATGGACGGATTGTGTAAATTATGTGATTGAGGAAAGAGTTTATGCTGAGCTCACTTCTGATAGAAGAGTATGGAAGAGGAAGACATGTAGTGCCGACGCCACTTAGAGTGGGAAAAGGGCGAGGGAGAGGGGCTTGTGACAAAGAAAAATTACGTTGAATGTGCCAGCTATCTAGGTAAAAAATACTCCTAAAATACTACAGAAAATTTGTCAACAATTTTCTGTACTAAATTATTACTAGCACCACTGCGGTGTGAGGGATGACGTCACAATTTTTAAAATGTTTCTTAATTTCGTAATAAATAAATTGTAATAAACATGGATTATCATTCATATGCAACTGAATCTTTCTTATGACCTCTTCCAAATAATTTCGATAAAAGTCTGGTCTCTTTCGACTTTGTTGATACTATTGAAAGACCAAAAAATAATAATGGTTTAGTTTAAAAAATGTATAGAACCAATTAATGAAGAGTAGGCATGAAGAGTACTATTGAAACTGTTTGACGTCATTTAAAAAGTTAGGTATTCCACCCAAAAAATATTAACATGCGTCGTCCATTGAATCATCATAATAACGCGAAGGAAGTGTGACGCCAATAACTAAGTGACGTTATCAAGAATTATTAGTAAGAAGTGGAACCAACGTAACTATGATAATTGACTGGTACAGTTCTGAAAGGGTATAATATATATAATAACTCACACTTTTCTGAATTCAGACTAAATGATTTCATGTAAACCATTAAATGCGTAAGTAACAATCTCTTTAATTTTAATTGTAATTCCAATTTACCCGAAACTGAGTTTCACTGCTATATAGGTAAGCATTGATTACTAATTAATTAACAAAATGAAACGTAACAAAACAAAAAACAATCAGCAGTTATTGCGGTGCGTCGCCAATCATGTTGAAATTAGCAATAATGCAATACCTTTTACGACTGTTAATGATAAAGCTAAATAGGTAATTATTACCATGACAGTTTCCTCTTCAAGCCATAATGACTCTTATTTTAAGGAAGATACAGTAGAAAACGATCCGTGTCCTCATTTCGCACGCAATGGACGGAAATTGATCAACACGGATTTCGGATAGAAATCCCAGTGTTAGAGTATCCTTGCTCATTCAGAAAACATCCCATTAAGTAATTTTTTTCCACCTAAATCTAATGTTGAGGGTGGCGTCCATATGGTCCAGAGGGACTTCGGGAACGGCCAGTCAGAAATAACCCCCATTCGACAGAAGATAACGATGCAAATCGTCTGAGCTTGATCATAGAAAATTGGTAAAAATAATGTGTTCTGTTGCAAAGTTTCACCCTAAGCAGCTGCCAACAACTGCACTATGCGCTTTCGAGCCCCCGAACGCAATATTGTATAATAATAGTAAATCTAGAGAGACAAGGAGGGGTGGCAAATAAGGGTTGTGACAATTATCGTGTGCGCTCACTCACGTGTACTGCAGATTACATCATTGGACGTGTTGCTTGGGATCTCGGAGTAAATATTAAAATGCTAGCGGGTCTAGACGAAAAACAAACAAACATACGTACATAAATCACTTCTATATGCCAGAAGATAGGCAGAGGTGAATTAACATCAACTTTTCACCAATTACGTTAGGTCCCAGGTAATAGGTGGCGAGCCCATTGCCATCAATCGGGCACGTGATTCGCAGTATATTGCTAGACGGTATAAGAGGAACGCTGCTGCTCATTAGTTATCGCTGTCTTTACCCTTAGTCGCCTAATACGACACCCGCGGGAGAGATGGGGGTGGTGGCAGTATTGTATTCTGCTCTGGCGTCAACACACGAACATAACCCTGAAATTTAATTAAATTTGGCTCAGGCTTTGAAAATCTTAGCATATCATCCGATATTTATTGTCAGACTGATCAAGTTAAAAGATCAATGAATTCATAATTCTTCAATACGCTTACTGAATTTCGGGCCTAATGTGTTATAAACTAACAATGGATGTTTACCACATGGTAAACACCAGATCAAAGTTCCTAGCTATAAATAAGTCCATGAAAGGGAGTATCGATATCAAATCCACTATCGATTTCAAAGCTTCTCGACATACCGAAAACTCTCTGGAAGCATTTAAATATAGTCTGGAAACTCTTTTGACAAGCGTCAGCATAACCACGACAATGCTTACACCATAATCTATTTGCACAAAGCGCGCCTCTCACAATACCATGAACCCGGTCCACAAAAGAGTGTTTACTTAAAACCCCTTTCACACCTCCATTGTTCGGTGGCCATTCAAAGAAGAGCCCTAAGGGCACGTTCTATTGTCCTTTTAACCTTCAGACGACAGCGAGACGAGGAGACGAAGAAGCTCAACTTAACTGGCCACGGTGTGGACTGAATGGCTGTAATGCTGAATCGAGCCCTCTTGTGTCTGAGTGCTGGAATTTAAAGTTATCAAACATGTGGTGCTGACTGTTTAGATAACGACACCTCGTCAATAAACGCTAAATGAGTAAAGTTTTAATGCGGCCAAAACCTTACCTTACAGTCCTGTAATAAGAATGTAGCGTTACGTAAAAGGGCATCATTTTCCCCTCTTTACGGTACGGCTGAAAATAAAAAATTCTCCAAAACGTGACTGCACAAGCATAATGAAACGTTGATACCGTTGTCAAAATTCTTTATAGCCAAAGTTCCTTTGCTCTTGTTCCTTTTCGCAGGTAATTTCCATGGAGGTTTATAGGTTTTGTAAAGTCTATCTTTTTTGGAGGGCAAAAAATAAATGGTGATAAAGTGTAGGCATAACATTTTCCATCGCATAAAACTTCGGTGACTTCATACGCGTTTTAACCGTACAGTTTAACTTTTTTGCTCTGTTTTTTAAGCGACATATTAAAAATAACTTTGTTAAAATTAAGGTCCATTGTTGCTATGACGTCGTGTAGGTTACAGCGTATAGCTAAAAACATATCCGCAACACATCAATGACACTAAATGATTTTACGTATACACCCAACAAACATTAGCTTACATTGTGTCTGTGAACAATACCCAACGTAATGTCCCTGCATCTAACCCGCGTATTTATAAACAAATCGCCCAGAAACATCTAGTGGTATTATGGAAACGATCTCACAATGGAGACTTTGCCCTCTACGCCATTATTGTTGTTAACATTCTCCTTGAATTGATACAGCACTTGTTGGACTTTGAGCCTTATGGAGCGAGATTAAGATTGTACGATCCCGTGGAATTTAAATTGAAGGCGAAGGGCATGATAATCGGGTAATGTACGTAGATGAAAGATTCTCCAACGCTAGGAGAAATATCAAACTGTATAATAACTGTATTAAGGAACAGAAGGATGGGATTACGTGATAAATTGCGAATGTTCTGCGTAAGAGCTGATGGGTTTAGTATTTTGTGTTGACTTGCGTCAACCGGGAAAGATTATAACGCTGAAACGTTCATTGGATTCCTGGTAAATACTTTTTGTTGTCAGTAAAATATTTCTATCCAAAATATTCCAAGTAAAGATAATAGATTTAACGATAAAGATAACAGCGTTGCTATTAGGGATTTAAAGAATATACCGATTAAGAGATAAAGGTGGACGGATGAGGCTAAAATTTATTTCCACCAAACCAAAAGTTTATTTGATGAAGCTACTTTAATTACCAACGGTGACTGATAACATTATCTATTTACTATAGAAGAAATAATAAAGGGAAGAGCAATTTTGAAAATGATTTTGGCCTTGATTTATTGCAGGCAATTTGCCTATTTAACTGTATAATATTATATAGTAACGTTTTTATTTCTTCTTTTATTGGACCTCTTTTGTGCGTTTTGTTATCAAAAGAAGGACACTGCCTCAGAGGCTAACGAGTACTAAGAACCACGAACTTAATCTCTCTAAGCACCAAGTGAGATAAATAAGACAATACATCACCTAGACGACACACTATTCCATTATACTGGCATCGGTTGAAATTTAAAGTACCCACCAATTAGCACTGGGCCAGTGTGGTGGGTTATGGTCAATCCTCTCATATTTATAGGTAAGGCCTGTACCCCAGCAGTGGGGCATCAAAGGGCTGGTGATGATCCTGCACTGTTACTAGTTTATCTGGGGTCGACGCAGTATGTTTTCTCTTCCATTCATACGAGTCAGATATCATGAAGCCATCCACTCCCATTTGATTCATATCACCCACACACCGGAAAGATGCTAGTCATAAATTAATGTATAGAAAAATTATTATGGTAAAGTGCCCCATTGCTAATAATTATTCAATAAACCCCGAAGCGCCAATAAAGTCAATCGTCTCTTGCTCGCACCGCACGGAATATTGGACAGCCAGACATGTTGCAATATTTTAAGTGCAAGGTAAATTAATTGACTATCCAGACAGACGGGCGTCCTCTGCCAGAGATTGTTTACTCGCCCCGGGGCCGTTAACTAGGGACGTTAAATTACCTCAGAACTCCGCACTGCATAATATGAAGATGTGTGGAAACGTTATGGAACTTCTTTAGGAACAGTGCTCTCATAAAATGTGTGTAAGTGCCAGTGGGAGGCAAAACTTCAGACTTTTTGGCAATTTAGATAGAAAAATGGTTTATTTCATATTGTAAGTTTTTCTTTAAGAGCAACACCACTGCAGCTCTCGTAGAGTCTATCATCATCATCATTGTCTTTCACCTTGTCCCATTTCATTTCGGGTCGGCGCAATATGTTTTGTTATTTCATTCACTCCTGTTAGTTGCTATTTCCTTATTCACTCCATTCACATCCATGACGTCATTTTTCAAGCAATCCATCTATCTCTTCGCGGTCTTCCTTTTCCTTTTGTGTCACCAAACATTCATGTTCGTCACTCTTTCAGTCACTTGCGTTTCGTTTCTTCTCATAACATGTCCATATCAAAAATTATTTCTCATTGCGTCTATATAAAATCGATTTAGTCGAATTTTCAGATCTCTGGCTATCAGCCAAGAGGTCTGTCAAATTTATCCAATCCACTTTTTATGGATTGAATGTCTAGATAAGTAAAATGGCAATACATAATAAATGATTTATGTATACGTATCTAAGTATGTAAAGTCGAATACTTAATAATTGTGAATACCTTAACGCGAATACGTTTCTGAAACGTAGAACCTAACTGTAAGATAGGAATCGTGTCTTGAACTTTTTTATGATAATAAACGTTCCTCCATAAAAAGCTAGTTCCGTGACTGGACCCGACTAGAATAATAATGGCTCATCTTGAGAGTGCTGCGGTTTCGAGGAATCTAAATTATCGTGTTCGCTATAGAAGGAATTGAAATGGTAAGCGTGCCAGGAGGTAAGCTATCAATAGGCAAATTCACAAATATACCAGTTTGTAATGTTACGAAGCACTATCAAAAGCACAAGCGTTTGTTCTCTTTACAGGATTTTATTTTAGTAGTCGGCACGTTTTCTGACTGACTCGAGATATAGATATAGAAATAGATATGTATCTATACTAAAATTATAAAGCTCAAGAATTTGTTTTTTGATTAGTTAAACGCGCTTATCTCAGGAACTAGATACCTACTGAATTTTTTTCGTAGTTGTTTGTAATTGCGGATAAAACTATGGTGATCTTTTGCTCAACTAAGCAAACAGTTTGTATGAAAAAAAAACAAATAAAAAATTATATTTCTTAACCCCACCATAATATTTATATAACTATATAGCCTATTTGGAGATCCTTAGTAGTATTTAGGGTATGTGTTATTTCTGTTCCATGTTGTACATGTGTAGAGCAAAGTCATTCATTAAGCGACAAACTATGTCGTGAAACCGTCGTCGTATATGTGATACATACAGCAGCCCATCAAATCGTCTGTCCCATTCTTTCGTACACCCTCTCTCTCTATTGGGTCCCTGTAGTGCCGCTATTGACACGATCGTTGCCGGCGCAATAACCATAATTTCCAACTGTATATTGACCAGTCCTATCGTTAAAATGTAGATTATTTAGAATAAATTAGCATGCGAGCAATGAGCCATTGTGGATTGTGTATTGTCGACCCATAAATATATCCTAAGACCTCCTGGAATGAACGTTCAGATACGACTGCCTTTAACACTGTTGTGAACTGAAAATGAGTAGCTTTTTCCCATTTTTGATATCAATGTCTGCTGTTTATACTAATATAGTAAGAAAAAGGCCAATTGTTAAAATAAAGTTTAACAAGTCCCAAATTTTGATGGCTCTTTAGTAAACTGAGGCCGCTGGCTGGAACTCATCCCGCGGATAGCTAAACGAGACGCCACCTACATATTACATGGAATCCAACTTAATTGGCGAAAAGTTGGTGTTTAAGTTCACCTCTGCCTACCCCTTAGAGATATAGGCGTGATTTTTTTTAAGTATATAATATGTAAACAAGTCGACAACGTTTGAAGAATTTTAGTAATACCAAATTGATTGAGAGCTCTTGATGCAATAATAGTCAATTTATATTTTTAATGTGTTTCAATTTAATGCTACAATCAAAACCCTAACCTAATCAACTCTGCATTTCTTATATAACAAAAATCCTTTTAAGTAACACAAGAGGACATGATAAAATGGCCGTCGTAATGTCGTAAAGAATCTAACGAGAGAGCAGGACAGATATATCGGTTCCTACACAGAGGAAAGAGACGCCGAGTGTCGCCTGTCAACAATGAAAGATAGAGTTCAAGCTCTAATGTGAGCAATGAATAGACACGAAAGCCAACCGACGCATTCATCTGAGAAAGTGAATGCAGTTGGAATTTGCATCTTGGCGCTCGGTGATAAGAGCGCTAGTAAACTTAATGAGCTGTAAATAGATTGGTCCAATCGGCGATCAGACAAGCATTACCATGTCGTTGACTCATTGATTCACTAAGTCGAACCTATGGGATAGTGGATTATAAGACCTTCGTCTTACATGCTGGCCTGGGAGTGAAAAAATAACGTAGAATGAGCCAGCCCCAACTCATGTTATGAGACGTGATGCCATGAATGTGAGTAAGAAAGTTATGGACATGAATGTTGATTGATGTCGAAGTAGAGGAAGACCACTGAAAAGATGGATGGATTGTGTGAGGTGTGATATGAAGGTGATGGATGCGAATGAGGAGATGACGAGTGACAGAAGAGAATGGAAAAAGAGGACATACTGCGCCGACCCCAAATAGGATGGGATAAGGGCAGGGCGATGATGATGAGCCAGCCCCAACTCACCCCAGGGGTATATTCTATCAACAGTTGAAGATAGACGTACTACAGCTTAGTTGCTTAGCAACTTCTGTTTGCAATTTAAATCGTTATATAACAAAAATGCCAGGCAACTAAACTTTAGTAAGCTTACCTTTAACTGTAGGTATAATATTGGGACCCGTCGCGCGCCGTAAGGTAGATTGCCCGGTGTAGACCAATAAGCACCTTTGGGGCACCCGAAAGGTGGAGGGCAAACCACCAACAACAGCACACCCAAAGAGGGTTAGTGTCATGCAAGCGTCCTGCTGTAAAACCTAAGCAAAACCTTGAACATTATGGATTGGAATGTTGTCATCCCAATCACTCTCTCCATTCATCGGTCTCTCGGCATGGTCCTTTCCGTCGCTTTTCTACACATTCATTCATCACTTGCACCTTTCCGCTGTGAGATGATATGATTCAAAATGGAGTGGATGGCTTGATAGCGTCTGATCGATATAAATGGAAGAGGAAACATAATTCGCCCACCCCAGATAAAACTGGGAGCAGGGAAGGAGGAAGCAGAAGTGGATAAGAAAACCTCTGTACAGCTGTTGTTGGCTGGTTGCCATTGTTAAAATTTGTAAGCGTAGTATTCATCATCACCATCACCAGCCCTTTAACGCCCCGTCCCCACTGCTAGGGCACAGGTCTTATGGAAGGAAGAATACAGGTAGAACGGACCATAACCCACCCACGCTGGTCCAGTACGGATTGGTTAACTAACGAGAACAACTGCTTAACGCACCTTCCGAAGCACGGAGCATCGAGACAAAAAATTGTTGGTCACCCACCCAACGACTGGCCTTAGCGAACAATGCTTAGTTTTCGCAATCGCAGGCCGCTCGAAAGCCACTGCGCTATCGAGCTCGTCTATTTGAAAGCGTAGCATTACGAGCAATAAAATTATGTGTCTGTGGAGGCCACGGCGGTTAACTCAGCAATTTTAATAAAGTACGTCCTTTGTATAGCCCTTGTGGCAGATCGAGGCAAGGGTAATGGGCATCATACCGACTACATTACTGTTTCGATTGCTAGGGACCGATACAGAAATATATTTTATATTGGAATGTTCGATTTGGATCGCAATGTAAATCTTGACTTGCCTACCGTTACACGAAATTGGAAGTAGTCTACATCTTCAAGGCCAGCGTGAAGAGGCATCTTCTAGGCGAATTTGTATACTATATTGGGAGGAACTCGCTAGAGCGCTTGGCCTGAGATTGCGTAAACTAAGCAATGTTGGCTAAGGCCGGTCATTGAATGGGTGACCAAACAATTATTAACAACAATTATATGGCCCAATCTCCCAATATTCTTCCATCCATAGGAAAAGGTCCGTGTCCCAGCAGTAGGGTCTTAAAGGGTTGGTGAAATGCCACTTGCAACGGCCAAGACGTAAGTTGAAACTTATAAAACTGCCTTCACTATTGATTGGTTTTGTAGATTTTAAAAGAAAACTGTTTTGCCTGACTTAATAAGATCTCCTCGAGGTGTCTTAATAGGCGACTAAGGGTAAAGGCAGCGATGAGTAATGGGCAGCACCGTTCCTCTTATACCATCTAGCAATATACTGCGATTAACTTGCCCGATATAAGGCAATAGGCTCACCACCTATTTATTACAAAGGACCTAACATGGGTGTTATGCGAAACGTGGGTTTTAATAATTAATTGTAGATCCCTACCCCCTCCGCGGTAAATAGGTGTGACATATCTACGTTTGTATACTTGCTCGAGACCCAACATCCTTAATCCAAAGAAACACGACTATTGAAAAAGTGCCAACAACACTCAATATTGATTTTTAGTAGAAAAAGTTCTAGAAGCAATTGCTGGGTACTTCTACCGTTTGAATGCCGTTAACAAGTAAGCAACAATGCGAGTCCTTTTCAAGTTGCTAAGAGGCCATTATGTCTTCATAGACGCCGCGGGGAGTCTGCACTGGGTTATGCAAAAGCTGTCGTATAGTATAACAAATGGTCGCAATACCAAACTCAACGTAAGACCTTATTAGGTACTTCAAGGAATATATAAAATGTTTCTTACGGTCACATCTATCTGGCCCAAAGTAGCATAAGCACTTTGTGTTATGGAAACTAGATGAATGACAAATTTTAACAACATATATACATACATACATACATAAATCACGCCTATATCCCCGAAGTGATAGGCAGAGGTGAACTAGCACCCACGTTTCGACAATTATGTTAGGTCCCATGTAATAGGTGGCGAGCCTATTGCCATTTATCGGGCACAAAAGTCGCAGTACATTGCTATAACTAGGTGGTATAAGAGGAACGCTGCTGCCCATTCCTCATCATTGATTTATCCTTAGTCACCTTGTAGGACACCCACGGGAGGGATTTGGGGTGGTGACAATTGTATTCTACTCTGCCGTCACCACACGGCAACATTGAATAATTTACGCAATTACAGGCCAAGCGCGCTATGCCACTGCGTTAGCAAGGTCCTTAAATTTTTAGTACAAAGGATCAATCATCACACAGCCTTAATGAGTCAATGCCAGCTCATGGCCCACAAAACTGACCCAGAGCGGATTGGTGGGATTAACGACTGCAGACACAGAAGCACGGAGTAACTATTTTTGGTCCTAGCACTTCTCCAAAAAAGACAGACTCTGAATCAAATCCTGAACAATCGAATCTAAATGTTATTGAAATTTTACTTAAAGACTTAATTCGTCTTCTCGTTAGGCGAACGTTCGTGCACTTGTTACGTTTCAATTATGAGCTATGCAAATTGTGATTTTGTCAAATCTCGACAAAACTGTCTACAATAGCATACGATTTATCGATTGGAATTGTCGGCTTATCTCGCATGTTTATTGGGTCCCGTGTAGATTTGAAAGCTGATAGCTGAAGTCTAATGGACTAATGGTCATATAAGGTTGAGAGTAACAAATCTACACCCAGACAAGCTATAATTGATTTCATGGTTTCAACTTTCAAGATCTGAGTAAGCGAGATTATGAACAATAAAGTTTAGAAAATTTTCGTTTAGGGAGTCAATTTTGTTCGTGGGATTTTGGAATTAAAGGAAGGTTAACGTAAAATAACATAACATCTATTTAAAGCACTGTTTTGATTTTAGTATTTCCGTTCAGTCGTTTCAACGAATACATAATTGTTGGAATGTTCATTAGAAATTCGATTCATATTGTTGAATCGATGGGCTTTTGAAATAGTCTCAATGATGATACCTAAGACCGAATTCCTTATGTTGATACGGAATTCGGCACAATTTAGTTCGTGGAATGTCAATGACTTCACAACCTATCGAATCAACCAAATGAGTCAACGAGTTGATTCGTCAAAACCTTCCATTATACCGCTGATAAACATACCGACAATAGGTAAAACATTTCAATTTATAAACAATAATCTGCGCGGTTTTGGCCACCAGCGCCCAATCAGTCCTGTCTGCGGTTGGGTAGTGTTCATTGAATGTTTGTCTCCGCAACTTGAATACCTTTACACAGTTGCCAATACTCGGATCATATATCCTAATTCCTAATACAGCATTCAAATATCCCAATGCACAACATGTAAGAAATAACTGACATCATAATTATAAACTATATATCTAGATTCCATGACATGAGCTGTTTAGGTACTTTGTGGTAGATGTCAGTGTAAGAAATATATTAACTATTAATTTTACACGACTAGCGCTTAAAATAGTATAACAGCTTCATTGCAATACGAACTTTATCAGAAATAACATAAGGTAGCACATAAGGTAGCCAAAGTTAGGAGACAATTTGAGGAACACAAATTATATTTCTCTTCGGACTCCTAAAGTCATACTCATCCAAAATTGGAATCGTAACATTCCTCAGGCCCTCTTATTTCGTTAGGACTGCTTATGTAATAAAGGTGACATTTATAGACCTTGCTCACGTAATAAGATCTTTAGCAGCTACAGACTACCTGGTACAGTTATGTCTACGTTTATTGCGCGAAAAATTCTGTCGTAAATCTTTATTAGGGCGTAGCGACCGAAATATTTAGTACACAATTTAATGGACATTTTAGGCACGCCGGTAGGTACACAATTACTAAGATATCTCTTGCTCCGGATATAAGGGTCAATGTCAGAGCGGACACAAAGAGATATCAAAATATTTAAACAAAATTCGGAGTCGTAAGGAGGATATTGTTGCGTAATTATGATAAGCTAATGAAGCCACATAAATATAATAAATGAATAAACATTTTTACACTCACATCTATCATCTAGCCCAAAATAAGTAGCCTAAGCACTTGTGTTGTGTTATGGATACTAGATGACGGACGGACATATTTTTAATATAATTATGTATATCACCTTCTATGCTGGCCTGGGAGCGAACAAATAACGTAGAATAGGCCAGCCCCAACTCATCCCGTGGGTGTCGTAAGAGTCGACTAAGGGAGATTGCCCGGTGTAGACCAATAAGCACCTTGGGGCACCCGAATGGTGGAGGGCAAACCACCAACAACAGCGTACCCAAAGAGGGTTGGTGTCAGGCAGGCGGCCGGCTGTAAAACCTAAGCCAAAACCTTGAGCAGTATGGAATGGAATGTTGTCATTCTAATCACTCTTTCCGTTCATGGGTCTCTCGACATGGTCCGTTCAGTCTCTTTTCTATACATTCATTCATCACTAACACCATTACGGTGGGATGGATGGTATGAATCAAAAGGGATTGGATGGCTTGATGACGTCTGACATATGAATGGAAGAGGAAACATACTGCGCCGACCCCAGATAGACTGGGAACAGGGCAGGAAGAAGAAGAATTATGTATATCAATGTTGAAAATATACTACATAAACATATACACAACCATGACTCGGGAACAAATATTTGTGGTCATCACAAAGTTAGCCCCTACCAGGATTCGAACCTGGGACCTCTTGGCCAATACCCAGCGATCTGAGCATTCGACCAAGGCGGCCGTCATATAATAATATAATATGTTATTTTCTTACTGTAAAGGCCTGTTAAGTTGCAACGAATTCGTATCTTTATATCATAATACCCGAATTAGCCGTGTAGTGACGGCAGAGTACAATACAATTTTTGACAAATGAATACATACCTACTAAGAGATTACATACATACATACATAAATCACGCCTATATCCCCGAAGGGGTAGGCAGAGGTGAACTAGCACCCACGTTTCGCCAGTTATGTTAGGTCCCATCTAATAGGTGGCGAGCCTATTGCCATTTATCGGGCACAAAAGTCGCAGTAGGTACATAGCTAGATGGTATAAGAGGAACGCTGCTGCCCATTCCTCATCACTGATTTATCCTTAATGGTCTTGTACGACACCCACGGGAGAGATTTGGGGTGGTGACAATTATATTCTACTCTGCCGTCACCACGCGGCTGTACTAAGAGATTCCAGTAGCCTAAAAGCTAGCCCTATACTAGCGTAGCGGTAATGCGATAAAAACTTGAAGGTCGCATAACTAGAAGAATATTTACAATTGAAGTCAGTGCTGAGGAAAACTGAATAAGTCATGAAAATCTTGACCGAGATGCGGAACAACAGAGGAATACATTAGAAGCAAAGAAGTTACGGAAACACAAATAACAACAGGTTCGGAAGAAAATGAAAACATTCAATGTCAAACATAATCACTGACGATCGATGATCTAATATCCATATCTGTTAAGAAGTTGAATTGGTATAGGCCTCAGCAAATTGAACAGGCACAGTACAGTTAAAAAGAAGTCAGTAAATAGAATACAGTACAGAGACGGAAAGAAGAATAAGCGAACCGGAACACCAGAGTGACAACAATATACTCGTATATATTTAAGACAAAAATAAATGTTTTTCTATAAAAATAAAAAATCTACCACACAAAAGGCCCTATTAATAACGTAACAGACCCCATAATATTTGAAAAGAGGGTTTTCTTTCACACCCTCTTTTTAAATATTATGAAGAAAGAAGAAGAAATGAAATAGTTATAAAAACTAACAAGACACAATTAGAAATGTTAATGGATTTATAGGTATTTCTTTTTACAACTCTTTTAATGAAGGAGAGTTAAGAAGAGCATTTCAAAGCTTATTAATTAGGATACAGCTTTTCCATTGCAAGTCTTAAACACCACTGGATTGTATCAAACAGTCGTCGTTATTCCACCGGATGAGAATATCAAAGACCATTTACACGCAAATGTATATTTCTCAGTATTCCTCCAAACGTAACGCTATCCCTACTTTCGATATTGGATTCTTTTTCTACAACTACATACTGCATCTAATTAATTTCAGACAGCTAGGAACAAGAGGATCTTTTAAGGTATTAGTTGATAAGTGTTGGCAACACTGTTGGATGGTTGTCTTATTAACAGCTGATGAAATAAATTTTATAATTAATTATTTATAGTACTTTAATACTAGTTTATGTGAATAATAAATGTGATTTGGAGTATAAATATCAATTAGTAACGTTTGTGAACCAGTGTATATTAAAATAAACAAGATTACGTGACGAACCTTCTAGCCGGCCGGCTGTCAACGAACAATTCAATTTCGAATCAACGAAACTGGAATAAAAGTACCCGGGGAGTATTGTTTTCATTATTTATGCTTAAAATATACATACATGACTAACATTCCTTTAGTTTACTTTGTTTTCTTGAATATTTTAAACCCATATTAGTTTGCTTATACATTTACCCACAATATCAGTAACTGACAAAAATATTATTATTTTATGATCGTTTTTAAACTATATTAGCTACAAACTGCAACAAGCTTACTTTAATGGCAATTTATAGGGTAAATATTGTCAAATTGCAGTTAGAAACCGATTTGAACTAGTTAGAATTTGTTGTTAAGGAATAACCTGTTATTCATCTAGTTAGTACATTTTATATTATAAAGTAATTGATTTATTAAATACAATACAATACTAAACACTTCTCACCACAGTGAGATACGTCAATTACACACTTTTGGCATCAGTTAATCTCTCTTTACTTGACTATAAGTGGAAGTAAAGTTGATGGTGACTATAATTATTGCCTCAGACAATCACCAACACACTCACACTGTTCTTTTGACACACCCATAATTTGGACCAATATTTTTGCAATAGTAATAATTAAAAACCCTAGTTGTCAATAAAAGTTTCACACATAAGTAATTATTTTATCCATTATAAAGAAAATATATTTATTACCTATTTATCCCCATATATTTCTATTATTATTTTGTATAAATAAATATCATTAATCATAATAGTCTTTAATTAATAATAAAAGTCCTAGGCAGACATCAATTTGATTGTGTTGATAACTTTTCAGCGTTCCTGTGCTGAAAAGCTTGTACTGACTGAGCATAGAAGCTGAAGTGTAACTCAAAATGATGACCAGGAAAGCATCTGTTTCTGACGCAGAGAGAAAACTGAAGCAGGCACTGTAAGACCTTGCAACTTCAAGAGAGCTTTGCGATCAACTAATGCAGGAGCGGGAAGAAAGTGAGCAAGAAATAGTCAAAATATTAGACAAAAATAAGGAATTAAAGAACGAGTTAGCTGAACTTCACTTTAAGTATGTAGATGCAGCAGATCTTTGCAGTGAATTACAAGACCAAATTAAATCCTTTCAAGAATGCAGTGACACACATGAACATGCACTTTACAAAATAAAAGAGTTAGAGTGTAGTTTATCAGAGGCTCACAATGCTCTAAACAGAGCTAAGTCAGAAAATAATAATTTAGATAATATGAATTGCTCCAACAGTTTGTTCAGTGAATTATCATTGTGTAATTATGACAAACCTGTCATTAGTAATACTTTGTGTGCAAGCCATACTCCTCACATGAATTCTTCTAAAAAACTTAAAAAATATATTAAAATAAATAAATTTATCAGAAAAACTAACAAATTAATTAACAGACAAAATCATTTTAAGAGTCACATTATGTTAAGAAAACAAAGGTCAGATTTAATAAATAAATTACAGAATATCAAAAGTAAAACTTCACAGAGTGAAATTGAGTATGGATTGTACACAAAAACGGTAGAAGACAGATTTAATTCTTTGGAAAAATCTATAGTGAAAATGTTTAAAAATATTGAGGTCTTGTCTGAAAAAAATTTAAATTACCAAAAAATATTATGTCGGGATATGGAAGATATGTGTAATTATAATGCTGACAGGTTTGATGCATTGAACAAAAAACAATGTAGTATTTTGTTACAAAAAAATAGGTCTCAAATAGCTGCATGTCCACTGCTGAACCAGCTGAGTTCCGCGGGTGAATGTCAAAGTTTGACTAACTCGGTCCCAGCAGTGGGCAATCAACTAATACCAAATAATGTAGAATGTGTGAAAGGTTGTCAGAGTTCTAATGGTACATTGATTGATAGATATTTAATATTTAGTGATGACATTGGTAAAAACTTTAGTAAATTATTCTCAGAACAGTGTGGCCAACTAGCATTTAACTACTGCATGCCAGGCAGTAGCTTTGAGAACGTAATGGATAAATTACTACAATGCCCATTCTTACAAACTGACACAGTTATTATATTTATAGGAAATAGGAGCCGAGAAAATAAAAATACTTTTAAAGGCTACATTTCAAAATTATCTTTGTTAAATGTGAAACAAATAATTTTGTACACTTTGCCGTACAGTAATAGCCTGTCATCAGAGGAAAATCATAAAAGATACATTTTGAATTTAAGTCTGCATACCATGACACAGTACTGTAATAAAATACATGTCATAGATACGAACAAAATGACCCATAATTTTCGTATAACGGGAGGTAGAATGTTTCTATCCAATTTTTACAAAAAACAAATAGCCATGTCGCTATGCTATACTTTAAAAACGTTAGCCAATAATTTGGCTAATCAATATATCATTAGTAATAGAAAATATATTGACAATGCTTTTATTGAGCGATCACATTATGACAATGCTTTTATTGAGCAATCACGTTATGACAACGCTTCTATTGAGCGATCATCTTCCGACAATGCTTCTATTGAGCGATCGTGTTCTGACAATGCTTTTATTGAGCAAACATGTTCTGACGTACAAAATTGTACAGTGGAATATATTCCAAGTAATTTAAATTAGTACGTAAGACAATAGAGAAAGTCTCTAGCGAATTGCCTAAGTCTAGTGCATTGAAAATAGTCCACCAAAACATCCAAGGCTTTTCGGGTAAGGATCTGGAATTATTGTTATACCTAAATAGTATACAGGCTCACGTCTTATGTTTAACTGAACATTGGTTAAAAAGTACTGAAATACTTTCGAATTATGAAAATTACAACATCGGTAGCGCCTTTAGCCGGAAAACGGCTATTAGAGGCGGTTCTTTAATAGCATTGCAAGAAGGACTGAAATACAAAGAACGAAAAGATATTGTACAATATTCTATTGAACAAATAATTGAAGTATCTTGTGTAGAACTTGAGGAGCTAATTGTTGTTTGTATATACAGGCCCCCTACGGGAAACTATGAACTTTTTGAGACTTCAATGGAAGGTATACTAAATAAACTTTGTAATAAAAACAAAAAACTAGCCGTCCTTGGTGACTTTAATGTAGATATATTAGTCACCTGTTCTCACTCAGACAGATTTATCAACTTATTCGGATCCTATAACCTTTTCTATACATTTTATGAACCAACAAGAATTACTCCAACATCAGGCACTTGCTTAGATAACGCGTTTTGTAATTGTAATATATTAGATAAATCAATTATAAATTGTATTAATTCAGATCATACTGGCCAAAAAATTACTGTTGAATATCAAAATGTTCATAAACCAATAAAGATAATATTTCGGCCAATAACACAAAAGCAGTTGCAGTTATTTGGAAATAATGTTACAAATAGACTTAATTACCTTATAAATGATAACAATGACTGTCCTGTTGTAATGTACAATAATATGTTTAATCCTATTAAAGACGAATTTCATAAGATTTTTAAACAAAAATTCAAAACAATACACCCTAAAAAGAAATTCAGTGACTGGGCTACCCCAGGAATTTATATAAGTAGAAGGAAACTTTATGACTTATATAGCCAAAAATACACGTCTGTTGATTCCACCTTCATAGACTACGTCAGGAACTATTCCAAAATATTCAAAAAAGTCTGCAACACTGCCAAATCGATCTCAATTGGCAATAAAATAAAAAATTCTGATAATAAAATAAAAACAACTTGGAGAATTATCAATTCAGAAACCGGAAAACTTAGGAACAGCGAAAGATCGTTTAAAATTAAAATGGATAATAAGGTTGTGGAGTCCGATGGTGAGGTTGCAGATGCCTTTGAAACTTTTTTCACCGACATCCCTGCTCGAGTAACCAGCAAGCTCAACTCTTGCACAAAAAGAGCTCTGTCTCTACTACAATTAAGTACAGTCGAATGTAATATACCTTTTGATTTTCACAAAATTAATATGGACACTATTATCAAAACGTACAAGACATTAAATATGAAGAAAACTGAAGATTTGTGGGGTCTATCAGTTAGCATTTTGAATCCCATCATTAATGTCATCGCTCCTCAGCTGACATCAATCTTTAATAAATGTATAGATAACGGCTGTTTTCCAAACTTAATGAAGCATAGTAAACTAATACCTTTGTTTAAATCTGGAGACAAATGTGAACCCAATAATTTTCGTCCCATTTCTATATTACCGTCCCTTAGTAAAATCTTTGAAAAAATTATGTTGAACCAGTTGCTTTCTCACTTCACTGCTAACAAACTGTTACATGCTAAACAGTTTGGGTTCACGAGGGGAAAATCCACCACTGACGCTGGAATAACCCTCATTAAGCACATATTTGATGCTTGGGAAAATCGGCAGGATGCTTTGGGTATCTTTTGTGATCTTTCTAAGGCATTTGATTGTGTTTCACATCAAACGTTATTAGCAAAATTAAAGCATTACGGTGTATCTGCTGCCTCATTGAAACTGATAAAGTCATACCTGAGTGATAGGATTCAAAAAGTAGTAATTAATAAAGCCGAATCTTCGGGTTCACCAATGCAAATGGGTGTTCCTCAAGGATCAATACTGGGACCATTACTATTCATAATATATATAAATGACCTTCCCTTCTACACAGAATCTCTATGTGATACGGTACTATTCGCAGATGACACCTCATTAATTTTCAAAGTAGACAGAGGTAAAGATAATTATGATGACATCAATATAGCTATTTCCAAAGTTCTTGATTGGTTTACAAATAACAACTTGTTACTCAATTCTAAGAAGACCAAATGTATTAAATTTTCATTACCAAATGTTAGGCAAGTTAGTAGTCCGATTACAATTAATAATGAAACGATAGAATGTGTCAATTCTACAGTATTCTTAGGAATAAAGTTGGACTCCAAATTGCAATGGAATCCTCATATTTCAACTTTATCCGAGAGACTAAGTTCAGCAGCATATGCGGTAAAAAAAATAAGGCTATTAACTGATGTTGAAACAGCCCGGCTTGTTTATTTTAGTTACTTTCATAGTGTAATGTCGTATAGCTTACTTCTTTGGGGTACAGCTGCAGATATTCAGGATATATTTATTTTACAAAAAAGAGCTATACGTGCTATTTACCTATTAAAGCCTCGCGATTCACTTAAAAGTCTGTTTAAAGATATTAATATCCTCACTCTTGCTTCACAATACATATACGATTGCATTCTATATGTTTATAAATACTTAAATACATTTGCTAAAATTAGTGATATTTATAAACACAACACTAGAAATAAAAATAAACTTGCCTTTACTAGATTCAGATTGCACAAGGTTGCTAATTCTTTTATGGGGAAATGTATACTCTTCTATAATAAGATACCAGGATCTTTGACTGAACTGCCTCAACACAAATTTAAGCCTTATGTAAAAAAAGTACTAATGGCAAAAGGATACTATAAAATTCAGGATTATCTAGATGACAAGGATGTTTGGAATAAATAACTTTTATTTTTATATAATCGATGATTAATATGCTGTTCTGTCTGTAATGAAGGATGTTGATAGCTTCAGAAATTGTGACTCTAATTATTATTACTTGACGTTAAAGCTATTGACATCTTTCATTAAATTTAGATTATATATTATATATGTAACTAAGGGAGGAAAATACCCGACTGAGTTTCTTGCCCGTTCTTCTCAGAACAGGGCCTCCCGGTAGCTTACGAACGGATGGCGTAGATTTTTCGCTAGATATTGAAAACTTGTGTGTCCGTATAGGTAGGGTGGGGGATGGGGGGTTGATTGGTAGTGCGCGGCATGTTTCGGTTTATGTGATTGGCGAGTTGTGGGATTGTATTTGGTGCATAATTTACAATGTACCTGCAATGTCATAACTCGTTGACAATGGTGGGTTTCTCTACAGCCTACTTGCGTGCCGTTCTGCTAGCGGAGCGTTGGGCCCTGATGCGTTTAGTACCATCTTGGTATTGAACGCGGCAGGGTCGGCGCTTCGTTGCGGACCGGGGCGTGGGCGGGTTTGGGAGACCTATCATTACAGACTGAGGCATGCTGCGCACTCCACTGTTTTTTTTCTACTATTTTTTTTTCTTGGACACACGGGTTTTCGGTATCTAGCGTCTTGACGATTCATAAGTGTATTGTAATCATACCAGATATGAATAAATGAATTTTGACTTTGACTTGACTTTGACTTTGGTAAACGCATTTACATTTACTAATAATATCATGCGACTCTTAATTATGAAACAGTACTTGTTTTAATAGAAATAAGCACTTACTGCCGCACTCAGAGACGTCAAATAACGATAATGAGTACTTAATGTCAAAAAATGATAATTCAAAACTAGTCGCTATTCTTGCCGGGTCTATGGTCTAGATTTAATTGAAATTTTTTTACTTATGGTACTCATTAAAGTTATTTGACGTCTCTGAGTGCGGCAGTTAGACCACCAATGGTCGCCCAATTTCATCATCATCATCACCAGCCCTATATTACTGGAGCAGGCCTATGGATGGAAGAATACCTATACGGAGAAGGGGTCATAACCCACCACGCTGGCCTAACGCCGATTGGTGGGTGGGTAGTAACGACTACAGATGCATTCAGGTTCAACGGCTTAACGTGCCGTAGCGAAGCACGGAGAAACTGAAGATAATCCATTTTTGATCACTCATCCAATGACCGGCCTTAGCGAACATTGCTTAGTTTACGAGCTGCTCAAATAATAATAAAGAGTTCACAATAAAGCAACAACTCCATAGAATATCACTGAGCATACAACTTGTAACATGAAAAACGCGGTCGTCTTTAAACGAAAATATTCTAATTTCCAGCATGGTCTGCTGCTCATCTTCGGGTACCTGATCCCAATTCCTTATCCAGCCGACCTACATCCTTTTAGCCCACATTACCATTTAAATACACCCACGCTTTTATAAAATCCCTGGGTTGCTTTAGTGAGACATATAGAGGTTTAAAATGAACCTACAAAGGGGAATTGCTAAGATAAGCATGATATAATGCGAGAGCGTATTATATTGATAGCAGCCACAATATATCGCCTCATTATTATGATGGAGTAGTTCTTTAGTTTCGTTATTAGAACTTTTATAGAGGAAAGGGTATATAAGCGATATGATTATGAAGACTCTTAACCCCTTCGTACACTAGGCTATGCAAATCTTGGATATGCGACGATTTTAGTCATCATTCGTCCCGCGATTCGATTAGTATGGCGGTAGTCGCTTGGAGACTAAAATCGTCCAATATCGAAGATTTGTGTCGCCTAGTGAACGAAGGGGCTAAGTCGGAAGTAATCGGTTCGCCCAATATCTCTTGTAACCATAATACGATTACCTCAAAAAGTACAAAACCTGTCACAGCTATGACGACGGCCGCCTTGGGCGAATGCTCAGATTGCTGGGTATTGGCCTATAGGTCCCGGGTTCGAATCCTGGTAGGGGCAAACTTTGTGATGACCACAAGTGTTTGTTTCCGAGTCATGGCTGTGTAATGTTTATGTAGTATATTTTCAACGTTTATATATATAATTATATTAAAAATATGTCAATCGTCTAGTATCCATAACACAAGTGGCTACTTACTTTGGGCTAGATGATAACACCTATCATCACATATCAAGTGTAAAAAATATTTATATTTATTTATTTATTTAGCTATGCTTAGACGTGAAGAGCGTTGTCATTAAACTCTCTTTCTATTGTCATTACTTTGGCTAGTAAAATAACTATACATTTACTATTTTTGATTTTAATTTGAACATTAAGTACCTATAAATTTTAGAATTTCAAATAACGTTTTGGTTGGCCGAGTGGTATAGATAGACATATATTTGAGACAGTAAACATCGTTTGTTTATGCCGGCCACAAAGAATCGCATATTATTACCGGAAAAGTAGGTATCGTCACGTACTTAAGATCTCAGTGAATAATCAGATATGTTTGGAGGGTTGTCCACAGTCATATTTATGTTGTAGCCGTGTGGTGACGGCAGAGTAGAATACAATTGTCACCATCCCAAATCTCTCCCGTGGGTGTCGTACAAGGCGACTAAGGATAAATCAGTGATGAGGAATGGGCAGCAGCGTTCCTCTTATACTACCGTCCTGACAATGTACTGCGACTTTTGTGCCCGATAAATGGCAATAGGCTCGCCACCTATTACATGGGACTTAACATAATTGGCGAAACGCGGGTGAAAATTCACCTCTGCCTACCCCTTCGGGGATATGGGCGTGATTTATGTATGTATGTATGTATATTTATGTTGATGACTGTATAAGTACAAATGCTCTTCAAAAATATTTACCTCTACGAAAAGAAACCAATAAAGTGCGTTCTTCTATCAAGTTACCCCATCAATTTCCGACCTGGTCACCAACAAAGGGCTCGATTTATTTTAAAATGTGTCGATGTAGGTCATCCCTTGGGATCATGATATCTCACGAGGATGCGAGCGGTCCGAATCCTAATCCCATCTTATTGAAGATTTCCTTTAGCAAGTTATATAGTAGTAACATATTTCAAATAGTAGTGTGGGCGGTTTTCATCTTTGCTTGCCCTGTTGAGCTTTTATGTTCTGTAGCAATATGGAGGAAACTAAGATAATAGGTAGCGGACCTAATTCAATAATCCGCCAAGGGACGGTAGAGTAGAATACAATTGTCATAATTCATTGTCATTGAAAATTAGGTTTAGGATAGGCCTAAAACCGTTCTCTGAATGTAGCAGTGGAATAGAGCCATAAGTGAATAGAATTAAGTACATCTAACAGTAAATAAATACTAATGTGATTCGACGAAAGAATGGAAGAATTGTCCACCGAAAACTCCTTTAAGAAAATAGGAAGAGGTAATCAATCACACTCGTTTCGCCCAGTTATTTTAGGTATCATGTAATAGATAGCGATCCTATTGCCATCTATCGGGCATGTAAATCGCAGTACTTAGCTAGGTGATATTATATCGCTGCTTAACCCTTAATCGCTATGTACGACACCTACCTACTAGAGTGTAGGCCAGGTAAGTGTGCGCGCAAGGGTTGACGCTGCTCGACGCTGCTGACACTCGTAGACAAACAAAATAGCAGACGAATTTTTAGTTCCAATTTTGACCACGCGCGGACTTATCCTGCCCGCACTCTACTATAGTTTTCTCTGTAATACGTCAGTTTCTTACATTTGTATTATATGGTTCAAATAGATTAGACACTTGGCTAGGATCCTGCACAGCTAATACATGATATAATCATAAGTAGTTTTTTCAAAACCAAAGTTGTCTTATGTTTTATTTTGATACATACGACTACTTCATTTGTTTCGCCGGCCTCACCCCAACCTGCGCATAACTTGGCGCCATGTGAACTGGCCCAAAAAACAAACGAAAGCCGCATTCACGTAAATCGCACGTGAGCCACATGTTGCATAACAAAAGTGAGCTTTAATCACTGTGCAATAAAACACACAACTTGTTTCTAAGCACGCGTGACCGGCAAGGCCGTTGAGGCTGCCGCAGTAGTAGCGTTGTATTCATCCAATCCAAGGCCAGCTACCGTTGTGTGCGTACGGCGCGGCGCGGGCGCAGGTCTAAGCGATTTACGCGCTTCGTGTACATTACTGCTAAGACGCTACACAATTTTACTAAAGCCCTTCGTAGAGAGCAATGGAGAGCGACACGCGTCTCACTCGCGCGTACTTCTGGACAGGGTCTTATGTTTTATCTGTTCAATTTTTTGTCGGAAACAACGTGGATATTGATGTTAGACAGAAATAGCGAGGCGTTGGGCTCTGGCGCATTTAGTTTCAACTTTGGTGTAAATATTACTTATCAATATATAGATGCAATTTTTCCAATAGATGAAATTTCTTCGACAGCTCTCTTATTTTCTATTTCATATGTCACTTATTCTTGCACTTTTCTAAATTGTCGCGTCACATTTCAAACATTAAAAAAAATAGAACATAATAATATTAAAGGAGTTTAGAACATATTAAGGTATAGAACCACATCGGGGCGTGGGAGGGTTTTGGAAGCTTATCCTCCCTTGGACAAGCGGGATTTCGATGTCTAACGTCTTAATGATTCATAAGTGTATAATATTATTATCTTGAAAGCCGTGTGGTAACGGCAGAGCAGAATTAAAGACAGCGATCACAGTGACGAGTAATAGGCAGCAGCATTACTCTTATACCAGCTAGCAATATACTGCGATTTGGGTGCCCGATGCATGGCAATAGGCTCGCTAGTCTCGCCACCTATTAGGTACATGGGTCCTAACCTGATTGGCAAAACGTGGGTGTTGATTGCACCTCTGCTTAGCCCTTCGGGGAAATGGGTGTGACTTATATAGGGACCTATGTATTGTAGGTATAAATAAACGAATTTTGACTTTGACTTTGAATAGATATATCTACCCATACCCAAGTACTTTGGAGTGGTGCCAGAAACGCATGCGCAAGCCGATGCAAATAAACGCAAGTCGTTTAAAATATTATGAAAGTGTGATAAAAATACGAATTACCTACCTAATACAAATTCACAACACACATGACTGTGTTTGAATTGATTTGATTCGAAGGATAATGTGGCGCGGTTGATGCAAAATACGTTTCGATCTCTAACCTTTAGCGAATAAGTTAAAAACTGCAGTAGACTTCGGTGACTTCGATGCTTCAAAAGGTGGATGACTCCATGATGATGATGACGAATGAATTCGGATCACTGAAAGATACTGCAAAATCTGGGAAACGTGGAACACTGAATTCTTGAAATTTTATCGACAATATTAATTGTGCATATTTAATAGACAGTAATAATTATTCGGTAACATAAGCGAAAGTGTGCCGTGTGGTGACGGCAGAGTAGAATACAATTGTCAACACCATCTCTCCCGTGGGTGTCGTACAAGGCGACTAAGGATAAATGAGAAAGGGGCAGCAGCGTTCCTCTTATACCACCTAGCTATGTACTGCGACTTTTGTACCCAATAAATGGCAATAGGAACGTGGGTGCTAGTTCACCTCTGCCTACCCCTTCGGGGATATAGGCGTGATTTATGTATGTATGTATGTATAAGCGAAAGTAATAAAATTAATTTGTCACCTTGTTTAAATGAAAACCATTTATTGCACTTAGCTCCTATTCTTAAAATATTAAGTTTTCTATAGGAGCAATTAATCTAGAGCAATTAATCTGTATAATTGCTCTAGGTAGGTTACACACAGCATTAAGCCACACATAAATATTGTGAACGAAACATGATTCTTGCTAAGTCATCAAAGTAAGGTCAGTAGGATTGGTCTTTCTACTAATTCTCCTTTAACACCCACCACATCAGTATCTATTTCTGTTTCTAGGTGACTCTTTCACACAGAAAATAAACATCATGTTTCCACTCTTCTTCTGGTTCTATGTCTAATTAGCTAAGGTCCCATGTACTCATTAATCGTAATATTGCAAGATGCACCAGGAATGCTGCTCTTATTTCTCATCTATACTAATATTATAAAGCTGAAGAGTTTGTTTGTTCGGTTGAACGTGCCAATCTCTGGGAATACGGACTCAAATTGAATATGTAATTCTTTTGTGTTGGATAGTCCATTTATCGAGGAAGGCTATAGGCTATACAATAACCGACGTTAAGGCGAGCGAAGCCGCAGGCGATCACTAGTTATTTATAACCTTTTGCTTTTTGATCAGTCGGAAGATACATTTTGCGATCTTGCCACACAAACACTTGCCTGAATTGAATTTTGGTGATAAAAAATTCACTAGGTGAAACTTTGACATTGCAAACTCACATTCTAGACTGCGTTTCATCTTATAGTTCCTATGCCGTCGTATTGCAAGAAAATGATACCATGTCATCTTTATTATCTTACCTTTAATTCAGGGAGATTTTTTTCAATTAACTGTATAATTAATTATGCATCTATCTTATTAAGTTACTTATAACTACTCGCGATACTAAGTAGTAGTTACATATTAGTTTTTTTATGAAAGTTATAAGCCAAGGCTCGTCAAAATTTGGGAGAACATTTAGTTAATGGCATTATTAGTATGAAAGAAATTAGATAGATAAATATAAATTGTACTGAAGTAAGAAGGATAGACTCATTAAGTAAAATAACGTTAAATTATAATAAAATATTATCATTAACAATAATTGTGTTTATCTAACATGTCTACATCACTCTTGTCAGTCGTTAAATCGTTATAAGTACTATTTATTTACAGTTTTAAAACTGAAATAAGTATATTTTATTTATTAATGGCAGCAATCCGAACTTGTACACACTAATATGGATTATGCGGCACCACCTTACGTTTTTCACGTTTACAAAACACCTTAGCTTTTAACACAATTAATCTTTCATCACTTTTCTATGTATAGGAATTTAATTTCATCATTTTCTCAAAGATTGTCTATAAAACATAAAACTTGCAACTTTGACTTACGGGTTGATGTTGTTGATAGACAGGGCAGCCATCATCACGGCATAGGAACTATATGATGAAACGCACTATAGTTCGAATTATACAATGTGACAACAGAAACATTATTAACGAGCACCGTGGGCAGTAAGTCACGTTACGTATGCCGTCTCTCTCAAAATCCTAGTGCATGAGTGAGTGCGGATGATAAATCTGCTCGCTCGGAGCGACAGGAGTGTGTCACAGTCGGTTAGGGTTGTCGAGTTCAATTTCTTTTACATAATTTCGCTTCATGGAATACGCTTGTAATGAAATACTATCCTCATGGACCTACTCCCAACACCAAGCTATCATATCATCCTTCATTGTATCAGAAATTGTTTATACAAATGTCTAAATATAATGAGGGATGGGCAGCAGCGTTCCTGGGTGCACTGTCTAGCAAATTACTCCGATTTTAGTTCCCGTTGAATGGCTATAGGTTCGTTTTACATAGAACCTGAAGTAAGCTGGCGCAACCCGGGTGTTAAAACACCCGGGTTTCGCCGGCTTACTTACTCTGCCTACCATTCAGAGGAGACAGGAGTGATTTATGCGTGTATGTATAAATCTTGAAATTTGATTTTATCAATATTTTAATCTAGGTTATCTTAGATAATATGTGTAGTTTGAAGTTGTTCATGTATAAGTGATTTTGCTTGTTACATTTCATTCACACAAGCTCTAGGACCTGGGGTTAAAAATACCATTAAAATATTCGCATTTTTATAAAAACAAAACATGCAAAACAATGCCAAATTACGAATTCAAGTGGAGAACAAAAGTTTGGTCAGGGCCGAAACCAAAGCAAACGTGCATGAAGATGAATCACGACAGTTGACCGTCTGTTTGACACTTTGAGGCTATCTAACTTGATAATGTCATGGATAGCACACTTATTTCCTTGGACTCGTATTTTGGAACTAAATTCGAATGCCTCATAATAATATATCAAAGCATTTCCTTAAATAAGCTGCAGTTCTAGAAGAATTTAAATTCCAATTATTATTTTCAAATAAATGTGCTTGAATTCGGAGGCCTAGATCATAACCTCACAATTATTGTTTGGTGTGTTCAAAATAACTACAAACAATAGAGACAGTGCTTGCATATATGCAAAATAAATATGAACTTTACATTGCAAAAGAGTTTTAGCATGAATAATAAGTTTTCAATTTTACATTTTTAGTGTGCGTAGAGTAGTATTCATTCCTTTTTTTAAAAGATGGCGAGATAGAGCAGACAGTTGGACAGGCAATGGATGACTGCCTTGAATATCACCCAATAGCGATAGCCAAAACACAACAAAACATATTTGTCTATGTCTTGTCTACTATTCCCTTCTGTTACAAATTAGTCATTCTTTATGTTACAAATCAGTTCAATACTGACTTTTTCCTTCCCCATATCCTCCGTTACACAATCCATTCATCCTTAACTCGGTCAACTTCTAACTCTAAGTTCGTTGACATCAAATTCAATCTGAAATTTTGTAAGCCACACAACACAACTACAACATATGAAACATATCCTGGTTGTGGCAACCTTAGAACCGATACAACATTACCCAAGAGGTTACTATCAAGAAGCATACAATTACAATTGATATATTGGACTTGACAAACGCGCAAAACAATCCCATGTGGCACACGTGAAAACGTGTATTGTTTCTCAACTGGGGAGTTTTCGAATTTTTTTATTACATAACACAGCAGCAGATAACGGATTGCGCAAATGCGCACTTACAGCTTTAAGCTAACAAGCCATCTGGTCAAATAAACAATGACATTGATGATTGGATCGAGGTTAATGACAGGTCCGACAAAATGTCACTTGTTAAATCCGTCTTGGGTACTAGCAATCAGGACAGACCACTTTTACATCTTAATCTACTTGTAATAGATGTCTTTTGGAGTACCGAGTTATAGCAATTATTGAGGGAGTAACATGCGTGTAATAAAATTCGTTATTCGCTCAATCTAGTTACACTTGTTCCATGTGGCTGGGTAATTTATTCATTTCAAGAACACTTATATCTAGCAGGCCTTTGGCAATAGTATTAACTCAAACAAAATTTAACAATGCCTAATTCAATGATGTGTTAGTTCAAAACTACTATTTATAAAAAATATTATCACCAGCCCTTTAATGTGCTCACTACTGGGGCACTGGTCTTCTCTATGGATGCTGCGGCCATCTTTGGCTATGCTGTTGTTTGCCCTCCACAATTTCGGGGACCTAGGTCCTAGGACTTATTTTCTACACCAGGCAATCAAAACAGCATGAACATATTCATTCAAATGCAACACAATTATAAGCAGTTCTGGCCTTCAGTCTGTGTCATATGCCCGTAAAGGGTATGTCCTCGTTATAAAGACAGTTGCTACAATCAGCGTTGATCATCAGAAGTCCACTCAGATACAGCTAAGTATAAAATCTCATTACCAATCAAAACCATCGTACATGGCCATTAAAACCGAAACAGTCACCTCTTAACAATTATTGATCCATTCGTTATTCTATCTCAAAACTATTAAGTATTTGAGACGAGGCCGTATCTTAAATTAAAATTTAAACAAACAATTTGAGGAAAAGGTCACGAGTCACTCATTGTCTCCTAATCACGTGGCCATTATAGTAACGTTAATTTAAGACATCGCCAAAATGAGCGACCCAGTTTTAAAGCTGTTATGATATTAGCGTCGACATGATGGGTATTCGTGTCAGCTGTCAAAATCATGTCATTATCATCTTTAATGATAAGGTTTGCCAACGGAATTGTACCTAATAGAACACTTGACCGCTGATCCATGATGAGACCATCAACGCTTTATTTGTTTTACGGATGTTAGTATGAAGAAAAAAACAATGGTTTATTACTTTAGCAATGAGATCTTGCAACATTCTCGCAGTTTTGCCAATGTGTGCCATAACCACAGATTGCTCAATTGTAAAACCCATATAAATATAACATTTCATGTTTATAGCGAATACAATCACAAAGTTTTATTATGACCTTTCTTAGTTCTACACAACCAAGTGTCAAAAGTAATAAAATACCTAGACAATGTTTTAAATACTTTAACACAGATTTATATTTCACTATTTCCATCAAAAGCACCATCAAACATGGAGCTACCTATTAGCTACCTATAGGCAAAAATAACACAGAACAAAACGACGCACTAGAAAATTTAATTAAAACACTAAAACGCTTCATTTTACTTAGTTGCACTTGTAGCGTTGCCAATAAAATGCACTCTCAGCATAATGAGGTGAACTTTAAGCGTGCACAGTTTGACGACCGTCTGTTCCAGGGGTCAGTGGACCTGATCATATAGGTTCTTGATTAGAAAGATTTATGTGAAAAACCAGAAGAATTTAAATATTCATTTAACATTAGCTAAAATAGAAGCGATATGTCTTATTTCTTGATTATTAATGAAATATGAGGGTATTGGCGTCGTATATTGCCATTAAACATTATGTAATACATACCAACTTTTGGTTATACTTCTTTGGTATAGCTGATGTTAATGTATTATTAGAATTATACGGTCCCTTAACAAGCTCTGAGACGCATGATGTGATAATTATTAAAATTAAAATCTTACTAGTATCGTGTTTCTGATATACGTGCGAGCCAGAAGATTTAAAAACTTCACTAAATGTCTAATAGTTCCCAGAAACTCTCGAGCCCTTTCTCAATAAACATCGAGATTCCGATAACTCCCGTAGAGTTTATCTTGGCACAACAACAGAGCTGACCAGTTTACAAATTGCTATTGCATACCATAGCTATTAGGATGTAGAGTAAGGGTTATCAGGGGTTAAATCTAGTCGGACTTACACTAAAAGTCATATTAGTAATTGGAATGAAATGTTATGTAGATAGTGTTTAAACTATAAATAAAATAAACTCGCAGATATTTCTTTAAACACTGACTCTTTCTTGATACCTTAATATTTATTTAATTCGTAAAAAGCTTTTGATTTTGACTCGTTGTATTCCTTTATTATTTCAAATAGTAACATCATTATAAAATCCTTATTTTACTATCTATATAATAAGCCTTTACATATTATTATAAATATTTTTCAGACAATGGGTATAAACTAGATTACCTACTTGTGTAGATGACATTTGAATTAAAAACCTATTATTATTTTATACTGGAAACTAGGATATAATAAAGAAAACGTGTTTCAAATAGCGGAATAATAAATTAAATTATATTAAATTACAATGTTAAAAGTATAAAGCAAGTCAATCATCGAGGTACAATCAAAACTCTAAACAATACAGCTTCAAAACACTGGGGCATTTGTCGATAACCCAACAGACCATTTCCTAGTTTATTGCCCCAAGGGAAAACCTGAATTTGACACGGCATTATTGATCTACCTACCAAAGGTTATGCACTTGGTCATGTGCGTACAACGCTTAGAAATAGCTCACTGCTCTATGTAGATATGTAATACAGGTTCATATGTGAATACGATCTTTATATATAATTGGTGGTTTAAATTTTTATTTAAACATTACTTAAATCTTAGAAAAATCATTACAAAGAAAAAGAAAAAAAAATTATTGAAAAATTTTTAGACAGTATTATTTCGATTTTTTTGTGACCTATTTTACTCTATAACATTAGAAATAGTTTATAGATAAGTTGTTAATTTTTATTTGACTGTTTCTACTTGTCATGTCAGAGCAGCCCACGGCACGGCCATTATTATGGCCGAAAGCCTCACGTGTTTCTCAGGCAATTCCAAGGATACCTAATCTATATGCTAAATACTATAAGCAATGAAATGATACCCTCAGGCGGGACTCAGAGGGGAATGCACTAGGCTTACCTCACCCAGGATATGCGAAAGCGCACGAGATATTCGTACGCTTTTGTCTATTGCCTATTTTGCGTATAATTATCATGGCCGATTTAATTATCACCAGTTATTTAATGTCCCCAGTGTTGGTCACTGGGCACTGGTCTTTCCTATGGATGAAAGTACCTAAATATGGAGATGAGGATGGACATTATAATTTATTAGTGTCAAAATTGTTAGAATTTCTTTATTTGATATAAAACTTATATACATTCCTAATCATCTAGATGCCATGAGTAAATACTCTTTTATCGTTTTAAACGATTACGTTTTTAGAGTTTTACGCGTTAGTTAAAAAAAATGTATAGTCACCATTTCCTTCCTTTCATAACTAATACAGAATTTTATGAATTGTAACGATCTCATATAAAAGGTTGACTCTAAACATAAAATTGCATTTCAATTTCATTTACCTGTTATCCAAACCTTCTTCTTCTTCCAGCCGTTCCCAGTCTATCTGGGGTCGGCGCAGTATGTTTCCTCTTCCATTCATATGTCAGACGTCATCAAGCCATCCACTCCCTTTTGATTCATATCATCCATCCCACCGTAAAGGTGCTAGCGATGAATGAATGTATAGAAAAGAGACGGAACGGACCATGTCGAGAGACCCATGAACGGAGAGAGTGATTAGAATGACAACATTCTACCCATACTGCTCAAGGTTTTGGCTTAGGTTTTACAGCCGGCCGCCTGCCTGGCAACAACCCTCTTAGGGTATGCTGTTGTTGGTGGTTTGCCCTCCACCATTCGGGTGCCCCAAGGCGCTTATTGGTCTACACCGGGCAATCTCCCTTAGTCGACTTTTACGACACCCATGGGATGAGTTGGGGCTGAATTATCTCGATCACAACGTAAATCTCTACCGGACTAGTTTCAATTTCAATCAGTACATTATCACTGCGACCGCGGCCTAAAAGCTTTATTCCACATAGAATCGCATCGCGGTATTTATTTGATTGAAATTTTTATCAGTGCACCCCGGTACCATTTTGTGGTTTCAATTAATTAAGAGCATAGCTCTCGTGCTAACAGTACTCATATTTGGTTTTCACAAACAATGTCTGTGTTTGTTCAGAATTGGTACATTATACATTATAGATTCTCACAATTTTAGATTTTGATTTTAGCGAGTCATTTTTTTCAGAATGGTTATGGTCCAAATGCCGTGACGTATCAACATCAAGCAACACTGGAAAGTGTATTTCCAATAAAAAAAAAACAAGCAACGCTGGAAAGTGTATTTCCAATATCACAAAAAAAATATTTTTCTCAATCATCTGCTGATTGTGACCTCATTAATCTCTCTACTTACAGTTACTGGTTACTTTAGTCAGAGTTCATTCAAAACTACTGTCATTACTATGAATACAGTCTTAATTAGAGGGTAATTACAATAAGTTCCAATAACTCGCGGCCCGCAGAGATGCCGACGAAGCTACAATTACCGCCAGTTTTATGTCGGCAATGTACCATTATGCTAGGGTTGCCAATAATAATAATGACTAAAGATGGTAGTTTTCAAAGATGTTTAGCAAATTAGGAAAATTTATTTTACGAGACACATTTACAGGAATCAGCAGCCGGAATAAAAAAAACAAACGATAGCTATAGACTTAATTTGCTATGTATTTTACATTCAAAGTACAATCGATCCAAATGGCTGCTAATTAGTCTGTATAGTTTTAATCTGCTTGCTTACTCAAACGTTGTTATTAATAATTATTATCAAAATATACTCTCACTTATTATCAGTTGAAAGTACATAAGTCACAGTCTCGGAGCACAATTATTTATAGTGGATGTACCTATACGTTGTAAATGAGATAACGTTTCATGACAACAATATTTTGAAGGTTATTTATTATTTTAACTAACTCTATTAAATTCATATGCTATGTCGACTATTGTCGTACTAATTAAAAATGCAGTAGTAAAATAAACCTAGGTACTTACTGCATTTATAAGGATTTTTAGATAAAATATCGAATAGTTCTAGTTAAATTTTATTACAAGCTTATTAATTTTCTAATCATTCCAAATTACTCCATCCTTTATTAGGACGGCAGACTTGTCTTACTTTAATAAAAAAATTAAAGTAATGTAAAATTTGTCACTAAATTTCCTCGAACGCGGCGCAATGGCAGTAGCCTCGCTAACTTTTACATGGGACTATGGGACTTAACATAATTGGCGAAATATGGGGGTTAATTATCACCTCTACCTACCCCTTCGGGGATAAATAGGCGAAATTTATGTATGCATTAATGTCATTTGTCTTTAGATAGAATGGGCTATCTGCAAACATCCATAGATGAGGAAGTTGCTTAACTGGTTTTTAAAAGCAACAAATAATAAAGAATCTTTATCTTAGGGCAGCCCTACACCGTTCGCAGGGTCCGATCTACTTCGGATCCGACAAAAGACGAATCGTACAATTGTTAATGCCCGTTAAATTGGTGCCGCGCTCTCGACTTTACAGCGGTGAAATAAAGAAATCGCCATTAGATATTAATGATAGGGGATTTATGGTTGTTGAGGCGAAACGCCGATTTGTCACGAGGCCGTAGCGCGATCGTAACCTTTCGATGGAAATATGAACGGGAGATCCAATTAAAGTGGACCTGTCAACATTGCTAGTAGTAATTTTTTTTTAATAATAACTGTCTGCAGATCGTATTCACGGGGTACACAACATGTAACAGAAATAGATCTTAACTACATACATTATAATATATCACGCCTGTTTATCCCCATATGCATAGATGTATTCACACTCACATATCGCTAATTATGATGGCCCTATGTAACGGGAACGCTGCTGGCCATTCCTCATCATTGTTTAGTCACCTTGTACGGTCTGCATCTTAGTCGACTACCAGTTTAGCCCCCTGTCATACCAAAGACAGCGAACGCGCAGTAGGTAATAATGGCCACCAATTTGTACGAACAACTATTGTGACAAGGTATTAAAGTGTCAATCTACTTAAGATGCTGATACGACACCCGCAGTGTAGGTGGGTTGGTGACGATTCTGCTCTGCCGTCACCACACAGCTGATGATGATGACCTAGTGAAAACACATGCATACTGATTGATTGCTTCCTGAAGATAATAGACGTTACAAGGCAAGGCGTTAGTGTGTGTGCTTTAATTTTTTAACCATAACTTCCTACGTTGCGCGGCCGCACGCCACTTAATGCAGCGTTGGCCGATGCAATGTGCATTTTATGATTTCAAATACACGGTTGCGCATACACAGCCTGCAGAACGGTTTTGCACTGGAACTGGCAAGTATAGTCAGTGGCGCATCATTAGCGTTATCAATTAATGTAAAACAAACTTGATATACTTAATGCCCTGTGGTGACGGCAGAGTTAATACACATCCGAAATTTGATTATGCCAGGTTGGGATAGGTCCAAGTCTAATTTTGTCCGGTGATTTATCCTAACGGATGACCCCGGATGGCTGCCATAGTGTGCTTTGACTGGATGTTTAGTGGTGTAGTGGGGGAACGCCTCTACCCAGAGTCCCACATACCTCTGTAGTTGCACCGTACTGCAATGATGATGCGTAAAGATTCCAGTTTACCTCTCCGCAAAAAAAGGTATAATTTATTGCAATCAACAGCTTATCAAAGTATTGGTAGGTATTTAAATTGGAATGTTACTATAGTCCGACAACTTCGTGCGCGACCCTCCAACGGTATGAGAGACGGTGGCGGGGACGGGGCACTCCAGACGCTAGCGGGGCGGGCTATGCAGGGAGGATGGAAAACTCGCTCCTCCCCGCATCACCCGCCACCGCCAACATCCAGAGCGCCCCGTCCCCGCCGCCGTCTCTCATACCGCAGGAGGGTCGCGCACGAAGTTGTCGGACTATTAGTGCAACTACAACATTCATAAAAAATCCCGCATTAGGACAATAATCAAAAATATTTCTATGTAACAATTTTTCTAACGTTATATAATATTTAAACAAATAATTGGCTCCAAATTAAATGATATAGGAATTGTTCGCTATAGTAAATCGTAAAGTTGTTACACCAAAACCGGTATCAAACATACATACATAAATCACGCCTATATCCCCGAAGGGGTAGGCAGAGGTGAACTAGCACCCACGCTACGCCAATTATGCTAGGTCCCATGTAATAGGTGGCGAGCCTATAATAATAATAATAATATATAGTTCTACACTCATTGCCTATTGCCATTTATCGGGCACAAAAGTCGCAGTACATTGCTAGGTGTTATAAGAGGAACGCTGTTGCCCATTCCTCATCACTGATTTATCCTTAGTCGCCTTGTACGACACCCACGGGAGAGATTTAGGGTGGTGACAATTGTATTCTGCTCTGCCGTCACCACACGGCTTGTTTTTCTATGTAACAATTTTTCTAACGTTATGTAATATTTAAACAAATAATTGGCGCCAAATTAATTGATATAAGAATTGTTCGCTATTGTAAATCGTAAAGTTGTTACACCAAAACCGGTATCAAAACAATCAGATAAAAAGGATTATTTAACATGTGATGCAAATACCCATTCCAGTGTAACGTGTATAATATAACTACATCACATTACATCATCACCACCAGCCATTTTGTCAGGCCTTCCATATGGATGGAAGAATGGGCCGTAACCCACCACGCTGGCCCAGTGCGGATTGGTGGGCATTAACGGCTGCAGATGCAGCTGGGACCAACGGCTCAACGTGTCTTCCCAAGCACGGAGGAGCTCGAGATAATAAATTTTGGTCACCCATCCAATGACCGGCCTTAGCGAACATTGCTTAGTTAACGCAATCGCAGCCCGAAATCGAGCCCTTGTTCACATTACACAAAGCCACAAGCAAATTCCACCTTATCTCGGATTCCGATCACAAAACAGCGGAGTCGAATTCGTGCGAATGTCACTCCGCATCAAACCAATTAACAGCCAATTGTTTACTTACGAAACGTCAACTGGTAATTAGGGTCATCATGGCAATAGGCGGATAAGGTCATATCAGACGAAAATGCATCTTGTGCTTGAACTAAAGGGGGTCTCTTTAGTTAACCCGTTCCCTAGTGATGTGTCGTTAAATAAATAAATGTTAATATGCTAGTTTTGATTTTAATTTGAACATTTTATAAATGTTGGAAAATAATATTGTGGTTAGAAAAAGTTCGAAAAATTAATTATAAGTAGTCTTGATTCCCGCAACACAAAACTATAATTTTTCCGACCCAATATTCTTTGTAAATGTTAATATTATTCATATTTGGTTTTAATAAGATATGAGAAGAGACGAACGCTATGTTGGCAGAAGAATGTTAGGTATGAATGTTGAAAGACCTAAAAGGAAAGAAGACCAAAGAAGAGATGGATGAATTGTTTAAAGGATATGATGAGAAATTGGTGATGGACAGAGAGGAGTGGAAGAAGAAAACATGTTGTGCCGACCCCGCCTAGAGCGGGATAAGAGCAGGAAGAAGAAGATGGTTAATCTTTAGTGTCAGGATCCAAGTACACGGCTACGAATGCGAATCTTAACTTTCTTGGGTACTTATTGGTATAATAACTCCCTATGATGATAAATGTTTGCAATATAAAGGTGCCAAAATTCGTAAAACAAACGTCGTTGTTTATGATGTTAACTATCTATTAGTCCTGCGAGATAACCGATACGGATACGATTACATAGAATCAGATATAGATTTATCATCTCCATCGAATACTCGAAGATGCGGACGACCGGCACATCACTAATCCATACCATGTCCATATTAGTGCGGAGGACCGCAAAGGCATGTTGAACAGGTGTCGCTATACGGCATTTTTCATGGCCGCCATTGGAGGTAGCTTCTCTTGCCTAATTAAGAAATAATTGCACCGTTTTTTGCCTGCATTCCGGAAAACTGCATGGTTGAAGAGGGAACGGTACAGTTGCCCCAGTTAGCACAATTTTGCATCATTATTGACCACTACCTTCACTGAAGTATTGAAGTAATACATTAATTTGATCAGAATATACAAAATCTTCGATACAAAACTTCGTATATTTATATTAATTTAGCGCTGTGTGATGGCAGAGCAGAATACAACTGTCACACCCCCGTCTCTCCCGCGGGTGTCGTACAGTAAAGACATAGGTACCATATACCATCTAGCAATATAGGTATCGCGTGCCAGATATATGGCAACAGACTGGCCCGCTATAACATGAGACGGAAGTAAATTGGGGAAACTTGGGAGTTAATTCGCCTCTGCCTACCCTTCGGAGATAATTTAGGAGATTTTTTATTTATGTAATTACTAATTATGTATTTTTTCCATGTAAGAAAAAACAACTACATACTTCAACTTGATTCAACCATAGATATAACTCTTGTACAAAAGATTGAGAAAAAATGCGCACTACTACTACCTATAGTAGACACCACTTGAATACAATGAAAATCTCCCGAGACATTAAAGATTACGCTTTGTATGCAAATCTTGAAATTAAGTTCCATTTCCTCGTCAAGCGAGAATGCAATTAAAAACATAAAATTCAGCACAGAAATGTACATGAAACATAACTTAATTACGACCAGTCTTATCAGCGGCATAAAGCAGCCATTACAATCCAGAGCCGGGACCACTCGTGGACACTTTATAAGTATTTCAGTTAATAAGCATTTAAGCCAGTGCCGGGCGAATTACTACATTGCTGGCTTCACGAAGAGCATTTTACGTTATTCTGACCTAATTCTGGATGTTGCGGACAAAAGATTTTATTTCATACAATTGAAATGTATGGACTTCCATGCTAGCCTGGGAGCTAAAAAATTACGTAGAATGTGCCAGCAGCTCATAAGATTGCTGTTCGCTATGAAAATTTTAATCGGTTACTTAGCCGACACCCAACCACTTCAAATGTCTAATAAAGTCACATCGTCATATTTATTCAAAGGTCTGCTGTGCAGCACACATTAAATTTAAAAGAATCGGTACTAAAATATTCTATAAGACTCTCACAGGAATCAGACCAGATTTATCTGCAATTAGGTCCTAGATCAGTGGTAGGATTGTATAATAGGTTCATTACATTAAGTTACGTTCAGTTTACTCGTAACTTAAAATTACACTAAGGGCTGTTTCACAATCGACAAGTAAGTTCTAAAGTAGCTTACTTCGCAGATCATTTGACAGTTGTAATATGAAATATATGTCAAATGAACTGCTAAGTAAGCTATTCCGAACTTACTTGTCGATTGTGAAACAGCCCTTAGTGTAATTTTAAGTTACGAGTAAACTGAACGTATGAACGTCTTACGTAATATCATATTACTTCAACTTAACAACATATTTTCTTCTTCCTGCACTTATCTCGCTCTAGACGGGGTCAGCATATTTTTTCATCTTCCACTCCTTCCTTTCCTTCACCAACTTCTCATTTACTCCTCTCGTTATTATATCCCCCTTTACATTAAACAAAAATTAAACAAAGACTAGTGAAAAAGGGATATTATACGGTTATAGACTACATAAACGATAAAGATGCGTGGATATAGATTTTGTATGGTAATGAGACCAAATGACATGTATATTTCTGTATTAGTTTTAATTATTTTTAACCAAGTAAATTAAGCTATGCTTACTACCAGTAATAATTATATATTTTTTTTTATACTCAATGAAAGATGTCCATAAACATTCAAATTAAATATATTTTATAAATATAATAAGATAGAATATAATAGGATATTTAATATATTAAAACATTTTATGACATCTTTCATTAACTCATAACTTCATGTAAAGGGAGGAACAAACTTGCTGAGTTTCTTGCCCGTTCTTCTCAGAACAAGGCCTCCTGGTAGTTTACGAACGGATGGTGTAGCTTATAACGTTAAATATTGGAAACTGTTTTTCTTTTCGTTTCCAGTGTTTAACGTTATTTCTTTGACGATTCATGAGTGTATGTAATCATACCTTATATGAATAAACCATATTTTCATTTTCATTTCATTTTCACACAATTCATCTTTTATTTAGTCTTCCTCTCCTTCTTTGTCCTTCCCCGTTTAAACCTAACATTCTTCTGCTAACTTTACATAAACATGTCTTTGTATAAAATCTATTACAACAAAGACTCGCATTTGCACTTTTTCCGAAGAGGTGTAGTTACAAAGTTTAACGGGCACTAACTGCATTTCTTACATTGGCCGTATAGCGAAGCAATCTTCGGAGCAAAAACAAGCAATTGGGAAACATTTGAACGAGTGTTTTCTCCACATTTTCTCGGAAGGCATTGTGTTAAGTCATTGTTACCGAGTGGAATGAGTCAATTTATTTCGGAATAACAAAAAAGAGTGTAAAGTGTTTTAACGGATTCCCAAAATGATGTTTCTTTCTTGCGGTAGAGCCTCTTCGTGACTGATGGACCTCAAAATTAGATTACGATTGTTTTTCATACGTCATCGTCTAAAATTGATTACGCCGTTTAAATATCTGAAGCGTTAACATTACAAAACACGAGCTCCCAAATAACTGTTCTTGGAGCAATCACATGATAAAATATTTGTGATGAATTGAAATCACACTTCCGAATTCTCGGCGATTGAAGTATTATTCAAATTTATTCCCATTGTGAGACAACAAGTTGAACATTTTATCAAACAATTCGAACCGAATTCTTTTCGGATTCCTTCATTCCGACAAGCGGTAATTTGCTTTGCTGATTCCATCCAGATCTTATTTATTACCAGACCCATAATTTAATTAATATTTGTGGACGAAGAGCATTAAAAACAATCCAAAACGAAATCACTGCCAATTCACATTTTAAAAAAATACCCACTATGCCTGCTCAATAAACAAGCTGTCAGTCAAAACAATGAAACGCGCAGAGGACAAGTTGACGTCAAATTTAAATATGAATCGAGCGGCCTATCGACTGGATTGGACTGGAACCGCACTGACAAACAACGACAGCCAATGGACTGAAAGCCACCGATTTATTGCAAGAGGCGTAGATCGTATCTAATTTGAATTATGGACAGTGATGGTATTTGATTACATGAGGCCGGCACAGAAAGTTGGTACAGCCAGAGCAGCCGTGTAGATTAATCCGGATTTGCGGAGGTTTTAAAAGCCTGTGTGCAGGGCGCTGTTCACGGGCTTAAAAGCCGGCCGCTACATTAGTGGATTATGCTTTAGAAAATTAACTGCAAACGGTCTTGGCTTAGTCAAAATGTTTACGATCAATTAAGAGTTTGGAACTGCCCGTTTAAATTCGTAATTAGGATTCAATATAGAGAATTAAGAAGAAATAAACACATTTTTATTGATCACGGGAATGCATGAGGATATTAATAAGAACGGATGAAGCGAAAGAAGTATTTAAGGATCGTAGCAAGTGAAAATAAGATCTCCCCCTACTACCGTGGAAGAAAGGCGTGACGTATGTATGTATACTCCGATTAGCTGGTGATGTTTTATGTTGCTCACTCTACTCTCTGTTTTGTCAACAATCGGAATAGTTCTGCATATTTGTTTTGCTTACGAACATTGTTCTATCTATAATGATTGGTAAACATACAATTTATAGTGAACGCTCAAAGTGTATCGTAGACGGAAAGATATTATCTAATTGTAAATTATAGGCGATAGTCGAAATAAATAATTTCAAATCAACATTCTGTACATTGTGAAACTAGTCAATTGAAAGCGCTCCTAATTGTTATTCTAAACGGTACACATTAACTTTGTTATGTAAATAGGTATAGGATTAAATACTGATTATATAACGCGAATTAAGATTCAATTCTTGTTTAATTAGAACCAGAATCGAAAATCCCTTCCTACTACTTAAGTACCTACTTGTAACTACTTGGAATTCAGGTCTTATCTTTATGACTTTTATAATATTTGCAATTCGCGTTTAGTATAGGGGTCGCATTTAGGTCATGAAAAACACTGGAATTAGGTGCGAGCTGTGCAGGATCGATCGAGCTGGAGTTCTTTGGGGGAGGCGTATGTCCAATAAGGGACTTAGCTGTAATGACAATAATAATTATGATAGAAATTGACAATAGCATTTCAAAGGAGGGTATATATAGTTACCGTATAACTATGTTGCCCGGAAGACGCGGGCTCAGATCCCGAAACAGGATCAGGACATAATTGTTGGACAGGAACTGACATAATTAAATTACTAGGAACGTCTGATTCTTTTGATTAGTTATCACTCTTTCGAACAAAGACTCCACTGGGGGTGGATAAAGATGACCTACTTCTTCTCTTTCTTGCTGGGATCCACATGGAACTAAGGTCATAGACATATCCCGTAGAATTGTGAATCTTAAGTAGCAGTAGGCATTAGGACTGGCGGTCGTTGAGGCGCAAATGTCCTTAAATGTCACCTGCGCTCCGGAAGACTCAGCATTGGAGGTGGACCAACAATCTAGACGCAAGGCCCAACAATGGGCATCTCTTGGCTGAAATGATGATAAAATAAAGAAGAAAGAAACATTCGAAAGAAAAAAACAACAAAGAGACTGACTTCTTCCTAAACTATTAGCGAACCCATTCCGCTAGTATCTTTATAAATATGCAAACCAATTGCAGTTTTTAATTTGCTACCAATAGGTATTATAGAAGGCACATTAGATTTAATGTAGCCAATAAGCTCCCAACAAATATGCATCCAGTTGCGTATCCCGGCGTAATGAATATCGAAAAACTATTAGAACGGCATGGAAACTGCGACCATAAACTTGTGGATGTACCCGTAAAACGTATTAAATTCCAATATCGGAGAGTGGTTCACTCGGACAGAAGGCTGATTTAAAAACTAATAACCTCGAAAGTGGGTCAATGGGCTATAGCATCGCATGCTGGAGGAGGCGTAATGGTTAATTGAGCGTGGAAGCACTCACAATTTACATGTTTCTCAAAGTTCTCGTCATAACATTCTATATAAGTACGTTTTGAATGATGTTGGCACTGATACTATCTCATGGACACTTGCTCCAAGCATGTCCTCTATGTTGGCCTGGAAGCGTAAAAAATCCTAACCAAAAACACCAACTAACGAATTAAAGTTGTTGTTGAGTTGGTTTGGTCTCACAATATAAGATAAGATAGTCAAATTGAAATATTCGAAAAAGAGTCAAAAACAATCCAGGACAATAAACCCTACACTGCTTTCATATTTTTGTGTATACGGATTCTACAGTGAAATGGAAAACTAATAATTTTTGATCCAACAAACCTTTTTTAATCCAAACTATCTCCATCCGAAATTTTTTTGGCGTATTAAATGTTCTATATCACGAAATATATTTCAACATATATTTCACGAAAGAGCCAAACGATAATTTAATTTTTACATGTATTTGTTCCGAATTTAATCTTCAAATTGAGGGAACCAAAAGTGTCACCGTCTGGTGACGACAGAGCCAAATACAGCGAGTGTTGTAGAAAGCGACTAAGGGTAAAGAGGGCAAAGACAATAGGCAGTATCGTTCCTCTTATACCACCTAGCAAAATGTATGTAACATTTGTATATTATTAAAAAAACATATAGATACTGCTCAACTGTACGAGTACCTATGTTCCCCGAGTAGCCTAGCCGCCTAGATTATCCTTTAAAAACCTTTTGTTAACACAACTGTTGTGTTGTCCAACATTACGAACATCCTCTCAGTAAATATAAATAGCCACGACGTATACTGTGGAAGCGATGAATCATTCACGCGATACAGAATCAATGTCAGACCGCCGGTGGCAAATGTATGTTAATGGGACGGATTACATATTGTGAGCGGAGGTCCGCGCATCTAGAAGGAGCATCAAGCCTGCCGTTCCCCACTCCCGATTCGTTTTTCCCTCTTTTCGACAACGAAAGATACCTGCCATTGAGAAACTCGCCAAGAAATGCTTGAATTCAAGACTTGAAGACCTACCAAGATCTTTGCCTGCCCCCTAAAAATCGATAGATGACGTAAGGGTCTTTGAGCCAGCCATTAAAACCTGCCAAATCAATTTCTTTATTAGGAATTGATTTTATAGAGAGTAGAAAACATCATATATTATTTCCGCAGCTTAGAAAATAAAATTTAAACATCAACTTTTATATAGGGAGCTTATTCCAATAACGATCTACCTTTGCGAACTAAGCAATTTTCGTTGGATGACTAAAAATATAGAAAGCATCTCGAGTTCCTTCGAACTTCGAAGGACAATTTAAGTCTTGGGTTCTTTCTGGCTGGTATCAACCCTCAATGCTCTTATGTGGTTAGGGTCTTCTCTTTAGTAATGACTCTCTTCAAGTCAACGTTACAAAAATCTCTAGATCCAAAATTGTCACTCGTAACTCACGACTATTTATAAATTTCATTCCTTGATGAGTAATCTGTCACTCAGCGGGAGCCAAGCCCGAAACAAGCGAACTCCTTTCACTTGGAAATAAAACTCGACATTTGTAATCGAACTTTTAAAATAATCATAAAATTAATTTAATTTATAATTGAAAACCAATTTATAGGAGTTACGGATGTAATAAATGGTGTTTCTGTAACGAAACGAGTGGCGCTTATCGGTAATGTACAGACAGACTGTTTTAACATGTTGCCATCATTTGCAGAGCGTAATGAATTTCATGATTTGTTCGTTATTAAATTTATCACAAGTAATAAAATTGCTGAACAAGTACACAACACGAATTATCGTGAACAAAATGATATGTTTTCCGATTTACAACAAATTAGTACGCGAGTCTGAATTTTAAAAGTAAGTTATAACCATGACAATCTTGAAGGGAATTTATTTTAAAGCTTTATCGCGAAATAGGGTAAAAGTAATCTTTCTGTATACTACTGATAAGATTGCAGTTACGCTTTAACGTCCTTATCGAAAACACATCTTCGATATCAGGTGTAGGTAAGTAGGTACTAGGTAGTTATTTTTTACGGTTCATCTTAGATATAGATAAAAATACCTTTGTCGGCAATTCGATTGTATTTTCAAAGGCAGGGATTGCATGCTCATAACTGAAGTTGCAAGTTAGAATCGGTGGTATTTCTCCAATTAAACCGAGGATACTATCGGAATGCTCATAAAAAATTTACCATTAACAAATTGAAGATAACCCATACAGCACACGCGATGGAACGCCTCACAAGAGACTTACTACACCAACAAGTTCTGATAAGGTCAATTTTCGTCTGACACCGTTCAACTTGGGGCTTTTTGTCTTTTTAATCGTCGACTCTGGTCAAGCGTGAGTCACGGTCATCAGTCGTCATGGTTACGTCATGTGTTTCGAACAAAATAAGTAACTATGATGAACAGGTTATAAATTTAAATCCTCTTAAGGCTTGCCACCTGAAGTCAATAGCAAATCTATCCCAAGTATCACATTTCTCCAAGCAAATTTCAATCGTAGTGCAAACAGCAAACATCTTTAAGTCGATTGAGAATGTTACGCGAATTGCGTTATCTAGATGCGATATTGACAGCACACATAGTCAATGTGGCAGGTTTCTTGGTAAGGGATAATGATGAATTAATAAGCATGGGAAAAAATCACAAAGAGACGCCACGCGCGACTTCACCTACCATAGACATAGACAACGAACCGGCTGTAGAAATGTCACCATAAACACCGTACTGCAAACCTCGTAAAGGCTCGCCAAGCCGCCTTATTAACATTACCGTACAATCGGTTGATTGCGGTAATCAGATGTAACGACACGACCAAATTTATGTTCGCTTGTTCGTTATTATATGGATAGTTGTTCTTAAATTGCGCTGTAACTCACACTGGTCATGAGGGTTGCCGCCTGCGGGATTTGTGAAGGTGTGAAGACAAAGGAATCTGACTAAGGGCATTAAGGTTATTTAAGGACCTAAGGAGCTGCTGGCATCAGCATCATCATCCAGATCATTTGCCTAGTGGCGGACTGCGGGCATCGAGCGGCAGTTCATTGCTCGGGCATGATCTCAGGGGGCGGGCGTCAGTCACCCGGTGAACTGCGGTGGTACAGGGTACTCGTACCTCCTGCACTCGACCTCGGTCTGACTCTAATTTGAACCAGAAATGAAACCAGTAACTTCTATATTGCTTTTTTGACTTTATGCAAGCTGTGCTAACATCTCGTAGGGTAAAACGGTGGCACCTAAGTAAGCTTAAGTATGTTAATCGATTGTACCCGGTTTTGTAAGCCAAATAAAAAAATAACTAGGATTTTTTAATGGAGCAATATGAAGTCAGTTTATCTGATAGAACTTTGGGATTTTCTTCGGAGTTATTGGTGGAGCGTTGGTGGACATTGAAACTGTGTAATTTATTACTTTTCAGAGACCGACGTTAACTAACAATAAAGAGTTTCGAGAACTGTACCGCCGGAACTGTGGATTTACGTCGGGCGTTTTTATTGGCGGACGCCACTCCCGGCGACCGTTCCACAATACACGGACAGACAGACAGACAGTGACACAAGTAATGAAGTCTTGGACCTTGTGTGGACAAGCGCTTCTCGTGCAATGATTCGAAAACTATAACCAAGAGTTGCAAAAGTTGTGTCATCTGAGAGCTTAGCCAAGTGGCTTATATATTCGAACCCATAGAGAACAAAATTATGAAACTGACGTTACTGTTTTCTTTGTAACCCGTCAGTTACGTTTTGTTTTCTATGTTTTCGAATTCAAATAGACAAGCCACTTGGATAGGCCCCTAGGCAACTTAATTTTTAGTTGATTTTCCAACTAGTCTGAATGCAAAGCAATATTTATAATTAAATAAGGATTCGATAACGATACTCAAATTCCTGAGTGCGTAAGGGTGATAGGTTATCGGTAGTTGATAAGTTCGTCCGGTAGTCTGTCCGCGAGTGACCCCAGTTATCGCGTCTGGTGATGCAGCGGCCACTTTGCAAAGCTTATTGCATTGACTTGCGTACTGCTCATATCGTACGGTCAGCATCATTAGTTGATGGTTACCACTTTAGCCCTCTGTCATACCAATGATAGCGCATGCGCAGTAATAATCGCCACAAATATGTTCGAACAACCATTGTGACAAGGTACTAAAGTGTCGACTTATAATCGACTTATGATGCTAAATGTAAATAGGTACTTAAAAGAAAACACCGTGACATAGACGTCAATCAATTTATTATTTTGGTCTCGTCGCCTGTGTCCAAAAAAACTGAAGAACTCGTTAAGATGCGAATGCCATCTAATGACGGCAGAGCAGAATAAAATAGTCAAGGCGACTTAGGCTCGCCACCTTTTAAATGGGACCTAACATAATCGGCGAAATCCTACTTTAGCCACCCCTTCGGGGATGAATAGGTGTGATTTATGTATGTAGGTATATTAAGGGACAGTTTCGGAAGGGTAGATTGTTGATTAGCGTGAATTTGTTAGTACCTACCATAATTTTAGTCCAGTGAAGGTAGTTGTATTTTTCATCAATTTTGACCACGAGGAAGCAACCAATTGGATTACTAATCGTCAATTAAATATTCTTGGTCTCCACAACTCTACGACACAGTATGCAAAGTGGCAATACAAATATCTTCTGTAGGCATATTTATATTACATAGGTACGCACGCATATACACCAGCCAAGAATTCCCACGATATGAGAGTTTTTCTTCAAAAGTCACTTAGAAAACTCGCGCCGGGAGGGAAACGTTTTCCGGCATGTTTGCGAACTCATAAACAAGTTTAATTGCTTCAGTGCGCATCTTTAACGCGTATTTGCTGGAGCCGGTCTACTCGAGGGCTTGACACCGGGGGAGAAGGGGGGGGGGTGATTTGCGGTAGTTACCTGCGGTGTGGCGAATTTATTCATAATACACATTTGCAATTCGATTGCAAGACTCGAGGACCTTTCAAGCTTTGTCGAAAAAACCCGGTAGATGTATCTATCGGAAGAAAATCACTTAGAGAATGGTCCGCAAATCGTATTAATTGCGCGATAGATCACATGACACAGAAAGAAGTGTATTCTAAGTTGGCGGCTGATGAAAGGGAAAGGACCAAAAGAAATGTTGCACCGACGACGCTAAGGTCTAAGGGTAAAATGGATACGCAAATTTCTGCAACGAACCTGCCCACCTAGCCAAGTGACCTACAAAATGTAGTGGAATACAAAATGTATCAAACTGACGTATTACAGAGAAAACAAAACGCCAGTTTCATACTATTGTATTCTATGCGTTCGAATAGAAAAGCCACTTGGTTAGTCCTTTGATGTGTGAAAAATAAATGAGCATCACAATTTTTATTGCCAATGCCATCGATATTGGGTCAGCACACACACACGCTGAATATGACAGAGTGTCATCTGCAGCATCCTACAGCACACCGGCCTATTGATTGATAAAATGAGTTGTGTTTACTAGACAATTACACACTTACTTTATTATTTGGGAAGACTCACTCATTATAAAAGGCGAGATATCTTTGAATGTCTCATCACAAATAACGCTAGACAATTATTACCCAAAAGCCTCACTATAAAACACGTCAAAAACCGTCACACTGGAATGCGTCTAAAAAGCCATCTCAAAACAATCACTTTTTTTCTCAAAGTATTTACACATTCATGGCACATCCGCGCCCTCTCGCGACATTTCAGGGCTGTCGCAGCGAATACGAAATACGTATTAATATTAAACTTTAATTTAGAAAATGAAGTCAAGGACAGTCAAAGACACGCTACTAGACTAGGGTTATCTAACTAGATCTAGTTTTTATTTCATTTTTGTTTGCTCGGTATTCGAAATTAAATGTGTTTAAAAAATTATTACCTACTTTCAAAGAAGAAATTAGTACAAAGAATAATATTGTGGTCAGAAAAACTTCGTAAAATTAAAGTCTTAATGCGAGAATCGAACCCGCGTCCTCTGCGATCCGGGAAGATGCCTATATCACTCGGCACTATTCGTATTGGTTGGGCGAGAGGTACCTTTAAGCATCTGCCCGGATAGCAGAGGACGCGGTTTCAATTCCAGCATCAAGACTTTTCGAACTTTCTCTAACCAGTTTCTTCGTGATTTTATGGTAACCTAACATGCCTGTGAACCTGCCTGCATCAAAGAAGCGAACCCTTTCAGAACAGAGACAGCCCTAACAGCACAAATGATCATAAGAACGCGTCGAAAGCATTGGGCAAACAGAATTCCTGCAGGCCGGCCGACGACGGTGCGTATCCGGCGGGCGGGGCGCGGGGCGGCGAGACTTGTTCCGCCGCGCCAGCGCACGCGCATAATGATGCACTATGCGGTTATAGAAGACTCTGAAGAGCGGTTCCGAATCCGTGTAAAATTATTGGTCTAAAACACTCGGACAGTGATCGGATGAACCTAGTGCGTAAGTTATAGAAAAGTTCTACGGCTACTACGGACCAAATTTTTAAGAGATTCGGGTCGGATTCGGATCGGACGTGGTGCGTAACCGATCTAAAGCACTATACTTCCGATCCAAATCCGTAAATATACGGTCCGTAGTAGCCGTAGAACTATTTCTACGGAACTTACGCACGCACTAGATCCGACCTCCGTCATCCGATATAGGTATTTCCGTCAAATCAAGTATTCCAAAAGATGATTCCTGAATTATGTACTTGGATTTGTATCGGAGATCGGAGTAGTGCATAAGCAATATCCGAACTCGGTCAGAGTTTTCTAGACCAATATTTTTACGGAGTCGGGTCGGACGTAGTGCGTAACCGCTCTTACGCTTGCATAATCCCGTGCAGATTCATAAATATTGATGGCGATTTCCGTTTTCGCGATGGCAACAAGGTAGGTGCTGCTGCAACTTCAAATTAGCTTACTTCCTCCTAATAATTGCTGTGGTATTTCTATTTCGAATTGAAATAAGCGGAATAGTTTTTCTACAAGACGAGAGAAGTTTTAGAAACGACCTGACATATTCACTCATTATTTGGCGGCAAAGGGTCAGGATTTTTAGGCTGATTGATTTCGTGAATTCATAACATTGTGTCGCCTGTTTGCGCGGAATGTGTTTTAGTTGATTTTAATTAATCTAAAACTGAAGACCTATAATTGCGAATTGTATAACGCCAGCGTAATGCTGTTATTTATACTTCCTATGCTGTAAAAACCCTACTTCCATTAAAACAACAAAAACAAAGGCAGCATGTCTTTTATTTGCTACGACTCATTTCTTTTGCTCTATCGAAATCTAGGTATAAAAAAGTTAAGGCGGCGCAGTATGCTTTCTTCCTCTGCCATTAATATCAGACATACGTCATCAAACCATCTACTCCCTTTTGATTTATATCATCATGAATGAGATTCATGCTATATTGACAGGACCATTTCCAGAGACCGATGAACGGGGATTGATTAATAAATTTATTGTTTTCATCTCTCGAATTTTGCAGAAATATTAGAAAACTTAAATTACAAAAAAATATATATAGTATACTTACTTATTATATAAGTTATTGGCCTGACAACCAAACCAAAAGTCAGCTTTAATCTTCAGGTGTTTAGATTAGATTAAGTCTAAGTATAGGTACTTAACGATCACTTATTCCCAGAATGTGGGTTAAACGAACGAAAATATTACTCAATAAATAAAGATTAGATTTTATTCAGGATATTGGATAAAGTATAGTATGATAAAGTAACTAAGTAGGTACCTAGTATAAAGTAAGTATTCTATAGGTAGCACATATTATCGCAAAATTATTTTTGCCTTATCACGGTTCACCGTAGCACTTTTTACCGAAAAATTGGTTTTTATAAGTAGTTTCTTATTATTTATAAACATGTTCCTTTTCTCTTAACACACCTAAATCAATCATCAACAATTTTATTTTTAAGTCAACCTTTCGAATGTCACTTATTTCAAACCATCGCTTTCTCGTCTCATAGACCTAGATTAAGTTAGTAAACATTTTTAATTTGCAACTATAAACTATTAACATTTTGAATGTCTAGTTTCTTCTGTAACAGACTTATTAGTTCATGGGTTAAATTATTTTTCCTAACGAGTTGATCTTGGGGTCTAAAAATGACATTTTAAGCAATATCGCCAAAACAATTAATTGTTCTAAATCCATAGGTTAATTTTTATCCAAATAATCTAATGAGAACTAAGTATGTTATGTATATTGTTCTGTACAAAACTCTCAAGCTGGCAAGTTATTACATTTTGGCCCGAGTTCACCAACAAGTAAAACAAGCGATTAAAAGATAGGTATCCGCCGCTTTTTGACAGTTCTTCCATATGATAAAATGTCAAAAACCGATGATTAAATAATAATCGCCTGTTTAAGTATTGGTGCCCCAGCCTTTACCTTACATTTATAAACAGATGACAAGTGACAATTTTAGGTTTCGGAATGTGATTCATAACAGGATCATAAAAGAAACTGCACATGTTGCCTTTTTAGATCCCTGTTAGAATCTAAAATTGTTAAAGGCAACGGCACTTCAGTCAAACTACCCATAGCTGTCAAATTTCTTCAATCGGTTATCAACCTTAACTTGTTGGTAGCCCAGCACAAAGTCGATTGAGAAAAACTGACAGTTTATGGTAGCCTGATGTGCTGTTAATTGTACAATAAAAAATGTGGTAAATGATTCACTGAGACATCGACATCTTTCCCGTCACGTGTCGCCTGGGGACCTACAAACGTCACTCTTATCTTATCACATCAGCTATCGTAGTGGGTCGGAAATGTCTCGAGATAGGAGGTGCAAATTATTTCAATTTATCTATACGATACAGAATATAACACACATGACTAGCAACCGTACAGGTGTTTTATTTGACTACATAGTGGTATGTTCTTAGATTAACTTAAGGATCCGAATACCAATAAGGGCCGGTTTTTTGATCCATAGTTAACTCAACCAATTGTTAAAAACTGTTTCTAATTGCGAAATATCAGTCTGATAAGTAACCATTAGTAACAATTTTAGTTAGTAATGGATAAATATCAGTCTGATATTGATACTAATTGTTAAATATCAGTGATATTTAAAGATAAGTAAAAATTTTTAACAATTGGTTAACAGTTCTATGCATCAAAAAACCGAGCTCTGAGAGATCTACCTATAAATTAACATTGCCATGGAGATAATTGACAGTTTTGTACAGTCCGATGTGCTGCTCACTGTACCTAACTAGCCATATAGATTGCCGATAAAAAAGAATATACAAGTACAAATGTATGACAGCGGTAATTACATAGAGCCGTAGATACTATATCAATTAGAACAGCGAACGATTTTCTAATTCCTATCTCTGACCAGTATCTATCAATCACACATAAATCATTGAAACAACGCTGATATATTAAAAACAAACTAACAATTACCTAATTAATAAAATGTTGCTGGCCAGACAACAAACATCAATACGTAACTGGTAGCAATTAGTTTGCCAAATCGCCTGAAGCATTTTACATATCCTGTTCTATAGCATTTCTTTTAAAAAATTATTTCTCGAAATGCTAGGGGTAAAGCAGACGATGTTATGGTAAAAAGTATTAAAGCATTGATAAGCAATGATCAAAATCACCAACCAATGTTCTTATTATGCCTAACATACCACCTAGCAGTAATCTGTGTACTGCAATTTCCGTGCCCGATCAATGTAAGATCGACCCCATTTACAGGAGACAGTTGGCGAAATGTGGGTGTTATTAATACACTTCATACTTACGAAGGAATAAATAACGAACAAGAATGCAAAATTTACAATTCCGGTTTTATTTGAATATTTATAAATAACGAAAATCATCAAGAACACATTCAGTTAGGGTTAGTTATCATTCGGACCTAGACCCCTGCGATACAGGTTGTATCATAGATACGTCATCAGCTGGGAATTTTCTGATATCACTAGACCATTTCTAATTATTACCATTACGTTGCTTATCTTAATTTGCTTAATTATACCTAAGTAGAAACTCCTGCATGGCGTGGAGTTTTACCATACCTACCTTCTTACCACTATAACGCTTGGCAGGCAGAATTAGGTTGTTTGAAGAGCGCAGAACCCAGATCATGTCAATCGCCATCGTCAGATTTTGCCTTGATTTCGTTAGTCTGATGTTACGATACTTACCAATATCCAAAAAGGCAATACCTAAACACAATTTCTAACTCTAAAAATCGAAACAGTGTGTGACGAATTAAAAAGTGCACTGAACTGCCACAGCGGCAGATGATCCCTTATGCTTACAACCTAACATACATACATATGTCACGCCGTTCTTCCACAGGGGTAGGCAGAGATCACTTCTTTCCACTTGCTACGATCCTTACATACTTCTTTCGCTTCATCCAATCTCATCAATCTCTTCATGCATGCCCGTCGGTTCCGGGTACTCTTGACCTGGGGGCCTACCGCCTAACTCGATTGCTGATGATAGCTTTAAATCAATGCACTGCTTACGGCTATAGCATACATACATACATAAATCACGCCTATAACCCCGAAGGGGTAGGCAGAGGTGAACTAGCACCCACGTTTCGCCAGTTGTGTTAGGTCCCATGTAATAGGTGGTGAGCCTATTGCCATTTATCGGGCACAAAAGTCGCAGTAGGTACATAGCTAGATGGTATAAGAGGAACGCTGCTGCCCATTTCTCATCACTGATTTATCCTTAGTCGCCTTGTACGACACCCACGGGAGAGATTTGGGGTGGTGACAATTGTATTCTACTCTGCCGTCACCACACGGCTATAGCAGCCATCCTGAATTTTTAGGCGCTACGGATTTTGTGCCAAATTCATACAAAATCATTCGGTGATCATTTGTTCAAAGCTATCGCTAATAGTTTAGGTAAATTTGGTGCGAAATGACAGCATGACGTCATAAACTATAGCTTTTCCTTTAGCAATCGAGTTAGTCGGTAGGCCCCCTGGCCCTTTTTTAATAGACTTTCAATTTGATTATGAAAGATCCGCCTAGGCCTTCCCCTTCCCATTTCTCCATTCACTTTCGCCATGTAAATCCTTTTATCATTCTCCTTTCATCCATTCTTTCAATGTGACCTAACCATGCGAGCATTCCTTTCTCAATCCTTGTCATTACATCTTCTTTCAAACCACACATTTCTCTTATCACACTGTTAGGTCTCACAACCTAACACTTAATTATAATTTATTTTCTCGCATCAGGACAAATAATGATTAACTTTACTTTTCTTGGAACCTAACGCTCATTTACTTTATAGCAGCTTTTTCGGACTACCATAAAATATGACCCCTTATACAGACTTAAGGCCACCGTGCACTTTCGATGATTATTCTGTAGTCTAGGTACGCTTAAAATAAGAAAAGACTTGTCAGCCGCGCCGTTAGGTCTGGCTATATTATGTTTAACATTAATACAATGTTCTCAGATCTATATTACATATTAGTCGAATGCCGCCTTGGTCGAATGCTCAGATTGCTGGGTATTGGCCAAGAGGTCCCGGGTTCAAAACCTGGAAGGGGCAAACTTTGTGATGACCACAAATGTTTGTTTCCGAGTCGTGGTTGTGTTATGTTTATGTAATATATTTTCAACATTTATATACATAATTATATTAAAAATATGTCCGTCATCTAGTATCCACGACACAAGTGCTTAGGCTACTTACTTTGGGCTAGATGATAGGTGTGAGTGTAAAAATATTTATTTATTATTTATCTACGACGCTACTGAAAGCTTGATTTAGTTGCAAACACCCTTAGCTTACAATATAATTTGTAAGTTTCTACTGGTTTGCAAGAAACATCCTATTTATAATTAAAAGCATTAATAATACTCTAGCCCAAATACCGCTACCGTCTCACGCTATCAGCAGTAAATTTGAGTTTAATACTAACGATCTCTAGAAATATTAATAGTTAACATCAAATGAAAATATTTAGTTGTATGTTATCGTAGAAGATTTGTACCGTAGTGTAGTTACTCAGTTCTCAAGTCTTAACCATAATCAAGCCTTCATAGGCGATTTTAATAGTACCATTAAACCCAGGATGTTTAAGCTAATGGACGCTAGAAAGCATAACAAATTATCTCGCACGATTTCAGAAGCACCATTGTGTTGACAAAGACATCTGCTTATCATCAGTTGCTAATGAATACTTAACATTTGCCTTATTCAACGGGCCTGGAGTTCAAAACGCCTTCTCAATAGTGAGGGAGCCTCTATGTGGTTATGAACGAGGCTATAACCCACCAAGCGGACCTGCTAATTGATGGGTTCCTACTTGAAATACTTGCTTTAATATATTATTAAAAAGATAAAGATTTTCATCAACTTTCTCGAGAACCACCCAAGTTGATTCATGAGACGTTTACTCTATCATCTCAGCAAACAATATATCTTGGATCAACTATGCCATTCACGGAAAAGGCGATTTATTGCAACAGCCCACGAGGTATGAAGCGTACCGTGCAATTAACCTTCGTGAATAACAGCAGATAAGGAATGTAATTAAGCAATCCAAAGGCCACGCTGAAATCGGGAGAGTAGGTCGAAACAGTGGCTCGTAAAATATTTGTTTTACTTACAGGTTCACAGTTACGATGAGCAATAATAAGTACCAATCTAATGTCTATTTTACAAAGAAATAAAAAGCAGTAACTGCCGCACTTAGAGACGTCAATAAGTACTCACTAAGGATATATACGTCTCTGAGTGTGGCAGGGAGTGCGGAACACCTATCTGTTAATTATCTTCGCGATTAGGTCCACGACTAGTAGTAGGTGGTACTTGAATGCAGAAATAGTAGAATAAATAACTAGGAAAATAGTTTTACGCTTCTTCTTCTTCCTGGCTTTATCACAATATAAGTGAGATCGGCTCCACCAGACCATTTATCTTTTACACAATCCATCCTAGGTTTTTTAGTGTTCCTATCATCCACATCCCAAATAGTTTGCCACCTACACTCATCTCTTCTAAACACAAGCCAAAACCGCGCTAACCATCATCACTAAACCAACTTAATGGTACTGACTCTAACATTTTTCCAGGTTATGCTAACAGCTAAGGGTTCAATAGATAGAACCAGCAGAATTTAAACGTTCCCATTTTCTCGCTTTATTAGAAAAACCAATGGTTTTCAGATACTTATCAGAAAGCCAATATTGTATAGAGATCTTCCTCGAACGAGGCGACGGGGCGACGGGAGGAAATTGGCTCGTAACATTATTACCCGATCATTTTGGTAGTTTTCCGTGTGAGATTCTAAGCCGTACAGTCAATAGGACATCGTAGAATCCACACCAGACAAGTTTATCCTATTGATTTTTAACGTTACCATGCTAAAATCAAAAGGGAAAGTCGATTAAGGCTAAATGCATGCCTACTTCCTTAATTGGTACATACTACATATATGTACATAAATGACGCCTTTCTCCCCCAAAGGGTAGCCAGAGGTGTTTTAATACCTGCGTTTCGCCAGCTCACTTCAGGTCCCATGTAATAGGAAGGAGCCTATTGCCATTCACCGGGAACTTTTATCGCAGTAAATTGCTTGATGGTGCACCAGGAACGCTGCTGCCCATTCCTGGATATATCAATAACTCTTAGTCGCCTTGTACTACACCTACCAGATAGACAGGGATGGTGACAAATTGTATTCTTATAAATATTGATTTCTAAAGGCCTGTTTCACAATTGACGTACGTTCTAAGTAGCTTTCTTGGTAGTCATTTACATACATACATAAATTACGCCTATATCCCCGAAGGGGTAGGCAGAGGTGAACCCTCACCCGCGCCTAGCCAACCATGCTAGTCCCATGTAATAGGTGGCGAGCCTATTGCCATTTATCGGGCACAAAAGTCGCAGTAGGTACATTGCTAGGTCGCACAAGAGAAACGCTGCTGCCCATTCCTCATCACTGATTTATCCTTAGTCGCCTTGTACGACACCCACGGAAGAGATTTGGGGTGGAGACAATTGTATTCTACTCTGCCGTCACCACACGGCGTGGTAGATCAATTGACAGTTGTAATATGAAATATATATCAATTGAACTACCAAGTAATCTACTTAGAACTTGTTGTCGATTGTGAAACAGGCCCTAAATATTGATTTTATAATTTCCTTCAAGAGCAAACAAACTCTTGTAATGCCGAATGCAAAAAAGGGGGTTCTCTAATAAGGGAACGCCGTACATCATACTAACGGCAAAAATGTGTTTCAATATTTCCTGCAAGCCTCATGCGCCCCTGGCGCGAATACCGGTTACGAGGAACCGTTTTGAATTGGTTGATGAATTTAAATAAAATGGCGTGCTATAAATAGTTGTCGTCGCATTTTCACACAGGACAATTTCCAACCAAAATCGGCAACGCAAATTAGTTATTTTTATCTTCAAAGTTCTGACATCATCTCTCTCTCGCTGTGACCATTGCCATCATTCGGGCAAGTGGTTCGCAGTACACTGCTGCCTCACTTATCCTCTTGTGTTCATTAGTCGCCTTGCACGACACGGGGGAGAGATATTCTGCTGTGCCGCCACCACATCTGTGTGGTTTATCCTTCAGGTATTGAATACCTGAAGGATAAACTAAAACTGGCGAGTTTTGAGTACTAATTACACTGTCTCTCACGTTTAGGGTGTAAGTATCGAGGCCACAGACAAATCGGTGATTAATAAAAAATTCAGAAATAGGTTTGCTTTGACTAGAAAAATCATTTCAATAACAACTAAGGAATCTAAGGAAGAGGCGATCGTGAAATAGTATCTGGTTCTTACGACATTCCTTGCGGTATAAATAGGTATTAACCATCTCATTTATTGACCACGTCCGTTCTCTTCTGATGATAGCCTAACTACCTGACACAGCTCTAGATACTGGCGTAGTTTAGAACAAGAATATTGAAATACTACTAGTTACTACAGAAACAGATAGGTACCTTAGCCATACAGGATAGAATTTTTTGAAAATTACGTACAGTGAACAGCACAACATAAAGATACAAATGTAAAATTATATCCATTCAATTGTTAACCTTAACTCTTATAACGTAAAGCACAACGTCGAATGATTAAAAAATACATTGTTATTTTCTTGCTATCACTTCCATAACATATCTATTTTATGTCAACATAAGACTCGGATGATAACTATACCTACTTTTTATTGACAATAAACATCAGCAGGTACCTTGGTGCGCAACCGTAGGTTATTGTTAATCTTTCACCCCATAATGTGTGAAAACTTTCTCTTATTGAGGGTAAAACTTTCACCGAGCAAAGTTTTATCGGAATAAGAAATACCTACATATTATTTTTACTAGAACACGATACTTATTGGATCGTACTCCATCAAACAACTACTAGTGCCTTTCGTATTTGCAATCTGTATTATCTAAAGACGCTATAGACCCGTACAACGATTTATGGATTTAAGGACACATCTGTGTACAGAAAAAATAAAGCTATTGATATGCGATGCGACTAGACTTTGGTGGGCAATCTACAAGAACACGCTTATATGTAGGGCTATTTCATTCTTTCTAAAAGGTATGGAACCATTTAGCTCCAAATACTATAGGTGCTTCCCGCTCAGTAAAACTACGTCGTCAATTCTATTGACGATTGGAAATCTCATTCTTAATGTTCACGAACAAAACATTGATAAATAAATAATCGCCTTATTCATAAAAATTAAATCACCGTGTTGACATAAACGAGTCAGTTGATGTCATTTCGTCTCTTACGCTGCGAAGAAAAGGGACAGATCGGCAATTTAGTTCTAACAGTGTCATAAAACTGATTTAGTTTCAATGAACAAGGGTATTCTAGACTCATGAATCTGCCAATATGCCAACGCTTGTCATTCCTTACGACTCGTTAAAATGTAAACAATACAGAAAATTGTATAAACAATGCCATCTGTCCTTCCAACGACGCTTCCGTGACATGTTCATTCAGTCCGAGCTCGGTCGGGCTTCCCAATCGCGTTAACCTTAACTTTGAATTTTAGATGAGACGTTCGTTACGCAATAAATATCTAAGCACGTGAGAAGGCGTACCTACGGCACCAATCATCCGGACGCATTCGCTTCAACGCTTAATTTGATATAAATTGAGCCATTACAGTTAGAAGCTCAGATTCCGTGAGTACACTACCGGAGTATCATTATTACGCAAACGCAACGAACAAAAACAACCAATTATTTCTGTTTGTGGCGTATGGGCCTCGGTCCGTATCCCGTTAGGAAGAACGCTCACCACCGTGACTTACTCTCCGAACAAGCTCTATAGAGGGAATGCGATGCAAGAACCGACAAGTCCACACACGATCCCATCAAGACGCGCGCCTTTTCAAAAAAAAACCAGGTACCTTTTACGGCAGACAAAAAAAGATCACAACAATAAAACAAATCTCTACCTACTACGTGATCTTTAATGAACTAGAAATTGTTTGGAAGCAGCTTCTAAAGTAAAAATTTGAAGAGGATGCCTGACCCATTTCATTTCAATAACTCTTTACTTTCACAAGTCCAAAATTAAGTAATCAGTATCGTTTCGGCCAAAACAAGTTATTTATTTATTTAAGTAACTAAAAATAATGAGCTGTTGAAACGGTTTTAAGTGAACGATGCGTCAATTTAAAGAGAAACAAATACGGGGGCCTCTTAGACTTTCATTAACATGTCCCAATAGTCCGCGGATGGGCGTCATCAATCATCGCCGTCTGGTTCAGCAGGATTCCGAGTAAGCCACTCGTCGTCACACATTTAAAAAACAAACCAAAACGTTTAAAGATCGAATTCCCAAATTCTGAACCGGTTTGCTCTCCCACACACAGCACCCCTGGCTGGCGTAGACAGTGAATGAATTATGCATGTGAGAACGGTTAATGGCATATTTCGTATGGTTAATTATGGACTGCAAAACAGGCATAGAGTTGGACGGGCCAGTCAATACTCAAGTTTACAAGCCATCCCTATTAATTAATTACTGACAAACACGATTTCTGACCGCGCTTACATTCGCTCCCACCGTATTCCTTTTAACTTGGGTATAATTGTTTTATGTATTGCAGTCATTCAAGACTGTGTGCGTACAAGATTAAGTTTGTCAGTTAAACTGTTTAAGTAAGCAAGCACACTAGCCTGGTGAGTTATTTATAAAACAGTTATCACTACATGTCTAACAGACGTGCGTGAGACATGGCACAGGCCGGTCCATTTATGGTCTTGTAAATAATAAACAAACTGACACTAATTATAAAATGGTAGGCACAGCAACAGGGTTTCTTTCTGATAACTGTTGGTTCTGGAAATCAGAGCGGCATTCTGTGAGGCGATAGGAACAAGTTCTGTTGCATTTTTAAAAACATTAGTACAGAAACTAGTCCTAATGTAGAAAATATTACCCATGTTACGAATGTGGACCACAATATTTCATAACATAGAAAACATAAATATTGATAACTACGCCTTTCGCAACAAAGCAGTAAGCGTTTATGAAATTAACATCACAATAAAAGTCGCCGAATGTATTGTGATATGTTCTGACTCATAACACCGCTGACCTGCCGATTGTATCTAACATTCACTCTTCGGTGCGTATTTATGTCAAATCAGAATCCAGCAGGCCAAACATTGCACGTTCTATAACAACTGAAATCATTTGTATTTTTACACAGCTATCTTTCTGGACATAATGATTCAGCGTTAGCCAATTAGATGCGTTCGTTTCCATTTATACGGTGTGAGTAATTCCAGTAAATAAACGAGCCACGATGATTTACAATTGCAATAAAACCGTACAAAGCACAAAAGGGATGCAACCGGGCTTGGAATCCGACACGTGGCCCCAGATTCGTGTAGAGATAAAATTAATTTTATTTATAGACTGTCGCCGCGGTGCGTTCGAAAAATATGATTCGACACATCTCACTCCACTTCGACACTGACGTTACTGCTGCGAACAATGGAACACACATACACGTGTTACACTCACTAGCGACGTGACCAAGAGATTGGCGAGAAAGTTGAACAGAGCACAGCGTCCGCTGTAGTTTTATTGCAAGAGTTCGCGCTCTGCGCTAGTGCCTTTGTGGTAAACTAATGTACGCACATGTTTATTCCGGTTATAGCTTAACAAGAATGGTCTCTAAGTCAACGATATTTGGATCAGAGTTGGCCGTGCAATGTGATTCTGCAAGCCATTGATTTATCGAATCGCTTCTTTATTTTGGAATACCTCTGCTTCTTCACACGGATCAATTTGTATATCATAAACATTGTTTAACTTAATACTTAGTATTTTTATAGCGCGACACCTTTTATTCTGATCAATGCACTGAGAAGCGATTGCGAACAAGAGTTGACGCATTAATTCTAAAATTAGCAGTACTTTATTCTCCTCGAATGAAATAAAAGCGCAGTTGGACGCTAACACAAACCAGTTCTTTGTTGCAAGTACATAGGCGGCGTGTTGCCCTGGACTGAGGCGAACGGTTATAATGGATACCTACTGTATTGCGGCATCGGCGGAGCAGTATCGCGCATCTACTGTGAATTCACTTGGACTAATCGATGTCTTGGTAATAGTACTACTTATAGTAGGTACTTGTACAGATATTCCTGCAGAAAAAGAAGACGCGCAAAACGCACCATTTCTGTTTAACTCAATTTGAAATGTTACCGTTGTGAAAGACAAAATGGTGGCTCACGTTAGCGTTACAGTAGTACTGACCGAAGCCTCGAACCTTTTTCAATGATTTAGGTGCCTCAGTTCAGGGTAAGCGTTCAATAATTCATGAAATTCAATTTAGAGATTGCCAAGCGACAAAAGCCGACTTAGGCACGGTGAAGTTAGGAAACATACGCACACAACATATTGCGAATCTGGTAGCATAATACCATGCAATTACCATGCAATGACTACTGCAAAATTTCCAATTCTATTCAAGAGCATAACCTTTTCGACAAAAGTTTGTAAATATGATATCTAATCAAGATAATGTTTCTAGAGCAAGCCTAAATCTAAATGTAGGTTCCTCTTTTGGTTAGATTTAAAGGTTACTTTTACATCTGAATAAATAGGTAATGGCCATGTAGGTAGTGAAAAAATTATTATAGAAAAACCCTTAAGCAACTGACGAACGAACTTGCCCACCTAGATTAAATTCTTAACTTAGGACTATAATGTTCACTAAAGACGAATATTACGAAGAATATTTGGAATACAGATTATTTCTTCTGTTTCTTTGTTTTCCTAACATCTATAAATGTTCAAATAAAAATCCAAATAACAAGCATGCTTTACATGTAAAATTTCTTAGCTTCAACACTAAATACATTTATGCTATCGATAATTATATTTCACTATATATCTTGTTTGTTGTCCTGTAGTAGTTGTTTGTTCTAAGCAAAACTAAGGTCGTTCGTCAGCTAGACATAAAACGTAAGACGGTAAGGTAAAAATTCCACGCACGGCTCTTGGAGCGGTTAGCAGGCACCACCTGTTAATTATTCATTAGGCAACTATAAATAATCCCGCACATATTACCCATTACTGAAACATTGCTACAATTACACTACGAGTCGGTGCACAGGTGATCAACCACTATCTGCGGAGGAAACCTAACCAGTTTCGAAACATCCGTGAAACGAAATAAAATTAACCGTTCGGAACGGCCGGAAAGTGAATCGGCACACGCGACCAGCGGGCCTAGCACAGGGACGTGGACAAGTCTCTCTCCACCACTCGACAGTGTTTTGTCTCGGGATTTAGTGGGAGTTAGAGCGAGAGGAAAAGATTTTCTTTCCCCCGAAGGAGATGTGTCCACGTCCCGTGCTACGGGGGTTGTCAGACAGAAAAAGCAAAATCTCTACAAACTGTTGACAGCAATTACGTAACAAAAGAGAAAAAAGACGAAAGAAAATATTGCGACAAGACCAGTTTTGATGTAATTATCATATCATCTATACTAAGATTATAAATCTGAAGAGTTTCATTGTTTGATTGATTCAAATTGAAAAATTATTTTTGTGTAGGGTAGTCCATTTATTGAGGAAGGCTGTTGGCTATACACTATATAAAACTGCAAAGAAAATTCCAATCTATTATCGATATTCGCTTAATTCACGTATAGTTCAGAATCGATTCGGAAAATCTAATCAGTTTACCACAAACCTGTAATGCTCAAGAATTTTTGTAGTGTCACTTTTATATAGTACTGCAACTTTTGTGCCCGATAAATGGCAATAGGCTCGCCACCTATTACATGGGACCTAACATAATTAGCGGAACGTGGGTGCTAGTTTACCTCTGCCTACCCCTTCGGGGATATAGGCGTGATTTATGTATGTATGTATGTACTTTTATATAGAATACAATTCACCTCCCCAAATCTCTCCCGTGGGTGTCGTACAAGGCGACTAAGGATAAATCAGCGATAAGGAATGGGCAGCAGCGTTCCTCTTATACCACCTAGCAATAGCAATGTACTGCGACTTTTGTGCCCGATAAATGGCAATAGGCTCGCCAAACCTAACATAATTGGCGAAACGTGAGTGCTAGTTCACCTCTGCCTACCCCTTCGGGGATATAGGCGTGATTTATGTATGTATGTACTTTTATATAAATCGACTATAACAACAGATATATAATAAATACTTCAGTCAGTCAACTTGCAGAGAATTTATGTACACAAACAGCCCACAATTTACCTGATGATTATTCCTTTCACATATTTGTGGTCTATGTTTTCGTTAGGAACTCGTATGGTTGGCAGATACCGTGTGGGCAGTTTATTTACTGAAAGATAAAGTGCTTCTATCATAGCATCGAAAAAAATCCGGATTAGTTCTTTCGTTGTGGTCTAGAAGACTATTTGTATTCTAGACCTAGAGATGAGGAATTAACAGATGATTATCCAGGCGGTTTAATCGAAAGCAATTATTGTTGGCAATTAAACATAACGAAGACAGGTGTCCTCATAGCATGTAAGGTACACCAAGGACGTATAACACGCGTGCCAGAACGGCATACTAGAGTCAGACAGCTGCACACGAGTCTCGCATGTCCACTCGTACACAGGAAGGTCCCAATTTGAATCCCGGCCGTCAATCGAAGGATATGGAGCAACAAAGAACTCTAACACAGAGGCATCAGGCAATCAAATATAATTACCACGTAGGTGGACGATTCAGCGTCCGAATATTTTCATTTGGCTACGTCTCCTGTTTCAATGTTAATTTATCTTGTGCCGATAGCGTGATCGGAATTTCTGCCTGTTTATCTGTTCACATTATTAGTGTTACGTTTCGTAAGTGAATAAGGTATAACGTTTCGCACAATGCGGCCAGACAACTCGACGAGAATGGCACTGAATGCCTGAGAGGAACTGGGAGGTGTCTAAAACCTGTTTCTTCGGCGGACGGCGACTGAAAGGCCACGTCTTGGGTTACCTACAGGAGTTATTGACGAGGCTTGCAGCAAGAGTCACACCACAATATAGTGGTCATGCACCGAGAATTCGAGTCTCGGTACTCAGAGACATGTTATTGGATTAACATGTCTATTGCTAAGTAACTACAAGGTTTAATACCGAATGCTTGGACAATCTCCTTGAGAATGTTGTTCTACTTTACAATTTAAATAAATAATGGAATCATCATTAATTGCCGTGTGGTGACGGCAGAGCAGAATACAATTGTCACCGCCCCCATCTCTCCCGTGCGAGTCGTACAAGGCGATTAAGGATTAAGACAGCAATGAGTAATGGGCAGCGTTCCTCTGATGCCACCTAGCACTGTACTGCGTTTTTAGTGCCCGATAAATGGCATTAGGGTCGACACCTATTCCATGGGACGTAACATAATTGGCGAAACGTGAGTGTTAGTTCACCTCTGCCTACCCCTTAAAGGATATAGGCGTGATTAATAAATGTATGTAAGTAAATTAAATTTACTAAGGGCCTGTTTCACAATCGATAAGTAAGCTCGAAGTAGCTTACTTTGCAGTTCAATTGACATATATTTCATATTACAACTGTCAAATGATCTGCGAAGTAAGCTACTTAGAACTTACTTGTCGATTGTGAAACAGGCCCTAAGTAATTTTAATTTTTTAACAGCAAGGTTTAATACCGAATTCTTGAACAATCTCTGTGGGAACATTGTTCTACTTAGTAATTTAAATATGTAACAACCATGACCGTTATTTCAAATTCGAAAAAAGAGTCGAATTTCCTCTAGTGCTGGGATAGGCAGTACCAAAATTATTCGGACATTAGCCAGACGAGGCTGCGGCGTTCCGACGAATCACCGCAGCGAATTCAGGCGAAAACCAACCGTCAAATGGGACTTTCACGTGCTTTCACCGCGAGGCAAAAATGTCGAGTCGATCCGATAACGTCCGATATGTGCCGAACGCTGCACCGACCGACATGCAAATTCGCCACTCGAAATGCAACGTGACATGACGAGTGGGGGGGAGGGGGCTGGGCGGCATTCCTAGCGCCGGAAAGGGGGGAGGCGGCGGTCATCGACCGTCCTCCGACGGTCGAGCGTAAACTACGCAGCCGCGTAAGGTCAATACGGCTTACGGCCGCGCTGGCGGTCTTACTTGACGCAGAACGTCACTTTCGCGAAATGTCATCGTGGAAAATTTGGTGACTTTCGCAATACGTCATTTTCGCAAAATGTCACTTTCGTAAAACGTAATTTTCAGCATTTTTTTGTTTTTTTTATATTTTAATTTATTATTTCTTACCGTATTCATTTATTACCGTAGCTGCGTTTCCGATATGATATTGCGGAGCGGATATGAGATATGTGATTTGAGCAATACCATTGGTCATTTTTTGTAAGTCTCAGCTCAGTTCTGCTTCTATGGAAACACAGCCTTACCCGAATCTGCAGATAATATTAGATATCTCCTAAGAAAAAAAATTGCTGGAGTGACATCTTGCGATCCTGTCATTTTGCCAAAGTGACGTTCTGTGAAAGAGACAAAATTTTTCTTGATGACATTTTGCGAAATTGACGATCTGCGTCAAGCAAGCCGCGCCGACGACCAGTCCACGGCGCTCGGCGCGCAATTACCAAAGACCATTGTTCCGTTGACGAGCTCGCCGTAGGTACCCCCGAAATCAATTACAGTGTGCCAGTGCCACACACGAAATGTAATTTAATCCATTGCGCAACTCGTATAGGCAAAGGCATTATCTGCAAATCAGATTGGTGTAATTCGCTTTGTCGCCAAACACGCCTAACGTGTCGCCGGCACGCGATCCGAATCTGTTTTTTTTTTACAGAAACGCTATACCTATTTACAAGGCAAAGGTATCGGTACAGGTGCTATTGTTAGAAATACAAGGCGACTTTTGCCAGAATCGGAATGAGTCACAAAGGTAAACGTTTTTTATTCCGATATCATTCATGGCCACCATAATCCGAATATTTTCAAGATAACACAAACGACAAGAGCCGTTTTATAGACGGCATATTTTTATTGAAACCGCGTTTCACGGAGTAGATGATATCTTTATACAAATTCCTCTTGGAATTATTAAAATATATGTGTAATGTGGTTATTGAAATAGAAATGTTAATGAACTTGCTGGTTACGTAGTTTTTAAATTGCATTATACCTATTAACATAAATTATCTACTTACCTTGACCATTTGACAGTGAGAGTCAAATTCAGTATCAGCCAGAAGTTTAACATAACACGCCAAGTATCTAACTCCAGTAATGTTTGTGATAAACCTACTCCCACACTGCTTCTCGTGTGAAGTGAAATGTTCAAAATTTGCATCGTAAAGCATTTCAAGTATGTTTAGGTATATGTTGTACAAGTTTCGAGACGCGCCATGCTTTTAATTACCATCGTTTTACAACAAACGCCACAAATTATGATACAAGACAGGGGAACAATGGTAAAAGTTTACATAAAAGCACTCTTCACGCGCTAGCAGGCCTATCGTAAATGCAATCTGAATCGTTAAATTACACAACACGTTCATTATTCTCCTCGCAAGCCGTGTTTCCATGTGTGGTGGTGGAGCTTGGTGCTTGGTGGCGAGTCATGGCGCGCCTCCGTAGATAGAAACAGACTTACTTTCATATCCCGCCGTCCAGGACCACAAGGAGACCATCGCCAGTAACCAATGGTACATGAGGCCTTCGATCTTCCAATAGAGGGGGGCGAACAAGGGTCTCACTAGGCGCAGCGCCATCATCCACACGACGTAAGCCGGGATGCAGTATACGTTGTTCACGATCACGAACGTGGTTCTGGCCGCGATCCGCACGTACCGACTGAAACAGCAGGGCCGCGGCGGTTCACGTCTGGCCGTCTCGCCCGTGGCTCGCCCACGGAACCCCCGCCGGGGATACCACACACACATGACTGGTGACATGGGGGATGAGGTGCGAACACCGGGTGATGTCGGGGGGGTCCCGTGAACGAGTGCGGGCCGAGATGGCTCCGTACCGCGTTCACCCTGCCCACAGCTGCCAGACGCGGGGGCTTTCGTCGTGTGCACAACCGCGCTGCGCCACCGTGATGCTCAACCAATCAAACACAACGCATGTACATTCGACGATATTTATTAATGGAATCGTTCACCGGTCCACTGTCGGTTATTTCGTTAAGTAGATTGCGAGTACAAATTTAAAAATCGCCCGTCGGCGAGCGGCGATCCTCGCTCGCCGGCGAGCTCACATGCGTTTTCTTTTGCGACACACATTTTACACCGATCGACGTATAACATTAACTCGTACGACGCGAGCACACATAGACAGACATACACAATTTTATTTTACGATGCATACTGGGGCGGGGCACACGGCCCGCCGAGTTCGTCGTGTAAAATCAATACAAAGTTCATTTATATAAAATTAAAAAACATCGGATGCTGAAATTATACAAAATTACAATATTAAAGACTGTACACTATCTAATATATACAATAGTTGCCGGCATAGATATGTGCTTGGGCTCTATATACAGGGCGGTGGGGTGTCAGGCTCAAGGGCTAGCTGCTCACACGTTGTAGTCGTGCGTCATGAGGCCGTGCACCTGCTCGAGGCGGTAGGCGAGCCTCTGCTTCTGCGAGAATTCGTCCTCCTCGAGCGTCACCATGAGCTGCTCGTTGTACTTGACCGCGTACGCGTACAGCTCGTTGAGCGCGCAGTTCGTGTTGAACTCCTTGCAGTGGAGCCGCGACTCCTCGGCCAGCATGGCGTTCATGTCCTGGTCCGAGATGGCCGGCATCAGCTTGATGTCCGCGTAGTAGCGCTCTACCCATTCCTTGTACACGGGAATGTCTTTCGCGTAAAGAAGCTTGGAGGAGGGGGAGTCTTTGCCGAGGATGTGGTCGGACGTCGAGCACGAGTCCATGAAGGTTTGCGCGATGACGGACAGGCAGGAGTCTACAGTGTTCGACTTGTGAACGTCGAACACGAAATTGGGATTCTTGATCAGATTCACCCAGAAGCGCAGCGGGAGAGAGTTGCTCTTCCAGGTGTGGACTACTTCGGGATCGGAGATCGCGTGTTGGAGCGCTTGGTCGTCGAGGAAATCGAACATGTACTTTATGGCGAGGGGCAGCGCGGAGCCGCGATGGGCCGTACTGAATATAGTTTCGAACAGATCGTCGACAAACTTTTGCAAGGTGCCCTTGGTGGCGAGCAGGCGGGTAAGGTATATTTCGGAGACCATTTTGTTTCCGCGCTCCCCCTCCTTGTGCGCGTCACCATCGTGGTGCCTAACGAGGTGCCAGTACTTGAACGCGTTGCCGTGGTCGTATTTGAGCGGACTAGCGGGCGGGCTGGCAGAGCCGTACTTGCCGCGATTGAGGGTTTCGTACGTATGAGACTTGTCGTTTTTCTCCATGTTCGAAAGGTTGTACACGGAGCTTTGCTTAGCGACGAGGCTGAGACACGCGCCGTCCGGTACGCGGTAGTGGTTAAGGGTGTTAAGTTTACGCCATTCGCCTTCGCTTTTAGTGGTGCTGTCCTCATCGTACAGAATCAGACGGCCGCAGGCGCCCGTGCGCCATTCGAGGTCGAGGTCATCGCGACTGGGTCTTTGGGAGTACGGTGTGGCGCGGTAGAAAGCGTCCAAGCACTTTTCTTTCACTTGGCTTATAGTATCGCAGTCAAGTACTTTAACCTGGACGTTCTCTGTTGTGGTCTCTAAGCCGCTAACGAATATGGTCTGTTGAGATATGGACACGCTAACTGCGATCGGTTTGAAATCAATAGATTGCCGAATGAGCTTCTCCTCGCTGAGAGAGTAGCGCGCCTCGGATGTGATAGCGTCGACGGGGCCTTTATCGACCTGGCCTTTCATTGACCTAAACAACAGATAGAGCGGTTCGCCGGCGCATTCGCGAAGGAATTTGTACAACAGGAAAGTAAACCACGCGCTCAACATTTTCTCGGCGACGCTCTCGGTGCGCCGCAGCAACAATTTCGGATGACTTTTACCTTCCATGCACTTCTCTATTAGCTCCGCTAGCAACGTCTTTAATACATCAGTACAATACTCCATTTTACTTTGCAACGTAACCATAATAAGGGAAGCTACATTAACACGATCGCGCATAGAGAAATACCTGTTACTTTCTAAAGTACGAATAAATAATAAAAGGAATGTTTTGTTCATGATCAACTGCCCAAACATTCTGAGACCCTTCTCCTTTCTATTAAGCTCTGGACGCTCCCCCTGTAGGACGGCATGCTCGTCTATATTAGGGAACAGTATTTTCATGGCATAGGTGCGATAGTCCAAGAACGGTATACCGCCCGTAACGTCTCCCGTCAGATCTGTCATTTCAGTCTGCAATTCGGCGAATGCCTCTTTGCACTCGGCAGCTACCCTTAATTCTAAAATATCCATTTGCTCTTGCATATTTTTTAATACCCTAATATTTTCAGTTGATTTCCTCTTATACATAACTAGAAACACGACAAATACTAAAATGAGTATCACTACACTGGCTATAACGCCAAATAATACTGGCTTTCCGAACGGTGCCTGCAGACCGGCCTGCGACGAGTAAGACAGTTTGCCTATCTTAAACGTGAGGGCACGACCAACTTTGACCACAACTTCCGGCGTATCGACGCCGTCCGGGAGCTCGTCACGCGACGGAGGCCGGCAAAGCAAGTGGTGTCTGGAGAGGGAGGTCACGTTACATAGGCTGTCCCCTATGTGGACCTCCACGTCGTGCTCGGTGCACGCCCTATCTAAATTTTGACCGTTAATCGTTAAATATTCAGACTTATAATACTTAACATCCTCATCGAATTTCTCATAAAACGGATCAGGATATAATAAAAATGCGTCACCTGTTTTGGAAGTGAGATTTTGTACACTCAGTACGTCATCCATGTTAAAACCGTATTCTAACTCTAGGGGTCTGTCAGGATCTAAGTTTAGTCCAGCACTTTCGATGCCTGGAGATTCACATATAAGTTGAGTTTGAAAGTCGAGCCGATGACAGGGAGCTATATACGGTCGGTTGTCGTGGTATACATATATCTGAGGGAACTGTATTGAATGGAAATTGCGACCAATAACTTTAATACTTATCCCACCAGATGGTATGCCTTTAGGTTGTTTGCGTTGCGATACAAGTGGTGGGCCCGATTCAACCGAGTCCACGACGGGGTCTTCGATATATTCAAACTTTTCGCGCTCTAACGTTCGCTTTCCTGTGTCAAATTGCATGCGTAAAGTACCCATTTTTAATTGATAAGAATGACTAGTTCTACAGACAGCTTCTTCATGCGAGACAGAAAGTATAGCACACGGCAAATCATCTATAAACGCTTGTATATTGCTGCCCGCGTTGAGGTATTCGCCCGTGATGCGCAGTTTCGTGCCACCGGATTGGGGACCATATTTCGGTTGAATAGAGTTAATTTTGGGATTGACAAATGCATAATGGTGTTTGGATTCGCCACGGTAATCGGCGACGCGCACGACCACAGGCCCGTCTCGCGGTACCTCTTCGCCTGGGCCGTCTACAGTACAAACAATACGCCGAGTTTTGACATACGACTCTATAATGGGCTGACACTTAATACCCGCTATGGTAACACCGTTATAGATATCAGATATATTACGACCTAGATTAATTCCTTCGATAGTGATATTAGTACCGCCGTCCCAAGGACCCAGCTGTGGCCTAAACGAATGTATCTCTGGATTAGGACACGTCTGGGTGCGATTCAGCCACACGCTCGGAGCACCGCATTGCTCTTGAACCTCGCATCGATCCGAACCCTGACACCAACCACATCCGAATTTCTCTGGCAGCGCCAGACACATGCCGCAATTATCCGCCATATCGTTACAGCGATAAATAAGAATATGCGTGTTATCAGGATTGTCTAATGGTTTTGAGCCTCCCCAAATGACTGCGAATGACGCAGTTATGTTTGGGGCACGTGACGTGTAACTAAATTCTACGGCTTCACAATAAATCGTATCGGCAAGAAGTTGAGCGTTCACATGAGTAACCCGGCCCTCGATATTGAATTGACACACGAATCTAGTTTGAACTATAAATTGACCGATTATATGGACTTTGACTTTTATGGCTTTCTTCACGCCCGATGGGACTAAAATTTCATTAGTGCCGTCCGAAGTGGAATTTATAGTGGGGCAAAAGCCAGGACCTGAACGATAGCTTGGACCGATTCTGCTGACACCGGTTACTAAGATATCATTGCGACAATTTTCGGCTGTATCGTGAGTACAGCGGTGCCCGTCGACGCACCAATCGCAGGGGAACGAGGAGCTGACGCATTGCGTGCACGAGCTGTACGTGTTGCAGTCGAAGAATGTAAAGTTAGTTGCTACAAAGTCAGGTCCCTGAGTAGTGCGCACCGACAATTTCGCTGTGAAATGGTGTTGACCGGCAGGGATCGGTGGGAGCGTGTCGGTGCGCGGAGTGGTACAGTTCACACCATAAGGTTTCCTAGTAGCATTGGTAATTAAAGTACGCTCTAAAGCTGTGTACGCACACAGAAACTGCCCATTGAGAGTAGGTAAATTTTCGATAAGCAAATCTAATGTTCTAGCCGTGGTCCGCTGCAGCAAGTTGGGCGTAACCTGAGTTATGGTAGTGCAGCGGCCACTGCGGTACGAGATCCAATACAGGGGATCCTTCGCTGCATCCTGACAATCTGATCGTAAGCTGCACTTATTTTCTAGAGAACACCATCCACAGTAAGGGTCTTTAACATCGAGACAGTTCAAACATGATTTATATACGCTACACTCTTGAACTTTCACTTTAGACACTTTACGTTCCGTCATTACGTATAAATGCATCAATTGAGTATCAAAGAATAGGTCTTTGTTCACTGGTGAGCCTTCGTCAACGACTATGTCTCCGTATTCGAATGCGGAGGTGGCGCTTTCTACTACTATCTTCTTTAGATGCCCTTGAGCAGTCCCGGCGAATACGACAGTGTAGTCTCCGGTGGCTGTAGCTGCGACAGCTGTCAATCTTTTCTTGAACACGGCTACCGGCACGGCCTCCACCGGTTGCTCACCGCCCAGCGGAGTGTTCACGTCCAACCCGCAGAAGTCTTCGCTAATTGATTGCAACTTTGTTCCGATACATGCGTGAGAAGGCGATATGAAATCGAGGCCTCGCGAGCCGTTTCCACTGAAGCAAGTCTTTATGTTCTGCATGAATTTGCGACGGATGGCTTTGAGGGAGTACACACAGAGGGCGGATAAGTCAGACGGTGTGTTAGTGTTTATAGACTCACTTTGACTGAACGCAGCGAATAGGACGTCGTGTTGAGCGGTTATTCCTAGTTCTCCGGCCAGCACCGAGCCGGCCTTCCCTACGAACGCAGCTTGCACTAGGTTGTATCCAAAATTACCACCACCTTCTCCGGTACACGACATAGGAATTTCGGTGTACGAATAATAATTTTCGTCATCATGACATACACGAACTAATTTACTGTAGTATGTATCAGAACCGACTCCACGCAGTTGTGTCGTCAAGAAGTAGCTGAATCCTTCTGAACTGAAGCCGTACACATAATTTATAGGATATCTTTCACGGGATAAAGAATTGACAAACATTCTCGTTCCTGTCGTCACTGCTGTGCGTGCTATCATAAACAATCGGTCATCTTCCAGCGAGCGGCTGCTGACTGTCGGGACTTCTGAACGATAGGGGGAATTCCCGGTGAACGTCACTCCCACGTACATGACCTGCGTCATGGGGGGGTTGGGTGGACCCGGGGCGATGAACGCCACGGTGGACGCGGTCGCATTGTTCGCCACGACCGGCTCGCGCACTTCGCGAACATCATGGGAGATGTTGTTCAAGTTCCGCACCGAGCACAATCCCTGCAGCACCGAGCCGCACGTGATGAGGCGACTGGTCGCGTAGTCGATGACGAGGGCTTTATTCACATTGTCCGTGGGTTTCTTGACGAAGTTCGCGGGGCAGTCGAAGGTGCAGAAGGCTGAGTCGTTGACGGGGCCGGTGACGATCGACTGGGCGACCTCCAGGTCGGGGGAGAGCTGGTAGATCCTGTTGACGGCGCCGACGTACACGCGGCCCGTGTTGCGGTCGACGACGAGGTGGT